>VZRV01007336.1:2201462-2338212 GCA_013398115.1 Falcunculus frontatus
GAATTGTTGGTTTTGGGGGGCAGGGGTGTTGCTTTTCAAAGGGAGAATTATCTGACTGAATAGATAAAAACAAATACCTTACATTTTGTGGAGGAAAGTAGCCAGCTAAAGGTCTGAGAATCCCAGTTTTGAGCTTCTTCCTCTAGGATTTGGCCTCAGGAGCCTGAAAAGCCTATGCAGTGCTCTCATACTCCATAGATTATGTTCAAACTGCCACCCTTGGAAGGCAATATGCTCCCTCCTGCTCTCATCAGCTGGTGCTAACGTAATTTCCACTTTTCTCAGTGTTTCAGAGATTTTTTCAGAAGAACCCTAGGGCAGCAAACGAGCCTTCCTTCTCATCAGGTGGAAAGGGAATTCCCCCTTGCAAGTCTTTGCATGATCCACATGTTAAATCCTGGCTTCGATTTTGAGAGATGGCAATACAATATATAAACTGCTCTGAAACTTGCTGCTGCAGTGCATTAAGACAGGGGATGCACTATCATTGGTGATGGATTTGCCAACAATGTACTAAAAACTGGGAGGAGTGTTGCAGGATTTAATATGTGGAAGACGTTCGATATTTCAAAGTTGTTAATGTTTGCAGTTTTTAAAAATGATTATGCTTGATGTGTGCAGCAGCTAAATCTTTCTGGTTGATAATCAGAGCTGATTTATCGCTTTTTAAAAATTGATCTCAAGCCATACAAGATCTTATTACTCCCAAGAGGAATTAAATAGCTCAGGCATACTCATTTCGATGAAGTTCACCCCCTGACCCCTTATTCATATCTCCAGTTCATACCTGTCCTGTTCATTTTGCCAAAAAAGCTGTTTAATCCTTCCTATTCCTCCCTCTTCTCCAAGCAACCCCACACACTGAACTGAACTCATAATCACAGAACATAAATACAGATCTCAAACTTTCATCTCTCAAGGAAATGGAAGATTTTTATGACAGTGGTAGCCGTGATTGACTGGACAGCTTAGGGGACTTGGGTATGTGGAGTGTCTCACTGCAGTTAAAATCAAATGAAGGCAGAGACTTAGATCCAGCTCCCATATGAGTAAATCTTGTATGGGCAGTAGTCCCTACTGACCAAATGGATTTATTTTTAACTAAATAATTTCAATTACCTGAATTTTGTTTTATTTTTGCTGTATTCCTCTGCATGGCAACTTACAGATTCAAATGTATAGGGAACTTCCCACTTTATAACACTTTATGAATAATGGTGTGTGATATCTTCATTAGCAATCCTGATTTTGATTCATTTGTTTGCTTTACTCAAGTCTGGGAGCCTCTTTTTCCCCAATCTTAAACAAACTTCTTAAAGTCTGTAAGAAATATGATAGAATTTAGAACTATTTGAACTTTGAAGTCAAGGAAACATCTAAGGGAAAATGGTCCTCTTAGTGTCATTTCATTCCCTATATTAAATATTAGATATGAAATTGCAATCTTGAAGCTAATCATTAAACTCCAAGAGCATTCGTACTTGGGTTCATAATTCAGCTTGGGAAGATAAGCTTGAAAAATACATATCAAGGTTTGCATTTCAAGCCATCTCTAGATATGCAGGTGTTCAAATTGATACATTCATCATTTATCCTTCCTCATGAAACGATCTTTTCCCAAAATTGGAAGTTTCCAAAAAGACCTTTTACTTTTTGAAATGATGACCTGTTAGAATATCAGGTTTTTTGATTAGTCTTACTGGCTGTTATTTTTTATTTTATTTTAATCCTTTCTTGTCACACCGTCTGTAGATTCAGTTCATGTTATTTTTACCTAGGTTTTTTTTGGTTTGTTTTTTTTTTTTTCATTCTGTCATCCTTTGTCTTCTTCCAGCTTCTTTTGATTTGGAGGCATTGGAAAATGGCAGAAAGGAATTGAAAAATGTCCCAAAATAATCTGGGACATGATAAGCATACTGCATAAGGGATTAAAGGAAAGGAAGAAGATATGGGACAATATGAAAAAACACTTTCTCATGAAAATAAAAGGAAATAAACACATACAGTGTCATTACCTCACTGACTAGAAACAGGTCCAAATTTTTGGTTTTCAGTTTTTTAATATTTTTTTTCTTTAGTCCTTTTCCTATTTCCCACTAAAATGCTATACAAGGATAAATTGCCCTGCATTCTTTCCCCACTGTGCTGTGGATTTTATTGAGCTTAATTCTTTCACATGACAAGCATGCATGCAGGAATGTTCTTATGGACACATATGGCATAATAAAAAAATGTTTTATTAAGAATAAAAATATCTTTTTCCAAAAAGAAAGGAGTAATGGAACCCAAGACTTCCACAAGCTTTGTTATAATGAATATAAATCATTTCTCTCTCCAGTGCAGGATGTATGTATTTTGAACTGCCTTGTTCAGACCTTCATCATTTGTCCTTTATCCAGCAGCATCCCAAGGCAAACCTCAAGTTTTTCCTTCTTTCAGAAACTCTTTGTTTCTTCAATTTCCTTCTCAGTCTGGTGAAAGGTTCCAGGGGACAGGACTCTCCACTCTTAAATAGGATCTTGAATCCCATTCTTCTCATAGGTAGTAGATATTTTCACCAATAATTTTCAAAGACAATAATTTCATCAATATTTTTTTTACATGGTAAAATCAGTGCATTTATGGATGTACAGAGGCAAGCTTAGTTTACTGGGGAGGTCAAGTAATTTGTCAAAGAATGGTGGGAGAGAATGTAATGTGACCCAACACACCAGGGTTCCCCTCTCCATCTCTGCCTAGAAGCTGGTTAACCAAGCAGGGCTGTGTAACTGGCAGTCCCCACCTCATTTGATGCTTTACTCATTTTCCTTTGCTTGATGTCACAGTTAGCAGCTTGCACCTTCTCTCTGCAATACTTCTGTGTGTCCAGGTTTTTGCTGAGGAAAACCCTGCTCTTGATGCACCAGCTTATTTCCTCCTCATCCCCATCTGCCCCATCAAATTTGAAACCAGCCTTCTGTTTGCCAGACAAGGAGGCTGTGTATCTTTGTCAACAGTGTCCTCTGACTAATATTTTGGGTTTTTTAATGTATTACAGAGAGGTTCAGAATCAGTGTACCACTCTGGTTCCAGCAGCCCAAAGGTGTCTGGTAAGAGGTGCAGGCTGGATTCACAGCTGGTCATTTATGGTCAGAGTTTTGATGGATTTCACATGGACCATGAAGGATTGATCATTTCATTCATAGTGAAGGCTCTGAGCAATTTGAGGCAGGTCAAGTAAACCTTAAACCCACTGGGGAGGTTGTAAAGGTTTCATGTAAAACCACAAGAGGAAGATAGTTGCAATTCAGAGTCCATGAATATACTGGCCATAGGGACTGTGTTGTGTTTGTGCTGCAAGACATGAATAGGAGAGATCATGCCTCCTAGTTTAGGGACAGATCTTGTGGATTTGAACTGATCTCAGGAGCAATTGCAGTCTTACAATATATTGTAATACTGTAATCTTGTAATATATTCCTCTGTTAGTAAAAGCATTCAGGATTTAGTTAAGTAAGAGGAGCCCCAGGGTGTGAATGGCAAAGATGTATTGATGGCACAAACAGGAAAAATGCAGATGCACGTACCTGAGGTAGTGTGTCACAGAGAAGTCTCTGCTATACTCTCTCAGGTTTTGTTCCCCTGCTAAACAAACCCTAACAAAAGGGCATGTGCAATACATGGCAGTATGGCTATACCAAAGGGTTGGCTTTGGAGGTAGTCTTTTTTTTTTTTTTGTTCTCAGTGGAAAGTTTATCATAAAGGAGACTAGAAAATAAAAGTTCTCTCTGTAGCAGCACTACAGGAATCTAACATTTTCTTCAACTAAAAGCTGACATCTTTAACACATTGTTATCAGTTCATGTCCGAGTCAGTGGATCAGGCAGAGTGCCAATTCACAAACAAGGCTAGAGCAAAATGCAGCTCAGAACAGGACTACAGTGGGTGTCACATGACGGAGCACAGGGCCATCACGAGAGCTAAGGGAGTCTGGGAAAGGTGGGGAAATGCTGATTTCCCATTGTCCAGGTTCAAGTAGCTGGCAAACTCTGCTTCCAAAATTTCCACACCACAAGCAGCTTATACCTAGAGTAGAAATGGAGAATCAGTTACGTGCAACACCCATATGTCTGAATCAGTCCAAATTCTGCTTCTGTTCTGTATCCAAAACTGCTTCTGTAGTAGCTTCTGTAGGGCTTAAATAGTTAGGAAGTTCCTCATTCTCTGCAGAATATTTGCCCTTAGCCAGTAACACTCAGTAAATCTAGTTAATCACTCCTCCACAGAGATTTTGGGTACCATGCACCATCTCAAGAATCTGACCAGAACAGTTTTACATCTCTTCCTCATGTGTAAGATCATTACTTTGCAGAGATGTGAAGCAGTGGCATTTCTTGGAAACAGCCCGCCATTATGACTCAATAGGTTTCCAGAGATTTTGCTTTTAATTTTGTCTTCCTGCAACGTGGCAGCATGAACTCCATTATCAAGCTATTGTAACAATCCCACCCAGTCACCCACCCACCCAGAATCAATGGCAGAGACAGCAAGCACTTCTCTCCCTCCTAGAGAAAGCCTTGTAACAGACACAAGCAGAGGTACAGGTACAACTAGGCTTAACACAACCTCAGATTCTCGGTTTTTTAGCTGCATTCACTGCTGCCATGGGCATGTATTCACTGTTGTACTCATGGGAGTTGGAGACACACTTCTGATTCTGCCAACAGAGAGAAAATGCCATTAATTTAATTCGTGGTCACTTACCTTTGCCACTCCTGCCTTTGTTCATTAAGTAGTTCAGTTATTCTGTTTTCAATAGGAACACTAAGGTCAGAATAGACTGGTCAAACTCACATAGAAAACTCGGAATAAAACAAACTGAAAATTAAAAACACACATTGCCCAAAAGAATAGTTAATGTCCATGGTCTTCCTTCTTTCTTGAGTCAAATGGCTCTTGGTTTAAGTGGTTTTGCAGCAGAATAGTGCTGGAATTGCTCCACTGATGATTGTTTCCCCTTAAAGAAAAACAATCAGGTGAACTGCTTACCAAAGTAATTTTGCTGACCTGTGCAGCATTTCTCCTCTTTCCTTTGGTTCCAAGCCTTTAAATCAATAAACAATTCTGTCTTAGAAAAATTAAATCTGAGCTGCTGTCATCAATTACTTGAATTCCAATGGTAAATGAACAACTCAGTCTTTTTGTCAGAAAACACAGCACATGCTGAATGAGTATGTGCCTGTCCCACCCTCTAAATCTCATTAAATTAAGGTTCCCATCCATGACCTTTGGAAGAAGGGTTCTGCATAATCTCACATACATGCTTACCTTGTTCCTTAAGCAGCAGGCTCCAACACAGCAGACACAGGAAATGGCAAAAATGATCAGGCCAATAATTATCCATGACACAAATCCTAGAGAAAAGCAGTCCTCCTTATCTGAAGATGGGGAGGCAAAAAAAAAAAAAAAGTCATTTCTGATAATTTGCATTTCTGCCTCCTACAGGTAACTTCAAATTATTTTCTCTCTTCATATTAATAAATTAGCAAAAGTGAACTGTGAAGAAGGATTTTCTTGAGGTGAATTGCCACCTTGGAAAAGTGTATTCAGCAGGAAGCAGAAGATGACATTTTTTCAGGAAGAGAGGTGACACTGTTGGTACACAGTGCTGAAAGTGTAGACGGAAAAGAAACCAAGCCAGGCTTGAGAGCATGCTGAGAAAGAAAAGAAAAAAACCAGAAAAATCCTAACCTCTAACGTGGTGTTTCAGATCTGAATAAGGTTTAAGCTTATATGCAGTAAGTACCACAGGTGATTTAAAGGGCAGCCTGGTCAAAAGAATGATAGACTTTGGCAGTCGTGTTTGGATAGGAAGGCAAGCTGAGGTACTCAAGATTACCCTTGCCCAGATCTGGGAGAAAATATGACAAGGTGTGAAACATTTAGAAAAAGCTCCGAGCATCTGGCTATCCATACAAGTGGAAATGGACACTGCAGACAAAACCAAATGTCACAGCTTGAGTCTGAGAAGCTTTTTAAATTCAGAGAGGATTGAGAGATAACTTGACCCAACCACGTAATTGCCTTAGCATTTCAGCTTCTATCTTTGTTTATTCCTGCTGCTGGGAGAGACAAAAAGAAAGTAAGGGAAGGACAACAGGCAGTACCATGCTGCAACTGAACTGTATGGAGAACCAAGAAGTGGTGTGAGTGAAACCACTATTAACTCTTTCAGTTTAGTATACAAAAGAGCCACTGAATGAAAGCCAGGTCAAAATTAAAGCCTGGCAGTTAGTCGTCTGGAGTTAATCCAAGCCCTTCTCAGTAAATGGCCAAAAATTCTCAACAGTTGTGGATCTCTTCTACTCTAAGAAGGCTCTAAAGCTGAAGGTCTGCTTCAGAGAGGTGAACACCTTCTTCTTCACACCTCAGTGACATCAGAGAGTTCCATATACCACAGCTAGTATGGATATCTGACAACTGATTTTCTTTAATCCTAGGCATATGAAGATAGCTCTCAGGATGGATTTTTTTCCCACTGGCTAGACCTAATCTTAACATTTATACTCAGCAGCTTGAAAAATGGACAAGGCAAATTGCTGTTGCAGGCAAAGGTGAGACTGTAGTACTCTAGAAGCTGTAGTCAAGCTAACTTGGGTGCCACCACCAATATGCAAAGCTCAGCATGGCCTGCAAAACCTGCCCAAGAAGATGAATGAATATGGAGAGGACATGCTGAGCAGTCTGCCAACACAGCTCCACTGTTACCAGCCCCCTGCTGAGTAGTTTTAAGCTGCCTGGTAATTAGCTGTGCAAACTCTAGTCACATTTTTCACTGCAGCATAGCTATGCCCAATGTCTACTTATCAGTAAACTGAAGTGAGAGGAGAAGTAAACTTACCTTGGACGTACAAATAGGTTTCTTTCAGACAGCAATCTATGTAAGGAGGGGGTAAGAATATCTCCAGGCAGTAGGTATAAATGTCAATATGTTTTCTTTCCAGATTTTTAAGAATGAAAGTGGTGCTGCTACTTGAATTCTGTGTGTGACAATAGCTGACATTACTCTTGGAGATAACTCTCTCTTTGCTCAAATGGAGTGCACAGATTTCCTTCTTTTCACGCCCTTTGAAGAGGGTCATGCTGAACTCGCTCACATTTTGGGGGTTGGGGAATGTGAAATTGAAGTTTCCATTTTCAAATTCCACCACCACCTGGGGGTCAGAGACATGGGGCTGATCTGAAGACATGAAAACAGTTAGTCACTCACATAGCAGTGAAAAGAATCCTTAAAGTGCTAAAAAATTCATTTAAACAAAACAAATGAACCATGTGATTGTATGTAGGTAGTCAGAACGGTCTGGCTGTGGAAAGCAGCCCTCACTAGGAGATACCAGTGCATCATTCGGGTTGTGTCGGACATTACTGATAAATCGATGAGACCTGGCCTGTTATCAGCTCTAAGGCTGGTGAGGTTACTGTTAGCATTAGATCAGTGACCTTGATAATATTACTTGCTACTGAAGTTATTAAATGATAAAATTATTAATATTACTTACAATATCAGTTTCTAGATATTGTTTAAAGGCCCCCTGGACCAAACACTGTATAGACATATAATCCCTGCCTCAGTGTCAGATTGCCCTATTCACAGATAAAACAAGTGGGACAAAGATGATGATGATAGTAATTCGCTCTCGTTTATGATTCATAGTCTGTACTCTACTGAACGTGGAATTATAAAATCATTTAGATTAGAAAAGACCCTTAAGATCATCAAGTCCAAGCAGTAACCCAGCATTGCCAAGTCCACCACTAAACTATGTCCCTAAGTGCCACACCTACGTGTCTTTTAAATCCCTTCAGGGGTGACGACTCCACCACTTCCCTGGGCAGCCTTTTCCAATGCTTGACCACTCTTTCAGTGAAGAAATTTTTCTTAATATCCAGTATAAATCTCTCCTTGTGCAACTTGAGGCCATTTCCTCTTGTCTTGCCACTTTTTACTTAGGAGAAGAGACTGAACCCTACCGTGCTACAGCCTCCTTTCATGTAGGTGTAGAAAACAGCAAGTTCTCCCCTGAGCCTCCTTTTTTTCAGGCTAAACACCCTCAGCCACTCCTTTCACCAGCTCTGTTGCCTCCTCTGGACCCACTCCGACACCTCAATGTCTTTCTTGTAGTGAGGGCCCAGAACTAGACACAGGATTCGAGGTGTGGCCTCACCGGTGCTGAGTTCAGGGGGACAATCACTGCCCTGGTCCTGCTGACAGGCCAGGATGCCACTGGCCTTCTTGGCCACCTGGGCACATGCTGGGTCATGTTCAGACAGCTGCTGACCAGCACCCTCAGGACCTTTACCAGGCAGCTTTCCAGACACCCCAGCTTGTAGAGCTGCCTGGGTTGTTATGACCCAAGTGCAGGACCTGGCGCTTGGCCTTGTTGAACCTCATACAACTCATCTCGGCCCATCGATCCAGCCTGTCCAGATCCCTCTGCAGAGCCTTCCTATACTCCCACCTAACACTTCCACCTAACTTGGTGTTGTCTGCAAATTTACTGAAGGTGCACCTCTCATCCAGGTCATTGATAAAGATATTAAACAGAACTGGCCCCAAAACTGAGCCCTGGGCAACCCCAGTTGTAAGAGGCAGCAGCTGGATGTAACTCTATTCCCCACCACTCTCTGGGCCACCCAGCCAGTTTGATGATGTAGCTGAAAATTTAAAATGGGATGTGAACCCCAAGCTCCTACATAACTGCCTTAACCACAGGACCTGACTTGTCTTTGTGGAATAGATAGTGATTTGAGGCATGACATAAAGTTTCAACCTAATTACTTAGATGGCTGTAGCACCATTATTGCTCAGATAATGGATGGCGTAGAGGACAAATTGCATGTGGTGTGCATGCACCCACATGCAATTCAGAGATCACATTTGACCTTCCCAAAATCACTACGAAAACCTCTCAGATGTTGTGCAACTCTCATTTTACAAACTTCTTGGAGAAGCAAAGAAAGTAAACTGACCGAAGTTGTTCTGCTACCTTACAGATTGACTTTGTAAAGTCAGCAACCCATAGCACAGAAAACTACCTTGGATAAAAATAGGTTAAAATGTGCAGTAAAAAAAGAGAGTTCTTTTCTTCAAAGGCAGTATTTTCTGATGCAGAAAGGCATTTAAAACCGTAAACCAAATTAGGCAAATGAATCTTACCTATATTTTTGCACGGACATGATGAGCAGCTGTCAACTCCTGAAAAATACAAAATTGTTTTCTGTTTAAAATTCAAGAAGAGCGATGCAGGAACAGGGGTTGAGCCATGAAGTGTTAAGATGCTGAAGCTATTTTTAAATTTGTATCATTATTCTATCTGATCCTTTCTGTGCTACACTCTAAAGTCACATAATATGATAAAAGAATGAAATATAAAAATCAAAGTAGAAAGAAAATGCCCAAGGCAAGAATTTATATTGATCATACATATAACATTCACAAATTCTTAAAACACCTCTGCAAAGTAATACGTGTACTTCAGAAATAGAACTGACATGAAAATAAAACTTTCACCAAGATACTGAGGAAATCTGCCTGAAATAAAAAAGCATTCTTTTGATTTCTCATGAATCCTGATTTTGCAATGAGCCAGCATTATATTTTTCCCAGACCAAAATATTCATTTCCATCAATGTTTATTCTGCTTCCCCCACTGCTCAACGCTGCATCGAAACATCTTATAATTATCTGGACAAAGTTCCAGTACATACAGCAAGAAAACATTCAAGCAATCCATATGGTTTTGTTCCTTTTCCAATAGCAACTTTTTCTCTCATTCTTCATAGGTGACCTTCATTACAGAACACAGACAGATTTTTAATAATTGTTCTGGTTTTGTTTTTTCAAACCACTGCCTCCATCACCACACACTATGGCAGCACTTTGTATTGGTTAACAGGTCAGTACTGGCAGCATGGCACAGTCTGATAGGGTTTCATTTGGAATTTTTCTTTTTGCAGTGGCCTAAAATTAAATGTTCAGATAGGTAGACAGACAAACAGGAAAAAACTCTATCTGCTTTTGCTGTTTTCTGGTAGCCTGAGTAAGTTCTTCAGATGCTGCTTAGAATGAAATATATGTACTTTAGGATTTTATGATGCTACGGAAATACAGGGCAAATACTTAGAGACTTTGATGCACAATCCTATTCTTGTTACTGCTACATGGTAGTCTAGATGTACACAAAGTAGATCCCCAGATGTGCCAGGTATTGCACTGATTGCATAGCATAAATAATCAGTTTTTTCCAAGGCACCTGTTATCTTTGACATTTGGCCTTTATCTGCATAGGAACATAGGATCATGCTCTTTTGGGTACCTTTGTATGATCTCAACTCTTTCATTCTTTTAGTGTTCATGCTTTTTCCTTCTTTGAATTCTTGCTCCCCAGTTACCGCCATTGGCAAGGGCATTGAAATGAATGATACTCATTTAAAATATCTTTAGTGTGACACAGAAGCTAAAGGACTTCTGGAAGACACTTTGCAATGCTCAGTTAGAGAGCAATAGAAACTGTTATACCTTCTTGACTGATTTACCATTTTCCTAGTTATCAAATTCTTCCTGGTTTTCTGTGCACAGTCAGCGCCCTTATCTAATTCAGTGACAGTTCTAGTATCTATACTTCTCTCAGGACTATTACTTCAGTGTATCATAACAGACAAGGTATTTAGCATCCTGTGTGAAGATAATGCAGAGAAAACACACAACTTGCCAAGCCACAGTGGAATAGAGCTCTAGAACCACTGAAGGCACAGACAGAAAGTGCCAGCCCTTAAAATGTTATATAATCTGAAAAGCTGAAAGCAAAGGTCAAATAAAGAAATAATTCTTGATGACTGATATGTTGCATGATGAAAGAAAACAGTTGCTATGAGAACAGCATTTGAGATAAAGGTCATTTTAAATGTTCTGTAGTTTGACATCCTGTAGTTTGGTAACACATACCTTTAAAATTAGGCCAGACAGCCAACAAATTATTTAGGGAACGGAAGAAAAACACCACATGTACAGCAGAAGCTAGGGAGCATGATGAATGCATAAGGTAATCTGATACTTTTGAGAAGCATCCACCTGGAGCTGAAACCTCTACATTTGTCACTGGTCATCTGAGAGGAAAGGCAGCTGCTGACTCTGTCAGGGCAGCTACAGAGCCAAGTGGTGCCATATTCCTTCGACGTCCCAGAGGAGCCTGGGACAACCCTACGCTGAGCACTAAAGTAACAACTTCAAATCTTTTTTCTCTGTTTGTCTCTGAGAATAGTTCAATTTGACTGTTAGCTAATGAAATTGCCCTTTCATACCATGTGGGTTAAAATGTTTGTCAGAGATCATAGTTTTAATCCTTGTTTTTAATGGAAAAGGGCAGAGAGAGGTCATTAAGCATTTAGTTCATGTGACCTTGTGGCAAGCTGAAAGATTGTTTTGTATTCTCCCTAACCCAGAAGTCTAAAATGCCTGTTTTCAAGAAAGACTCAGTAATATATTTCTCTGAATGAGCATTTTGGTAAATGCGATGCAATTAGTATTCCTCTGAAACAAGTGCCCATATAGAAGAGTGTGCTTAGCATAGGATAAAGGCAGCACATTTTAGAATTAGATTAACAGTGCCTGAGATTAAAACACAAAATTGTCCACATGGATGACCACAATGGGTGAGAGCTGATATAAATTTCCAACTCACTAGCTATTCCGCATCAGCTCCTAATTTAAATGCACTTGCTGAATACTAAAAAGTTGCTCATTCCCCCTCCCTGTGCCTGACTGCTGATCTTCTGTGCCCATTTGTACCCATTTGTACCCATTCATTCCTAGAGTAATCATACGGACCTGTAGCACTCTGTTGTTAATGGCCAGACACATCTGGGATGTTTCTTGCCAAGCTGCATGTACATTTAGTGGGATGTGAGATAGGAAACTGGGGTTTAAACATCCAATAATATTGAGAGATTCACTGACTAATTCTCCCTAATTCTCCATCAAAAATATATGAATAAAAGGCCACATTACATTCGGTATTGCTGAAATTCAACAGAAGATTTTCACTGGTTCAGCAGTAAAAATGCTTGGATATGGCTGTAAGATTCCTTTTTGTTATTTTTCATAAAAGAGATAATTGAATTGCTTACAAAGGTTTTAGACAAGAAGAAACAAATCTTTAGGTTCTTTCCTAGCAGTGTCACAATGTGGAGTTGCATGGAGTTGTTCCTGGCTCACCTGCTGTGAAGCAGAGTGCCAAGACAAATACTGTGGTTTAGATATAAATCTAAGAGATTAACATGTGTATGAGAGTTACATCTTGTTATGTTAAACTCTGAAGGAGAGTGTGCACATGTGTACATTTGTGTATAAGTGTATTTACAGTCACGTACATTTCCATCTCAATTTCATCTTCAGTGCAGCAGGAAAGACTTTTGGAAGAAGTTTGGGAATTTCTATGGTAATGTGCTTGGATACCAAGGACAATGGAAAGTGTGTTGTTTTCATTTTAACGGGATTGCAGTTCTGAGCTTTCTAGTAGCTCCTTGGCAGACACAGACCTATTTGAAAACATCACCAATCCGTTACGCATTTTTGTCCTAACAGAAGTTTAGAAACCACTTTCAATCACTTTTCAACTTGGGGTTTAGGGTAGGAGAACAGAATACTGTTACTTGGTTTTCTTGCTGTTTATATTAGCTGCCCCCGCTCTCAGAAAACTAACTAGCTGATAAAAAGAACAGGCATAATTTCACTTGTGTCTGTTTGCCTTCGAAGATGAGCAAGGAAATTGCAGACACCGCCTTTAAAACAAACACATTTGTTTTGTTAATACTAAATGCATAATGAAACTACACACAGTTTTTAAGTTGCTATAGTTTTGACCTTTCAAGCCACTCTGAAAGATGACACTGTCAATTTAGTGTCATTAGTTGTATGCCTAAAACTAACATGTTTCTACCTTTCAAGAATCCAGGATTAAGAAAGGAAAGAGTGCTTCTGGGCAAAACAAGTAATGGCTAGAATTATTCTAGGAATCCATCTTTAATCTGAATTATTTCTATGGTATAATTTATGTTGAGAAATACTAAAATTCTTATAAAACATACCATGGAAACAACAGCCAGTGTTGATAATATTTCAGAAGCCCTTCTGAGAAATTACCATGGTTTCCTCCTGTATTGACAACAGGAGATCCGTGGGTGAAGAGTGATAACACTTTGCAAATGTTGTTGTGCAAAAGTTCACGTGCAATGTTTCATAGCAAGGGCCTCGAGTGCTATGGAATCCTACCTACAGCTCTGTACTCCAAAATCCCATTGCCCGTGTTTCTGCAGGCAACAGAGAAGCTCCCTGCTCTTATGAACAATTTCTTTATCACCACTGGGTTATCAAATCACAATGCACGCATGCACACGAAATATCACCTCCTGTGACCTATTTACATCCATAGGTCACAAGTTATGCTGAGAACACTGTATGACAAAAAACGAGATACCATTTCTTCTTACAGGCAGTCTCTTTCTCATGTCATCTCCTTTCCCCAGTCCCCTGCCTAAATCCTATCCTCCATATTTGAAGCAAGGGAGAAAGAAGGGAGAAATGGTGGCATCAGACGGAACAGTTATTTGCACCTTTAAAATTACAGTTTATTTTTTCCCACAAGGAAGGGCCTTCTAGATAGCTTCAGCCGTGTGTAAAAGCATGCTGGTCAGGTATTCATGCTAAATTGACTAGGTGAGAAGTATGGAACCAAACTAAAAGGATTTTTTGCTAGTAGATTTGAGAACAACTTTTCAAGGAGAACTCCCTTTAGAGATACTGATTACAGTTACTCTTTCCTGTGATTTCCCCCATCTTTTCATTCTATCTGAAAACTCAGTATACTATCCATATATTAGTTAGCCTTCAAAAAGGTATCTGCATTACCTGAAGAGCTGAAAACTAGTTTTTATTGATAGAAAAGCTTACATTCTGTATGAAAAAAAACATTTAATAGCCCTTGGCATGACCTTCAAAGGAGCATATTTAGATGGATTTTAGTAACTGTGCACACTAAAAAACCAAATCCTTGGACAGAATATGAATGGAAAAAAAGGACTATTTTCAATCAGTTATTATCTGTATTTCCATCCTGATCCATTAATATGTGGGTTTCAGAGAGGTTACAGATAAAGCTGTGATATTTTACTTTGCATAGCTGGGATAAAACACTGAATCTTGTTAAATGCTACATCCATGTTTATGGCTGGACTGAGATTGGTGCTGTCACCGTGCACCTTCTCAAACACAGTCCAGGAATGCCATGCTTCCTCTTAAGTCTGTGTTTCAAGCCTGCACCAAAATGATCTTGTCTACTTTTCCATGCCATATACATTCTTCCATGTATAAAAATTCCCTGCCCAAACAAGAGCAGGTTTAATATTGATAACTTGGTTTCTCTTTATTATTCACCGTCATGCTGCTATGAGATCTTATGTCCATCAAGGGAAGCTGGCTGGAGCACTACGATCTAAACAGCTAAAGGGTAACACTGAGCAGATGAGCTAAAGAACATAAACAGTGAATACTTGTACTTTTTCGTTTCAGAGCAAATGCCCTGTGCTGGCAGGAATTCTCTTCCCACCAACTCTAGCGATATTATATTAAAGTTGAGAGCAGTCTTTTTGCAGTTGTTACCCTCCATTGCCTTTATTCCTCCAACCCCTTGCTCATTTACTGTCTCCCATCATTGGCTAAGTTCCATTCTATAGAGACACCTACTGCAAGGAGAATAATCCAAAATGTTACTCACCGTACAGGGCTTCAAACTGAAAGCAGAGGACACAGAAAGTTACAGCAACTGCCTTCATGCCTGCCTGACACAGAGACATCAGCCTTCTGTCTGCTGTGAAGATGGGGAAGAACACATGGGTAGAAAAGGAAGTGGTTTGTGGGCTCTGGGGAAAATTGTAAGATAATCAGAATGACTTGTTAATTCAACATTTATCCCCTGACTACGTTATAGCTATGTCAGCATTAGCTGTTGCACATACCTATGAGGTTTAATGCTGTATGTTTTTTTCCTACCTAATGGTTTGCTGTCACAGACAGGAGGATGAAAGATTTTCTGGCATTACTTTTGATGTTCACTATGCAAAGACTGTTTCTGGTAAAGTCTATCGCTATAGAGGCTGCAGTCATCTACTGCAGACTTCTGCAGATGGCCCATGGTCAGCAACTAGTTTTAACTTACAGTATATGCATATTTGTAACTGGCAACCTGGTTTCTCCCCACCAACTTCAACTGGTTTTACATAATTAATGGTCTTGCTCTATGTGGAAAGCATTCATTAATGGGGTAGGAATGTCTCGTGTGTCCTGGTCCTGAAATTCATAGGAAGAACGTGGCCAAATTGCAGAAAGATCCCTTCAGCCCTGTGACATCTAAAAGATCCACTCCAATGTGACTTCCATCGTGGAGATCAGACTTGTTTTGCCTGAAGTTTCATGAGAAACTTCATGTGGCTCTGTGAGAGGCGATCTGACTCAGTGCCCTAGGGCCCTAGGTCAAAAGACTCTCTCCTTCCCTCTTCTTGCCTTTGTGCAGCACACTCTATTCTGGCCTGTTATCCATCTTTATTCTGGGAATGTTTTAGGTCCCTTTGTAACACGTTCTGCAATCATTTAATCCTCGCTGCTTATTTATGTCTATAATACTAATTTTCGTGCAGAAAATATGCAAGAAAAAGAGCTTTAAATCACGTTTAATATATTAGATGCCGTTCGCATTTCTGATTGCCCAAAGAGAAAACAAAAAGGACTGCTAGTGGTGCCTGACAGACACTGCCAGGATTGAGTCCTTATAGTGGTCAAATAATTGGTAAATAACAGGACTGTGTTACAGATTCACTCCTACTTTATACTGTGTGAATAAATCCTCACACTGGTTTACTCTTCTTCAAAAAGTGATTTAATTTCTTTCACTATTACTGCTAAAGATCTGTTCAAACGGACATTATTAGAGTTTTACTTTCTTCAAATCTTTTCAAAACCCTGCAAATCTATGCCTTTTGTAAAATTACAGTCAGAGCTAAATCTGAGTCAATTCAGGTGTTGATCTAAATTTTCAGCTCAAGTCTCTGGGGCCAAAATTAAGTAACTCTAAGTAGAGAAAGTTTCTGCAGTACGCTTTTAATTCTAAAACCCAAAAGTATATGGAGGTTCGAACAATGATAAACCTACAAAACATACATCTGATTCCTCAGCTTTGCCTATGAAGTTATGAACCATGTTGGGATCTACTGAGGTTCCAGGTAGGATCATATTTTCCACCCCCCAAAAAACTAATGGGAAGTGCTGAAAGAACAGAGCAACCCGCTCCTGGGACATGACCTTTACTGCTCCCCAAATAAACCTAAGAGTGGCCCCCAGAAAAGCTTATAGTAAAAAAGAGCTGCTGCTGCTACAGAGCTAAGGGTGGAAGAGAATCATGGGTCAAGTACCCCTGTGCACATCTTTGGGAGAACATGGTGACAACACACCAAGGACTGAGACCCTACTAAGCCTATCACTGACTGGGAGGCCAATAAAGGTGTAGGGAATGTACTCCATGCACAAAGTTTTAGCTATTTTTTTAATGAAAACAAGCTTTAAAACAAATCAGTATTGTTAGGGTTCCAAAATTTGTTGTCTTAGAAATTTAAACATTTTGTTAGGAAAGTAATTTTGTTAGAGAGGATTTATTTTTTAACCAATATAGTTATTTTGGAGCAACTTATTCCTTCCCTCCCTCCCTTTGACCATATCAGTTATACCCATGCAGAGATGCTTAATACACATTTATTTCACTTTTGGGGGAAGAATAGCTACCAGCATAGCTTGGCTGGTATACATCTCACTACAACAATTGAAGAAAGTCTCACTGTCCAGTTTGTATACGTCAAGTTTACAGTTACACCTTCTCCTTTTCTGCTTTCTGGCACTTGGGATGGCTAGAACACACTGATCCCTTTATTTCAAAAGGGTCAAGCCCAGAGAACACTTTGGGATGCATTTGGCAGCACTCTGAAGTCTGATCTAAAGAGTGATTTCAGGTGTATTTGATGATGAGCCGGCAGAGCCTGGGGCACTCACAGCATATATTCACAAGCAAAGAGACACAAAGTCTAGCTCTGCGCTCAGTGTGAGCGATGCTCACCTTCTAGTCCCACACCAACAGAGACTTCTCCACCGCCTTTCAATCTTTCCATCTTTGCCTTGCTCCCCTGTCAGCTCTTACCTACTTCACAGAGATATTGTTACTGCAATTTAGCAGTGTTTCTTCTAAATACTACGGTTGGTTACGGTTAAACACCTGGAACAAGTAGTCTGTTTCCACAGGCTTCCTACAACTGTAACTATTTTTGCTCACAAACACGTGTTTCCTTTTTCCATGCTCACTCATTTCTCTTCTCTGTGTCTTGATTTTCACTCTCCCATCCACGTACGCTTCTCAGAGCTGACTTCTTTCCTCCTCCAACCTGACTGTCCCCCAGTCCCTGACTACCCTGCTCCTCAAGCAGTAACTTCCCTTCACCATGTGCAGTAACTCCTGTCTGGAATGTCGCTTCTCCTTCACCCCATGCCCTATCTCTCTTCATAGCCTACTCCCAAGGTTACCCTATAGTGACAATCTCCTTTTTTTCCTATCATCTTGCTTCTGACTGTTTACAAACTGGAAAATCCTGACGTGAATTTTCGTGCCTTTAAAAATGCATTCAGTGATACACCCAGATCCAAAGAGAAACGGGCTTGCTCATCCCTTTGTCCATACACCAGTGTTCTCTACTACACAGTCTTCAGTGCTTCTCCCTTCTAACTCCAAGTAACTTGGAAAACAACACTTCTGCAGTTTCCCCAAGGATGCAGCACAGATTTTCCCTGTGTGTATGATGTATATTTCTCTTTGCTCTGTTTAATCACATACTTACCGTTATCATTCGAAACAATGTCCATGTTAGCAAAATGATACTGCATGGTCCACTGTGAAACCAAGGTGCAATGAAGGCTCTTATTCCATCTCACCAGCAGTTTCCCACTTCTGCTCATGGATGAGCAGTTGCCCACAGCAATATAAAATATTCTCTCCATAGAATGTTTTGTGATTCTTTCTGCAGAGACTGCTACTATCCACACAAATTATATTCCATTGTCTCCTGCTGCTTCTCATTCTTTGCTTCAATATCTGGCCTATATTCTCATGACTCTGGGTCATTCCCTCAGGGCTGGAGCAGAAAGCCTCTACACTCATGTGTTTCCATTTCCTGTCCTCCTAATTGAGAAGGGGAACAATGACTTTCACTGTGCTATTTTTAAACTTCTGTGATGGCTTTAAATCCCACTTCCCATCTGCACCACTCCCCATTAGGTGTGTAAACAAGCTGCAGTCATTCAGGATGTAGAGATTTCAGCCGAAATGCAGCTCATGTGCTCCCTCATTTGTTCTGATGCCTCCTTTGCTGATATATTGGTCTGGTCTCTCCCCTAGGTCTGTGGGCATGCTGTAATAATCTCTCCATCAGTGTGCCAGGGGAGGCTACAGGGGCCCAGCTCAGCCAGCTCAGCAGTTGGGCAAACACTTCCCTGTAGAGCAGATCTAATGAGACAGTCCCCTTTGGGGTGGGATTATGTGTGCCTTTGCTTCTTGATACAAGCTCAATTACCCCATTTAATAACTTCTTTATAGGGTTTGGCTTTTTTTTTTCTTTCGATGATTCTTGAGATTATTTGTCATTGAGTTTCCTAAAAGAAGAAAAAAATGTATGTTAAGGAGTTTAGCCCAGTTCTAAGGCTTGCAAGGGCATTGACCTATAAATTCAGTCAGCAGGTGCTAAGTGGGAAATTCAGTCAAGTCTAAACAGGTTGCCCAGAGAGGCAGTAGATGCCCCATCCCTGGAAAAAACCTGACTTAGATGAAGATGTCCCTGCTTATTGCTGGCGGGCTGGAGTAGATGGTGTTTAATGGTCCCTTTCAACCCAAACTGTTCTATGATTCTAAACGCTGCTTCAGATCCTGGGACTAATGTTTTGGACTGGCTGACTCAAGGCAACTGAGAGCCACCTAGGAAAAGACTGTCTCCATCTGATCTTAGGAACTGCTCTGCCTCTGTGTATCCAGCCCTGTCCCTCCTGCAGCACAGTTACCTAAAAGAGGTACCAAACACTTCTTCAGGATGTGGGGTGTAGATAGAAAGGGCCCAGTGAAGTTCATGTGCATGTGCTGGTGGTGTGGACCGCAGACCTACAGGCTGGCTGGGGAAGGTTTACTGTCTTTGACACCAACAGCAAAGGTAATGGCCATGTTCCTGCCCTTCAAGTTGTACTAGGAAGAGGACTGTGAGCAGTAGGTACTTTTCATTGGCGTATGCCTGAGTGTGCAGGAGGTATTTTGGAAAATACAAGGGTTGTAGATAGCCTGTGTTCATGGGAGGTGTTCCAGAAGGAGTGTATCTTCTGGAGCCATTGCAGTTCCCTATGGCCAACATGCTGCTGTGTGGGACTTTGTTACAGGGCCTCTTATATCTAGGTTTGGAAAGGAGGTCTTTCAGAATGGATGGCAAATACGTACAACACGAGTGAAGTGTGAACCTGGAGACCCAGACTGTTACTGTCTGGCACTAGGGGGAGCAGTGTATGACAGATACACGCAGATAAGCTGGGTGACCATGGAAGTTATTCTAGTTCTGACAGTGACAAATTATACACGTTTTGTAAAATTTTCACACCCCAACTCTTTCAAAGTTTGCAGTAGGGTGGGGACTCCTATTATGTGGTTATCTGGTCAGCTGCCTTTGAGGAGTTAGGACGGAAGGAGCCATATTCTGTGGCGATGCTTGGGGTTTGTGGTGTGGTTTTTATCTCAGCATTGTTGTGATTACTTTTTAAAGGTAAACTCTTGCTACCACTGCCTTGAAGGTGTAAAAAAGAGAAAATTTCTCCAACAGAAACAGTCACCAAAATTGTGATGCGTTCTTGCAGATAAGAGATAAATGAAAAGTTATGCTGAAAATTGCAAGGACAGGTGAAGCAGCACAACCCTGTCTTGGACTTCCAGAAACACTGAAGTGACTGAGAACACACACGTGCTTTTCCCCACTCACTTAAACTGCTTTTGGAAACCCTGTCTCTCAAGCACCTCCAAGCCAGGCTTCGCTATTGTTGTTAGTGGTTAACTGGATCTAGGCTTAGACAGCTCAGGCCTTGGTGGATTTGGAGGGGTAAAAACAATGAAATCACAAATACATAACTACGTCTCCTCTATTTTGTGTCTGTCATTCAGAATCTCACAGGTTACTGCCTTGGGACCAAAGTGCTTTGCACATGCAGGCCAAGGCTATGGAAGGCAGTACTCCCACCTGCAGAGGTGAGATCCCTCGCTCCGTCCAGCCGCACTCCTCTGACGGGTGCCAGAGCAAAGACAACCAAAGCCGGGTACCCTGCAGCGCTGCGTCAGCCCCGGGCTCCTGCCGCAAGGGACTGGGGATGGATTTGTCTCCCCTTCTGCAGGAGAGGTTTCCAAGAGCTGCCTTTCAGGCTGAGCTCGGGGGGAGCAGCACTGCTGACCCGTGGCCGAAAGCCCTGTGCCCCCGGGTGACCGCGCCGCCCGGCTCTGCAGCGGAGCCCCCGGCACCCGGCGAGCCCCGCGTCCCCCGGCCGCGGGCGGCTGTGCGGCCGCGAGGGGGCGCTGCGGGCCGGGCGGATGAGGCGGCAGCGGGAGCGCGGAGCGGCACCGCCCGGCACCGCTGGGCGGGATCGGGCCGGGCCGTGCGGATGGGGCCGGGCCGCCTGTGCCACACAGGGGGCTCGCTCTCAGCCCCGTCTCGGCACTGCCGAACTCCTGGCTTGCAGTGCAGCCCCTCAGGGTCACCCTGCACGGCCCTGCGTTGGCCCTCACGAAGGTACGACTGCTCTCTGTGGTTTCCTAAAATCCCACACGAGCCTCTTCACGTGCACGTGGCTTAGTGTTTAAAGGGGGTTGGGTTTTTTTTTTTATCAGAAAGAAGTTCTGAAACCGCACAGCAGAGAGCAGTGCGATATCAGTGTCGCCAGTGCTTGCGCTTGGAAGGACAGAGCAGTTTACTTAGGGCTCAGGAGGCTTTGAAAGTGTCACAGCCGAGAAGGGCATTTGGTCTTTTTTGTAGGTATTTGAACATTGTTCATCTGTTCTTGCTAATTTCATAAGAACAAGCTGTAAAAACAATCCTTCCGGGAGGCCGGGAAACAACAAGAGGTAATGGAGTTTGAATAAGAAGTCACTTCTCAGGGAACCACTACAAGTGTGTGGTTGATGCGGTCTCAGAGGTGCTATAGTGAAGAGTGAAGGAGAAACTCCCCCGAGGCCAGACAGAACTCAGCAGAGTTTGCTGCCACTCAGAGTAACTGAGTTAACCAACTTTAAACCCAGGAGCAAATTCTCTCCTGCGAGAGAATAGGAGCCGGCTATAAACCTTTCTGATGTGTTTGCTATTTGTCCCAGAGCACTTTTAACCCAGTGAAGCAGAGCCTTAAATTTAGCCTTTGGTATGCTTCAGGACCTCACTGTAAGGGAGGGGTCTAGGCACACTTCTTGCAGCTAGCTTGGATGCTGTCACCACACAAAAAACAATTTGCAGTAATAATTAGAGTGGCAACGAACAAAAAATAGAAATCAGATATCTATATTCTCTAGAGAACGTGATTGAAATGACTACTCTAAAACATGCCTTTAACCACAGTGATCACATTGCAGATCACCATAGGATATTGTGGTGAATTGGCCTTTGTCATGTAAAGACTCCAGATTTCCTCACTGAAGTTCCCAAGAGCCATGCACCTCTCTGCTCCTGGGAAACACAGCAATGGAACAAAAAGAACGAGCTCTGCAGCTGCCAGGTTCACGACTTGATTAGGTACCCTGTGTCTCTAGTGCACTCTCAATACAGTTTAGGGTGAACGATCCAAACCAGCTCTAACGGGATCACAGTGTCAGCCTGAACGCAGGAAGTATCTAGTTACATTCAGGCAAGCTCCCCAGCAGCTAATCCACCCTTGTGCTCAGAATAAAACCTCAGTAAACTCTGCTCAGTAGCTGTTCCCAGCTACTATTAAGTTGGTCTGGGCAGATGTATACACAGTGTATAAGAATGAGCAGTTCCCTGCTTGCCCATGGCTGACTGAAAAGAACAAGCTTTACACACTGGGTCTCTTTGATCTCCACTCTGTAGTTACTGGTCATTAAAAGTGAATGTTTGCTTAGAGGGCTTTTGTTGTCCTCACCACACTGCTGCTTCATTTGGGTCTGTAGCCTCATGTGATGCTGACTGAACCACAGCAAAGCACACCCATGTCCAGAGAAGTCAAGCAGCTGCAGCACAGTGAAGCTGGGGGAATAGAGGTGTCCACACTGTTCCTGTAGATACTACAGAATCCTGGATTTTTGTCTCCTCATCAGAACCAGACAAGCCCTCAACCCAACATTTTTTGTAGGTTATGAGATTCTTTCAGGATAGCATTACCATATGTTTTTCCTCATGTTACATTCTTCACTAAGCACCTGCTGTTGGATACTTATCTGTGAGGCAAGATACTTGACCTCCGAGTTTTTATTTTTTATTCTCATCTGGTACAGCCTTTACATTTATACTCTCATGAATTTAGATGACTGTCAGAAAAGGTGGAAGTTGGTGTTTCTCTGTTCTCACTGTGGTGATTCTGCTGCTAAACATTAATGTTACATTAGCATCTGGGGCTAATGATAGCATTGTTCCCAAACCTAACTTCAGAATTCCTCAGGAATCCCCTTCTGGCTGGAAGCTGCCTTGGTTTGCTACCAGGCCAGGAATGGAGCTGTGTCTCATCAGATAGCCTTGGAAAATATGGTGTGATAAATCTCAGTTTTCTGTCTGTAGCTCTGTTTATAGATCAACTGCTTATTCCGTTGTTTCAGGTGGCCACTGAAAAGTCACATGCATGTGTCCCGTCTCTCTTTAGTTCAAAGTCATCTCTTCTTGTTGCCTGCCCTGTTTGGTTGCTAGAATCCTTTATCCCTTGTCTGCCTGCTGTACTATGTCAGCAGCAGAAGCAAGGTATGGCCCTTGCAAAGTCACGAGCAGTGAAGGTGTGTTCAGTACATACCACAGAGGTCAGCCTCACAGATGATGCTTGTTTTTTTAGCTGAACTAGGCTCCCTTTGACAAAAGTGGCCCTCAGCTGCTGCTGTGTAACTCGTCAAAGGTGCTGTTAGATGTGATTGTATTCCTCTTGGTTATCCCAATTCCTTTTCAAGACTCACCTCTGCTTGATCTTAGGGGCTGCTTGTTGTGACCCAGAAATCTGTAAGCACTGTTTTGTTGGTGTTCACAGTATGATGGTGAGGGTAAAAATGTATTACTTCTTATGCTGGGTGTCTTGCTTCACATGCAATCAACAAATAAAGGATTCTGTAGTTACAAGATCAGAGAATCATGTTATGTTGATTTAGGCATGTACCTCCACAAGCCATTGGTTTTTTTCCCTTCCCTGCTAGGTAAGAAAAAAGCTTAAAAAAAAAAAAAAAGGAAGCCCATCACACCACTCTACTTCTCATTGGGTTGCTGTGGTTCTGTGGTTACACTGTGTTTTCTAGTGACATCAGTGAAGGCTCTGTAGTTTTCGAATGACGGACTGTTGGTGCTTCTTTTGCTTGAAGAAGAAAAATAGTTAAAGGGGAAAAAATTAACTTGGCCATTTGCATCTTTCCTTCTCGTTATGTTTTCATAAGTAGGTGATTAGTGCTAGCGGTTAAAGAGAAGAAAGTGGTGATTTTATTATTAGCTTTATATCAGACAGGTACAAATTGTTCTAGTTGATATGGAAACATAACTGGCTTTCCATTATGAAAAGAAACATTTCATTGTTTCCAGACTTTGAAAACTACCCCAGAGATCCCCTTTGGTCTATCTAGGTTTACCTGCTGTTTTTCAAGGCTATTTGTGTTGCTTTGAGTTCTTCCATTTCTTCTGTAATACAGAACAGCTGATCATCCTCGTGTATGTGAACTCAGAAGTCCACATGAGTTCAAAAAGTGTCAGGGTAAATTCATGGAAGAGAAATCCTTTGAGGCTGTTGAAGACAAAGACACCACCCTTTGAAGTTCCTGAGCTGCTGGTGAAGGAGGGCTGGAACACTGTTTTAGGGAGGTTTCACAGCATGCTTTCATTGGTGTATACTCTTCCCTGCCATCTGCTCTTGGGCACTGCTGGGAAGTGGACAGCTGCTGCTGTGTCTTTTAGCATCATTCCCACCTTTTTTTTCCTGCCTGCTCTGTCTGGTCTTGAATGATGCCTACAGACACTGTAGAACAGGTCCTATTTTATTAGTATTCATTTATATTGTAGTCTTCCTGATTATTGCAAATAATGTTACCACATATGAAATAAAGAGTTACTGCTGCTGTGCACTTCTGTTAGGCATCAGTAAAACCGAGTGTCTTTTGGTATTCCCAGTGAGTTGACAGTGGCTGCAGCAGGGCTGGGAGCCAAGAGCACAGCTGCTACATAGTTTGCCAGTTTCAAAAGGATGAGTTGTGATACCTCATGATTAACTACTTACAAACAGTACAAATAAGATGCATGACTGCAGTGTGTGTGTGACTTGGAAAGGGAAAAGAAAAACTAAACACAGTATTAGCAGCACAGATAAAGCTCCAGCCAGAAACAGATTTAAAATACTAATTCTTGATAGGTGGCAGCACCTAAATCATTGATAGGAGTTACTGATGAATTTTTCAGATCAGAGATCTTGCATACAAAAGAATGGTGCTTACTGGTTTTGAACTTTACACAACCTGTTCCTTCTGTCATAAAAATCTACCGGGTAAAGGATGTTTAAGTGTCTGAAAATTGTTGAAAGCAGTGATTGCTAGTTCTGTTGCAAGCCATAGATTCACAGTACTCGTTACTAAATCTGCTGCTGATCCATGCTGTAACAGGACACTGTTGGTAATGGCATATCCTCTTTAGAAATCTCAAAGGACTTTATTACAACAAACAAAAAAATTTAGTACATTTGTTATTAGATTTGCAAAGTTTCGAGATAAGAATTTCCCAATCTGTATCAGTACAAAATTGCCATCTTTCACAGATTGTCAGTAGAAATCAAGAAGTTTTCCAGCCTTCGAAGTTTTCCACTGCAAGTGCAGACGGTGAGGGTAGTCAGTGCTCCAGGCATGCTTCTGCCTTTGGTGTCGGATCGGGCAGCACCACACAAGTCTGTGTCTCACTTCCCAGCAGTACCACAGCCTTTGGGCAAGTGGCTCTTCTCCTTCGTGTCTCTGGTGCTGAACACAAAGTGCTACTTTGATCCAAGGAAAGCTTTGGCATGCATGGCTTTATTGCTGCATTCACGCACACAGGCACAGAGGCTTTTTCAGTAGATGAGCACTCTCTGTGTGAGCTTTCTGGACAGTTCTAGTTAAGTGAAGGTGACTAATTGCATCAACTCACCCCCACTGGAAAGTGTCAGCCTTGTACTTGTACATACCTAAGTGAAGAAATTAGGGCAGGAACTAAAGAAGACTCTACAGAGCTTGTAAAATCTCTTGATTTGAAATTTTGCTGGGGTATTCTTTTTAAACATTTTATTACAAAAGGGCCAAGGTATCTCTAATGATCACATATCATCAAGGCATCGGTTTCATGCTGAAAAGACTGAAAGCAGCACTTCAGCAAAACATGGAAATATTTTCTAGCAACTAGACAGAAACTGGCAACACTGATTTTCTGATAATTTTTAGGTTTTACTTCAGAATAGAGTCAAGGCAATGTATTGCTGAATAAGTGACAGGTTTTGTCAAGAGTTATTTTTAAAATAGAGTGTGGGTTTAGGTAGCAAGGGAAGCCTCCAGGCATACTCAATATAGAGTTATGCATATGTCATAAGCATATTTTTATATTTCTATATTTCACTGTATATATTTAATAGATTTAAATCCTAAATCTACTTTCCCACACTACCTGCTTCACATGCAACAGGCTATTTCCAACTTCTCTTCTTCCACTTCTGTTGCAGGGACAGCTTTCTGCTGCACCTAAATATTTCACTGAACTTTATCCTGTTGTTACTATTGCATGATGAGTAAGATTTGTGACTTATTCATGAGGCTAAAGTCATGTGAACAAGCCTTTAGTGTGAATCTGATTAGTTTGCTGCACGTGCCAGTGCTTTTAATCCATATACTGGCCTCCAAGGCAATTAAGTAAAGAAAGGATTAAGATCAAAGGAAGTTAGAAAGACCCAGATAGGTCCAATGCCAACATCTAAAGTTCTATTTGTCATAACAATGACTTGAGCTTGAAATCATACAGTGGTAACTACCCATAGCATAATCAGAAGAAAAAAGGCTGACTAGTTCCTGAGAAGTAATTGGACCTTCATTAGCCACTGAAATGTCACAAATAACACAGAACGCTTCTGGTTTCATTGTAAGATGAGAAAGAAAGATCAATACAATAGTTTTTGCTACATTTGGCCTCATCTGGATTTTGTGATATTAAAGCTTCAATATCTTTTTTCTTTAACACTCACATCCATAATTTCTGTTCTGCAGAACAGTCTGACTAGACTTATGAGAATAAATATTTTTAAATTCACTGCCTAAACTTGAAAATTTGAAATTTTGACAAACTAGAAAGTTGAGAAAAAATATGTTTGGCAAAAAAGAATTTTTTGTTATAAATTTGATATAGCTAAATTTTAAACACTATTTCAAAGAAGTCCAAGTATTTGATACAAAAATACTAACAAATTTCCTTTTTTCCCACAATCTTTCAATACACAAAAATTTGCCGAAATAAATATTGGCATCTTTACTGTGAGTGAAAGACATTATTAAATTCAAGTACTTCATGTCTCTACAGCAGATTAGGTGCCAAATGTTTCATGTTCTGCATATTGAAAAGTAAACCAAGAGCATCCATGTTGCTGAATCTAAATCAACTTTTTGAGGGAGAGCCGTTTCAGAAGGTGCCACGTTTGGAGGTGCCAGTCATGCTGTGTGCAGAGAGGCTGACTCTCTCTCTCACTTCCTCCAGCCGCTTCCTTTTTCCGCCTGACTTCCATCAGTGCTATGCAGGTTGTTACCCTCTCCTGCAAGTCATCCACCCCCTGGGTGTGACAGCCTGCATCCCCTCCTAGTTCATGGATTTGTTGGATGAGACACGAGCAATTGGCTCCTGTGGAGCATCCAGCATTGCAAAGCAAACCGAGAAAATGCATGCACACACTTGGCATAGGGACTGCCCTCCTTCCAGGAACCATAAAGCTACTTTTTAAGGTGTATTTCTGACTGAGGCATCTGAAGCATGAGTGAAGCATCTCTGTGCACTCCCATGAAAGAACCACACCTTCCTTACAACCAGTAACAGTAAAGTAATTGCTGTATTTAATGAAGTATATGGAAGCCTGGTCTGTTTTAGTCATAAAATATGAAGTAAAAACATGATAAACAATAATGTAAGTTTTTCTGAAAATTGCAGGATAAATGATGGCATTAATGTGAGGAATTTTTACACCAGATATGTGCCTGTGGCTTACATAAGAGAGGAGGAATAATGTGCGTTTGGAACCTGTTGGTAAGATTATAATGATACTATATTATTTCAGAGAGATGAAGAGGGAAAAGAGTTTAAGAGATGTTTTATCTTAGTGAGCGAGTATTATAAAAAGAAGACTAGACAAATAGTCATATAATAAAATATGATATAATGAATTAGTTTGGCATTATGAGAGAAAGGAAAATATTATTAATTTGTGAAGCAGACAGTCATCTTTGCTACAGAATTAAAAGTGAGAAAGCTTTTATAAACGCTACCCACACGATCTAACACCTCACCAGAGCTCAACTATGAAACCAACTTATTCTGCTGATTACTGCTGTTCTAGCCATCTTTCCTGCATGTAAAACATTAAGTCAGCCAGTTATGAAGCTGCTGAATGTTTCCAAAGTGTCACTTACCAGAAGGATTTGATAACTTACAGAGAAATGAACTGTTTTGCTTTCTGATCTTGATTAAGTACTGCTAACATACCATGTTTTGTGACAGTTTCAAATGTGGATTATTTTTGGTACTTGTTTCCACCACCACAATTTTTATCTAGCTCACTACAGATATATATTTTTAATCTGTATGATGCAAATCAGTTAAGACCACCTAAGACCCTTTGTAGCTCAGGAGAAGAGAAGGCCTATTTTTAATCACCTATTTGTTTGGCTTCAAATGAAGTAGAAAGATGACAATAGCAAGAACTAGCAGCTCTGTCTAGCAGGTACAAAGGGCAGCTCTGAAAGCATGCAAGATGAAAAGAAGTCTTAGCAAAGCTTCTACAGGATTCCAAACACCTCAGCTTTCCCCACACACCAGCACATGGAAAGAGGTATCTGGAGTTAACTGAAGGCCAACAGAGACCCAGCTTCTAATTAGAATTTTCACAGAGAGGAAGGATATTGAAATATTTCTTACAGTTGTTGATGTTGCAAGTGCCCAGCACTAAGTACTGTGGAAGTTAGTATATATCAATCCCCTTACATTTTCTAGTTTGCAGAGGGAAGACTTTCTAGTTTGCACAAAAGTAAGCAGTACTTCTGCTGGCCCTTTTCATTACTAGTTCAAGGAAGCTACAAATTCCCAAGGAGAAACTCTAAAAACAAGACTAAGGTGTAGTGAGTTAACAATAACCCATTTAATGTAGAGCAGTATTCATTTATTTCCTGTGTATACTGAACTGTAACAGTCTTTGGGGTCTGGCTACTGAGTTTCTAGTTTGAAAGAAACATGGAGTGTTTGCTCAGTGTATATATTTTTATTTATATAAAACCAGCAATCTTATATTTTTCATGTCAGCGGCAATCTTGGCCCAAACTTTAACATTCATTTCCTGTAGAAAACTACATCCCAGGCACTGATCTGTGTGGGAAGAGTAGAGCACCCTGCTGCTTGTTCCAGCTTTCCACACAAGCTGCTGCATCACAGGCTAGAGCATCAATGTCAGTAAATCCCACCCACAGCACTGCATAGTCCAACCAGATGTTACCCAGTGTTTCAAGTTTTCCCAGCTGTATCACCTGTGCTGTTACGAGATGTGGTCATCTAAAAGTACCACCTATTGGAATCATATAATTATGTGAGTAATTCCATTTTACCTAAAAGCAAGGTCTTGCTTTTTGCTGAATGAAGCAGATCGAACTGAACATTTTCAAGTACTACTCTTTAAAAACAGCAGTCAGAAAAGAATTAAGAAGAAAAGCCATCAATGAAGAAACTGAGAACCTTTTGTTCAACTGTAACTTCATAACCACTAAAAAATGTTCATTACAATAGAAAAACGTGACTGTGATTAATACAGCTTGCTATAGAAATAGAAAGAAAATTACATTTGAAATGTCGAGAAAGGAAAGAATAGTGAAATTTTGAGTAGGTGACAATCTCTTAGTTCATGGAAATATCTGCCATGTTACTTCAGCTGCAATTACTAATTATTGCCAGTGAAGTTTTGTCCCTTATCTAAGCTCTTCCTTGCTCTGTCCCTCTAGTAAACAACAAAAATTTTTAAACTGACTTGGGGCAATTTTTTCATGTCCCCCTTCCCACAGTTTCTAAGATCTCTTATCAATAACTGCTATGTGCAGAGGCCCCACTGCTTAGCTGTGATAGAAGCTAGCTTGAAATATTTTTTACATGTTCAAGTGAGAATGCCATTTGCAAATGTCAACAATAAATTGGTTTTAGTAATGCATAAATCCATCTGCTATACACCAGCCTTCTTTGGTTTGGATTTCATGTTATAACTCTTGGATACATCATCTGATTCCTGTTTATGCCTCTTCTAGAGGTAGAGCTGTTTAGTCATGGTTCAGACTGTTCCTGTCACAGGCAAAATCATGCATTTTCTAGTTTATTTTTTCAGAACTCATTCCCCAGCAATAGCTTTTGTCTAGTGAAAGAAGCCTGTTTTATCTTACCTTCCAATGTACATTGCCTCCAAACCTCAACTCAGCCGCTCACACACATACTCACACTCTTTGGACCTGCAAAGCTCAAAGTCATTACTGAAGACAGGAATTGTATCAAACCAGTTACGAGTTACCTGGCCAGTGCAAATGTTGGTTATTGGAAAACAAGAAATTAGGTCTGAGGGAGTCTTGAGCAAAAGTCAGGAGGTTAGGAAGGATAGCAATAGGTCAAAAATATCTGCTCTTGCATAGCCTAGGAGTCCTTGATAATATTTTTTTTTAAATTTGTTAAGTATCTGTGGAAAACAATTAATGAACTTTCCCTACAGACCTCAAGGCCTGACTGAGTAGTGAGTTCAGATTCACATATTCCTTCAAAGAGTGGGGAATCTCTAATCCTAAAATGATAGACTACTCATTGCCTATTCATAGAGTAGCTGTGTGGGAAACTTCTGTCATATGTTTTTCTGTATCAGATAGGACTCTGATAATTGAAAATGACAAGGAAAAAATTAGTTCAGATAAAGAAGTGGATGGAAATGAAAGTAGAATATTGGGGGCTGGGAGTGGTGTATGCATATGCCATTGTCTTTGATGCAGACAAGTATACCTGTGAATTCCCACTCATCCAGCCAGAAACTCACGCTCTCTGTTTCACAAACAGGCTGACAGATCTCCTAAAGGGGTGAAGAGCACATCAAAAGAGACTCTTCCTGAACCTCACCAAGCAGTATGGTCTCATAATTTGGCTGTCCAGGTATGATACTTGGTTGTGTTTTAAAACTCCACGTTCTAATGAGCAGAGTCCTGAGATCAAATTTTGCTTTGCATATTCTTCCCAGAAAGAGGCATTATTTCCTCATTATCGCATTTTCTGGGATGTACACTGACCTAGTGTTTGCACCTTACTTTTTGGTACTGCTGTGATCTGGCAGAACACTATGTTTGACTTGCATATGTAAAATTTTTTGGGGTGCTGATAGTGAAAGATGCTCTCCAAGTATCAGGGAAAAGCATAGACCTCGAGGCTCTGGAGAGCATCACAGGACAGTGGAAGTTCCCTGAGGTCTGGGCTCTGCCCTCATCAGAACTAGCTGCTATATGGACCATATGGAGGTAGGTATAAATACCATCTCTGTGGGTACTTAGGCTCCACTCATCTCTGTAGTGCCAGATACAAATGACAAGAATATAATTGTCAATAAAATCTGAACTGAAATCTCACTTTGGTCTTCACTGCTACATCTGCTGATTCGAGTGCACCTACTACCCTGCCAGAAAGTTCAAAAGGGGAGCCTGGTTTAGAACAAAAAGTGATAAAGCATTATATAACATTTAGCTCAGAAAAAGCTCCTACAGTGGTAAGGAAAGCCAAAGAAAATTAAGCACTGCAGAAACAAGAGAAATTGGAAAAAGTAACCAGTGAGGATGAAGAGAAGCTCAGAACAGACAGGGAATTGGGGTAAAGCAATTTCTAATAAGATAATTAATAAACATCATGCCAAGAATTATTTAAGTGCGGGAGGCAAACACAAAATATTGCTATTACCATATGTGAGATTATTGTTTCTGTTCTGCTCTCCCGTAACCTTCACTATTCAGCTATTTTAGTAACCTGTTGCTTCTTTATGGCAGAATTCTTCACTGGTTGTTACAGGCTGAATGTCTCAAGGGAATGTAGGTAGGTGTACCAAGAGAAAATTGTCCAGGTGGATGCAGAAGGCCTAGTTATGGTCAACTCGAAGGCTAGAAATGGAGGTGAATTGGAATATACACAGGCTCTATGGTGACACAGATTCACTGCCAGCTGTAGCCAGATGTCATGAGGTTGTGGATACAGATCCAAAGCATCTCTTCACCCTGGAGGGATAAACTTAGAAAATAATGTAGTTGTCCTGCTTTTAGATTGCTTAAGAAACGTAAGTTCTTGGTCCCAGTATAGAGGAATTGCCAAGGAAAGGAAAAAGAAACAATTGATTCCTGATTAGGAGTCAGACACATGATTCACTACTGCTGTGGTGGAAAAAATTGCCTTGGATACTTATTCAAGCTTTCTACAGCTTGTACAAGTGGACGTGTGCGTCAAATCCATTTTTCATCATGGAGTCATGGAACACATTTCCCTGATCAGGCTGCACTTGAAAGGGCAGAAGTTTAGTCATTTTGCAGTGACAACAGATATGTTATCTTTTACCATTTTTTATCCCCAAAACACTGGGTAATGAAAAATTAGGGAAAAATACCAGACTAATGTCAGAATACTAAAACACCTTTAAAAAAAGGATATGTCATTAAATGCTATGTTTTCTCAATGCAACACACTTGTACATCAACACTGAGAGAGCAGTTAGCACCTGCAAACACTGGCAAACTGAGAATTTGAATGTGTCTTTGCACAGTTGGAGTGGTGCCAAATAAATGGGCAAGAGAGGGAAAGCAGAATAAAAGAGCTATGAGAGTTGGTGTTCTGGGAGCTGCTGCCACTGCAAGAACATGGAATAAAGGGCTCTGGGGTTTGGCCTCACAGCTGTGAAACAGAGACACATGCTGCCAGTGTTTTGGGTTGCAAGGTGAAATTTTGATAGCAAAGAGTCAAATTAGTAGGTAGTAGTTGAGAATGCTGAAATTGTTTTAAGCTTCAGCAGCTTTGTGTGTTGGCTAGCATTTACTGAGTGAGAGTGTCAGAGCGGTGCAAAGAAAACAGGATTTGAAACTAGGACAAGTTTTTTGTTTAAACATGTACAGGAGGTGCTGTCAAAGGCATTACAGCTACCTTCTGCAAGTAACTGCTGGAAGTGAAAACTTGATTGGTAGTGTCTCTGAAGCTCATCACAGCAGCTGTGACTAGACACATAGAAGAATTGACAGATTGTAATGGTGGCCAGCTGAGGAGGAGAGCTGAGAACAGAAGTGTTGGCATGAGCACACAGGCTGTCTCTGAAGGGCAAAACACAGGGTCAGAGAGGACAGGTTTATGTTGTCTTTGCTGCTTTCTAACATATAGCCACTTCCTGTTTCTTCTGAGAAAGATGAATAAGAAATGAACTTGAATTTGGGCAGAGCTTCAAGGTTTTTATTGAATGGTACATAACTAATAAACAAGATTATACACTGTCAGTATTTTCATGGAAAATAGACTTTCTTAAACACAGCAACATACTTCTGCCTTTTGGATAGATGCTAATTTAGCATTTATAAAACACAAGGCCCCAGCAGAGCTGGAACATTCTCCCAGCACAGCCTAAGATGGCTCTTGCTGGAGCCTTTTCTCCAACCAAACTGTCAGCACTGGCTCAGAGACCATCAGTCAGCTCCATCACAGCACTTCTGGGACACAATGCCACTGAAGGGAGCTAAGATCAGGCTTCTTGAGCAGCAATGTCATCAGTGCCAGCCTACAGGGAGGCCTCTGTGGAAGTGCAGAGCACTAATGCCAGAAATGGAACCAATAAATATCAATGCAGGAAAAAAAGTCAACATTCCTTTGTACATTAGTGTGCTCTCCTACCTCTGCCCCCCAGACTTGTGGGTCAGCCTTGCAATGACACACAAGCCTCTGTCATAATAGTGTTTGGATTTCAGTTGATCAGTAGGCATGATTAAATTTGACAGTAAGATGCTCAACTGCAACAGCAATAGCTCTTAATGCTATACACACATATATATTACATATTGGTACAATACATCTCAAAAAAGTCAATGGCCTAATGTAGCCATTTCTATGTGACAGGGTTAATCTTCAAATACAAATGCATGTACTGTTTATTCTCCTCCAAACCACAGAAGTTACAAAGAATATTCTCTCACCTTCCTGTACACCTTCTGTAAAAAGACAATGAATTTTATTTCTTTAACTGAAATGAATTAGCAGACTCTCCATCCCAGCTAGGAAATGGTTTCTCTCTTTCCTTGTTAACAGTGATGTGGAATGGAATCACTTTTTTCTCTAGCTTCTCAGAAGGCATTTTCACATAGACTCCAGTAGTGAGACATCGTCTTCTCTTTATCTGTAAAAGATGGGAAGGAAGTAAAATAAACAAGTGATCACAGCATAATCATTGACCAACACATTTTAGAGAAACCGATGGATGTTCTTCCTTTACTGAGTAGAATGTATTCTAGACACCTTTGTCTGCCTCTTTATAGAAGATCTTTTGAGACCATTTGAGGGAGGATCAGGATGTACAAGGGCTATTTATATTAAAAAAAAAGAGTCCTGCCATTCATTTAGCCCTTTGAAGGTGCTTCTGCTTCAGAGTTCAGTGTTGGTTCAAAGCTAGGAGTGCTCACACCAGACAACTTCATTTAACTTCTAGGGACAAGGACTGACTGAAAAATATGGGACAGTGATATTGTTTGGTTTCAAGCTCAGTTTCATTTCTAACAGACTATGAGTACTGCCAACCCCCATGGAAAAAGGCAACCCAGGCTTACATTTTGCATGCTTTTGTGCAGATGTTTCTAGCTGTGAAATTAAAAATGCTTTAAGTTACATTTCCCTCATCCAAGGAGAAGCCTGTTTAAATTTGCTTTGGAGAGGTGAATGGTGAGAAAAGGAAAAACTAAGTCCTGGGATTTTGTCTGAATCATTTGTGAAATCAGAGTATGCATGAAGACTGCTGCCTTTAATCCCAGAAGCATCCAGGACTTAGCCTGGTTTTAAGCATCCAGACCTAAGCCAAAGCTCAGTCCAGCTGATGGAAGCTGACTGCTTTCTAGTACACTGGCAACACAAATGAGCCATAAACAAATATAAGTGGCAGCTCCAGCAAGTTCTCTTATTTTTCATGATTGTAATAACATTGCACTAGTAAAATGGAGCATCTCACTGGGTTTGTTCCCAGTGTTCTTCCCTGTTCTCATTTCTCTCTCCTTGTCCTCATTACACAAAGGGGTATTATTAGCAGAAGGGGGCTGAGTTGATGGGACTTACCGCTTTGCCTGCAAGAACAGCTGAGATGATGATACTGTAAAGAAAAAATCCTGAGGCAGTAGCTCCTAATACCCAGAGATATATGGCAGTGTCTGGACAAGGTTCTGGATCTAAAACATGATATCACACAAGTCATGTCACACATGAGCCTCATAAGGATGGCCCTAAGGTCAGTAAATCAGCCTCAACACTGCTTTTCTCTAGCATGTGCTATCTCAGGATACCACCAGGACTGACCTCTGAGTCACTGCTCATTCAAGCTCCAATGAAAAGAGTCGTTATCTGTAGAAGAGCATATACACCTTACTCTGTTAGTTTTGCACTTCTGTATCTAACTGCCTAGACATACATGTACACTGCATGGTATTGCTTATGCTATCAAACATCCCTAAGCTGCTAAATACATTGCATGGCTATGGCCATGCTTGCTTTGGGTGTGTGCAGGGAGATCTGAAAGAAATAAGAGCTAATCACGATTTTTAGTGCTCAAACCAGTATTCACCCTCAATTCTTACAAACAGAACTCTGAAGACCTTTGAGGCATAATAGCAACTCCCTTAACTTGGAAATACCACAGTACTGTAAACCTGCTTGGCTTACCAATGACATAGAGATGTGTCCCATTTCCCTTGTTCATAAAATAGGGTGGGGGGTACATCCGCTCCATCTTGCAAACGTAAAGTCCGGTGTCATTCGCTTGTAGGCCAGCCAGGGTGAGGGTCACATTGTTTTGGCCAGGGGTAACATGACATTGGATGACCTCTTCCACAAAGAATGTTTTAAACTCCGTGGTGTACGATGAAGCACAAATTTCTGTGAACTGGTCACCAGTCTGTTTAAGCAAAGTCACTCGAATTTCCTTTGCATTCCCAATGTTCTTGTATTTACACACCAAGCTGGCGACTCCTTGCCTATTGGCCAGCGCCATTGCTGGCTGAGTCACTTCCATTACTGTAAGGAAGTAAAGAGTGTGATGGTAAGTGAACTGAAAAGAAAGGATCCTGAGTCATTTACTTCAAACCTGCACAGTGGGAAGGCAGTCCTGCCACCTCCTATTATCCATGGGGGATTCCTAGAAATGCTGCTTTCAAAGAAAGGATTCCAAGACCACAATTCACATTAGCACTGCATTAATATTCGTTAAAAAGTTCAATAAATGCTTTGATTACTAAAAAGGATATTATAAATCTCAGCAATTACTTGTTGCTTAAATAGTAGGTTATCTGGCCCACTTAGTTGAGCAATGAATGACCTGCATGCTTCAGTTTCCCTCAACACTAACTTTTTAATATACATAAGAAACCAAAAAAATAGACTATAGATGGTAAGGCTGAAATTTGAAATTTAAAATTTAAAATCAGGCTTTTAAACCACAATTTCTGCCTGGTAGAAAGAAACATGTTTACATTTAGGAACAAAAAAGTTGACATCCTGTATGGAACATGGAACAGACCTATTAAGGTAACAGTAAAACTGAATAGAAAATCTGTTTGCATATTTTTGTTTCTGATCTTTTTCTCCTTATTTTTAACTAGCTACTCCAAAGCCACAGTATAGCAACAATATACACCCCAAGCCAATATAGCAGCACACAGCAAAGCTTGATAAACAGACTGCAAAAAAAATCTTAAGGGGAAATTACTGTGCCATGTACAGCCCCACTGACAGCTTTTTGCAACTTCTATATTCTGTACTGACATACGATGGGATTTTGCTCTAGTAAGCTGTGAAGACTCAGTATTATTTTTTCAATCTCATTTTATATCAGTCCCTTTTGGAGCAGGGCTTATCTTCTCCAGTTCTGCACTGCAAGAATTCCAGATGAAGAGCAGAATTTCTCCACCCATTCAAACCTCTATACCCATGTTATCAACTGTCACAACTTCACTTGCAAGGCCTAGTTTTTCAAGATCTTTTCTTCCTTCTTGAGCTCCTCTGAATATTGCCCTGTGTCCCTACAGGTAGTACTGCTCTAAAGTCTGTGTCTGGTTTTCCAGACACCTTGCAGTGCCTCAAGACCTCGCTCCCATCAGTCCCATGTCACCTTCGTCTCCATGTTGTACCAAGTCTGTCTCCTGCAAGGACATGAAACTGAAAACAAGTCAACACCCCCAGATACCTTGACTCCTTCATCTACCCACCTTCAGCAATGGCAGTGGCTGTGCAGAGAAAGCCCACGGTGACCAATATTGAGAGCATTCCTGTGCTGGGACAGATGCTGAAGGGGCTGAAGGTGTCTGATGCCTTCAGACTTTAAGACAAACTGGAACTCTCAGGACTGGAAAAGAGGTGACACCTTTCAGGATACTGAATCTTCGAAATGTTTGAACCCACACAGAGCCAGTGTGTATATATAGCTTTGATCCCAGATGCTGTACCTGAAAGTAGTATGAAGCTTTGTTTTGGTTTTACGAGAAAGGAAGTAGTGGGTTTGATTAGTACGTGCACAGTTAACCTCAAACAGCATGAACAAAAACAACTATTCAGCAGATGGAAAATATATATTCAATCTGAAACTGCCATCCATTCTGCTTTAAGAATTGTGGGAGGAAAGGTAATCATCATTAGAGCAGTTCAGGCCCTTTGGTGGTTCCAGCTTGCAGAATCATAGCGCTTAATATTTTAGCAATCATCAGGTATTTCCTACCAGGACAACATGCAGAGAACTATGCTTCTGCCTAATGTGGCACAGTGAATCCCTGCAAGCTAGCTTTTTTATGGAGGACTTGCCTCCACCCCCAATTCCTTCGCTTGCTTTAATGTTAGTGCTTTTGATGTTTAAAAATTGCTACCCCATTCAAAATAATGATTACACTTGCAATTACTTCATCTTTTTGTATCAGCAATGTGACTTGAATCATAACGCAGCCTCTTTAAGCTTTCCTGTTTCCAAGGAAAAATTATTTAGGTTTCTAGATAATGACTTCCACATCTGTACAGAACTTTGCTACCTATGGACTTCACTGCCTAACTCCCTTGATATCAACAGATGAAAAATACTGCAGGAGCTTTGATTATTCCTATCTCTGCTTAGAGCATCTGTATCATTTCAAATCTCAGTGAAACAGTTTTTGCTCATTGGCCTTTTAAAAGTCATGTAAGTTCTGAAAATTGTGTTGCTTTTTTATGTGTTAGGCTATCATATCCATGAATCATTGCCTAAAGAATTCCATAAAAATGAAGTTTCACTTCAGTTATCCTGAAGGTCGGCATTCTATTTTTTTACCCGCACTTTGAGAAGTTCTTTTAGAAGGTGCTTCATCATTTATATATGTAGATCTAGTAGATTGCAAAGACCTGCTTTTGCACTGTGACCTAGAAAAACTAACAGCATTCGTTCTTGAACACTAGCCCACCCAATCCAAAGATCCAGGATAAATACTTAGTCTTGAAATCACATAAATACCTAATGGTATAAATGAGTTTACTGCTTTCATACCTTGGTTACGCAATATTTGTTTGCAATGACAGATTCACAGTCATTTTAATGTTAACCAGCATTCAAAATAGAACTGAAGATAAATACAAATACTGCTATGGGAAAATGAAAAACTGCACCCTAATAATGAGACAGGCACGTACTGTATTACTGGTTAGACAAGCTTAAATCAATTTTAATATTAAATGTAATATTAAATAAATGCTATAGCAACATCACGTATCAGAATATCAGTGAGATTTATGGCACGAAATTACCAGGTTATGCCTGACATTTTCATATCCAGAGTAGTAACTAAATTACCTGTCCTTTGTATCTTCTGGGCTTGGGTTTTGCATGCAGTTAAACAAATGATGCATTTGAGTTTCATCAACTATAGTGTCATCTCCTGATAATTGATTGAGACTGCAAATTGATGGTGCAATTAGCCACTAAACACTGGCAAAGGATTGCCATCTAAAACTCAGTGCTCATGCTACACATATCCATAGGATCTTGCTAGAGTGAGAGGCAGTGCTCTGGCACTCCTCTCTCTCCTGTTTGAGACCGCTCTAGCAAGCTTTCTTTCCAGTGGTACTCATCTTGTTTCCTGGCTGTTTTGTTCTCAGGGTGCCTTTTCAGATCCACGACTTTTACCTTTTTACCCTTGTTCCTCCTTAAAAGCCTTGTGTTACGATAATTACTCTTCTAAGTAAAGCACAACATGTCTCCCTGTGGAGTCTCTTGAAGTTGTCTCTGTCTTTGCAGATAGTGCAGCCTGAAGTGAGCCCAGGCTGCCTTGGGTTATCCCTTCCAATGGATAGAGATTATCTTGCCATGGTGCCTTCTACCCTTCCTCATCAGGCTTTGGATCTTGAGTTAATGTATGCAAATAGCAGATAGATCATGCAGTAAAAGAGGTCTTGTTTCAAATAAGATCTCACTTTCACTGCTCCCATCCTTCCCAGCTCAGTTATAGCATGGAACAAGGTATTGGTAACAGAATGAGTTCCCCACTAAAATAAAATCCACAAGAATTGCTGGGGACAACTTTTGTCTCCTCTATGTCCCTTATCTGAAGAGTAGTTACTCTTCAGCTGGTCAAGAGTCTCTGGACTTCTGCTTGCCCCACCTTCTCTGAATATATCATATGAAAAATACAGGCCATGCTTTGTGGGCTACTGCCACAGGACCTATCTTACCTAGTTACTGCACCTTCTTATCTATGTAGTCTGGTATCTTCCTGCCCTGACTGTTATATCTTGGGAACCCTTCATCTTTCACCCTTTCCCATAAAGGGAACCTTACACATGGCCTAGTGGCTGGACAAGAGAATGGCTGAAAGAAGAGCCCTAATTTTGAATATGAGATTCAGATCTTTAAGTGAGGTTATTCCTCAGGCTGTTTCTAAAAGCTTGTGCTCTGTGCTCCAAAAGATCAATATTATATTCTTCTTTCCATTAATGCACATACTTAGACTATAATGCTCTTTGTTCTTAGGGGTGATATTAATTCCCATGTCACAGGAAACCTTTATACTTTACATATGCTACCACAGCAAAGTGTCAGAGCAGGGGAGAGGACTGAGGGCCTTGCAGTGCTAAGCTGCAGAGCCTTAAACAAAGGGTTCAGCTTAGGAGTGGTTTGGGCTTCACAACCTCTTTGAACTTAGCTGAGGGAGGGCCATGCAGTTTTACACTGGACTACACTACTGTGATTACTCAGATTGCTAGGAAATTAAATAACTAGGTTTCTCATGTAAGTTTCTTTCTCGTTTTGGGTTCGTCACTTGCATTCTAGTGATTTGCTTTTCTTCATTAACACTTGTTAGGGCAAACCTTCCTGCTGATACTCTGTCAGAATTCCCATTGCAAAATGTTATTATTCACAAAATTATTTTCACACTTTTAAGCCTGTCTCATGCTGCCCATGTTTTTTTCTTCTATGACAGGAACTTGCTTGGTAAATTACTTGAGATGTAATGGGGAGAAGAAATTCTTATAATTTGCATAAGTATCTGGTTTCAGGATATTTTGCTAAACTCAAAATGTGAGATCACGTCTTATTATGTTCAACAGTTCACGTTTTTACCATGTTAGTTTGCCACAAACCTATTGGGGTTTTGAAATGCACTGTCATTTGAAAAAAATCCAGACCTCTAAGTGGTATGGCTGAAGAAAAAATCTTTTCTACAAAACAAGAGGTAAAGAGAAAAGGAAATAACAGGGTGACTGGAAAAATACCGTTTCATTACCATTAAAGGACTAAAACCTGGTTAGTGTAAGTAAAGGCCTAGATATAACCAAGTTTGGTGGATCAGGCTTAGTTCCTGAAGGAACCACAATTCACATCACAAAACTACTGATTTTTAAGTCTCTCAGAATTACTGTCTTTTTCTCAGCTCCTAACCTGGTTTTGTAAATGCTGCTCTCCAGTCCTAAGCCTGTGCCCTCAGCCCAGCCTCAGAAGAGGTGAGGACAGCACTAGCTGAGGAATTATCTTTCTGCTGCTTCTTAGGGCACACAGGGTTGGTCTTCTTGTGTGCTTCTGATGACCAGCAGATTGTCCAAAAAGATTTGAGATGGAGGTGGATGCATGAGTCTCCTTTTTCTTTGTGATACAATCATTGGTATATCTTTTCTGGAAGCTAGGCTTTGTTTCCCCTACTGTACAGCTACTGTCTAAGCTTTCCTGATATGCACAGTATCTATAATTATCTAACACAGAGGGCAAATTTCTTCCTAACTTTTCATGCTACCAGTTCTCAGGTAGCCTTGAGTGTCTGCATTCTAGCCCTTACCTGGCTGGCTTTGCTACATGTTATTTGTCATAAGCCAGCTATGTCCCAGTAGCAATCAGGCCTGTGTGAATGTACTGCCCCCACCCCATCCCCATGCAGCTTACAGACAAAATGTAAGATCTGAGGTGCGTGGAAAGAGATACAGACAGAAGTAAGAAGAAATAGAGACACAAAGCTTAGAAACAACACAGGCAAAAGGTCTTCACACGCTGACTTCCTTATTCTTCTCCAGTTTCCTGTAGGGGGCTGTGGCAAGGGAAAGATTTTAGGACAAATTTTAACAGAGACCATAAATGTCTTGGCAGATGTTTAATGACTTTCCTTTACTGGAAGGAGTTTTCCAAAGCAGAGCTCCCCATATTTGTTGTTTCTAGACCAATCACTTGGGATTGAGCACAGAATAAAGCAGATATCTTCCCCCCAAAGCAAACATTGAAAGCTAGTCTGTTTTCATGAATAAGCAGAGAAGAACGAAAGGAACCCCCCAAGCCTAAAATTAAGCTGTTAAGTGTACCCCATGACTGGAGAAATACTGGAGAAATGTTTTACTTCCACTTTCCTTTATTTCTTAAAGCATTGCAAAAAGGAAAAACAACAAAAAGATAGACATATTTCTGAGTCTCTGGCCCTGAAAGTGCAGCAGTTTGAATTTAGTGAGGGACACAAGAATAAACCATAAAGTTTTGCTTAAAATGTGAGAAATTATGTTCTAATCAAAAATGACATGGGTAAGAAATATTTTTAAAGGGTACAGATGCGGAGCATAATTAAGGGCCTACTTCCAGTTTACACAGGGCTAATGAAGTCCCTGATGTAAAAAAAAAAAACCAAGAAAGAAAATTATGGTATTTCAAACTATTAAGATCTAAGCAGGACTCCTGGAAAACATAGAATTAAACCTTTTTAAAGCAAAGGACTCAATGAAGTTTACATAAGGAGATAGTGCTCCAGCTCAGTAGACATACGGAGAATCCAAATGTTTGAAAGACAGGAGACCTGACAAAGAACGGTATTTTCCTAAGCTCACAGTGTGAAGTTCATGCAAGGAAGGGCATGGAGCAGATTCTAAAGTACTTCTTTGAATTAATGACAAGCAAGTAATGAAGATCAGCTTTGTTTGCCAAAGTCTGGAGGCCGTTTCTGAAAAGTGGATGTGAGCTGATAGTTAGAATGGTGTGAGCTGATAGTTAGAATGGTGTGAGCTGATAGTTAGAATGGGATGGGCTAGAAAATGAAAGTAAATTAAATTAAATTAAGGAAGGAGTCAGTAATGTAGCAGAAGGCAGAAGTCACTGGACAGGCACAAAGAGAATGACAAGGTGGTCAAACTGACAGATATACACTAACATTTGGAATACGCAGGAGCGAGCCAGCGTTTGTCAAGGCCAGCAGAGATTGTTTCAGCAGTTGAGGTGAACAGGAATCATGAGCTAAGGCTTCTTGTTTGGTCACATTCAACCACATCCACATTTTGTCTGATTTGCCTTTGCAGGGACTAGATCTGAGAACTACAGCATAGTATGCATCTCTTCCCAGGGGCACATGAAGTTTGGGAACACAGGCCACAAGCCTTGGACATCTTAGGGAAACAGCTTCTATGTGGAAATCTCAGAGGGCTTGTGATGAGATGGAGATAGGGAAATGGGAATATCAAGGGGGGAAAGGATGTTTTGGCAGAAATATGAGTGGCTGGATTAGTGAAGGGTATATGTAGCTTTTTAGCTTTCAGATGTTGCTGTTAGGCTGAGTGAAATATATTCCCAGACAAAACCTGCCCAGAAGCCTCTTATGAGTGAAAAAACATTTTAGTGAAGACCAGATAATGTACCACCTCCATTCCTGTCAATAATGCTCTTTAAATTTTGCATGACAGAGCAAGGTGTTGTGGAAACACAGCACGGAGGGATGGGAACCATTTCAGAATCCCTCCTTGCTATAAACCTTACCTTGCCTTTCTGTTTCAGACAACTTCTCCTTGCCTCTTTCCTTGCAGTTTTAGTTACAAAAAGCATAGAATGAATAATGGCTTTATCACAGATGGTTTATTTAGGGCTTGTACGAGAATGTATTCCTGGGAATTACATCTAAGATCTGTAGGGTTGATGCCCTGATGTAAGGAACTTTAATGTTCAATCTGTTTGCCTTTGGTCCATGCCACCACATGTAACTGAAAGTTTATAGTGATGTATGCAAGGATTGTGAGTTGCCATTAGAATAGTTATTAAATCATAGGCTGGGGGCTCTGAAAAACAAAGATACAGAATTTCTAGCAGAGGATTGTAGAATAAATCCCAGAATTTGCAAGAATCTTTCTAGTTTTGAAGTATAGCAGTTGAAAAAAAATTGTCACTCCATAAGGCAGACGTCTCTGCAAATGGAATACTACAGCCAAGCAGTGGCTTTATGGCTGGCATCAGGTGAGTCAGCAAACTAAAAGCAGGTCCTATACCTTACAAAATGTATTAGCTGCAGGATTTGTTGTTCAACCCACTCTCCATCACGGAATCTGATCTCATGTACAAAGCCTTACTCTTGGATTAGTGATAGCTCAAACTCCCTTTGTCTTCCCTAGTTTATGAAGTACTTGAAACCACATTTCTAGGACTTAGCAATTGCCCTTTCCCTAAGTGCCTACCAGGGCTAAGTATGAAAACAAACCTCTGAAATGTCTGAAAGACCAGATGTGCAAGGGGAGGCTGAAGTCTTTTATTAGCCAAAGTGAAGTTTGAAATAGCTGACAAGCCTCTACTCAAAAGCTCTGCTCAGAGCCTCCTCCTTACTCTACCTCTTTGCTGACAGACATTAGTGCTCCGTACAAGCTTTATCTTTCTCATATTCTTAGACAGTCACATCATAGCAACTCTTAGGATATTAACTTGAATGTGTGTGGCCAGCCTGCTCTCCTGGTTATTTAAGCTGAGCACTGATTAATGCCTGCTATAAAGCCTCTGACTGGCATGAGCATTCAACTTAAGTGCTTCTTCACAGCTCTAGCTGGTGCCTCCTGCTGTCATACCTGAAAACCCAGCTAGGAAAAAACTACATTTTAAAATTCAAATCCATCCTCCAAAAGAATTCTTAATGTTTGGCCACAGGGATAACATACTAAAAAGTATGACAGTGAAGAGTTTTGTTGACCTGTGTACTAGGGATGAAGGGGAGAATCAAGGTTAAGTTTGCAAATGTATTCCTAGAGGGGAAAGAGATTATGAAAAAAGGCTGCAGAATAGGTAAGAGGGTATATAAAATGGAGGATGGGCTTGTGGGTAACACTCCACTTGGGGAATTCTTCTTTTCGATATCAGTGAGATTGTATCTGGTACATACAAAGAAAACAAATGTGTTGGATGGGGTCCAATAAATATCAAACTCTAAGCAAAGTAGGAAGAAATGCTTTGAATTTTACAATTTTGAAGAAATGTTTTTAGAAAACGCATGTACGTATTTTCATAAAACTTTTTAAAGTCCCTAACAATATTTTTCTTTTTAAAATCATTAGCTCTTTTGCAAAAAAAAAGACCCAGCAGTGTCTTACATACTGGCAAAATATAGTTTTTCTTTTTTCTGTCTAGAGCCAATAATGGGTGAAATGAGAAAAAGGTGAAGGGAACCTTTTTCAGCAAGAGCAACTGCAGTTAAGCGAAGCTTTCTTGAGAAAGTTTCACTTCCTAAGGTTTTTTGCTATGTTTGCTCATTTAAATGGCCATTGTATTAACCCACTTTTTGTGAGTTTCAAATGTCAGCAACTAACTGATGTCTTAGAAGAAGTAGAAGAAAGCAGACTGCCTGGTTCTCATTACTCTAAGAACCTAAGCACATCAACAAATTTTGCTGCCACAGCCTTGTAAGGGGTGTTGCCGCAATACTACGTGCCTCATGTATCAGCCCGTGTTGGGGTCTTGCCAGGGGTCAAGATTCAGTGAAAAAACCTGGTATCTCTGTACCAAGGGCTTTGGGCTAGATGGGTTAAGCAGGACTCAGCCTCCCTTCACTACCATTCCTTCAGCTACTGAGCTACAGCATTGCCCATTCCTGCCTTGAAGAGATTTAATTACAAATGCTCTGTAAGAGCACTTTTCTTGTTGCTCTTTTAATACTGCATCCTGAAACAGAGTAATTTCATTTGCAAGCTATTTAATGGTAGATTGTGTACTAAGTCATAATGCACTGAGCTGGCAAATGCAGGCTCTGGAGAGGATGCAGCTATAATTTGTCTGTGACTTGGCAGTGACTGATTAGTGTTTTGTTAAAGTCCCTGGGCCACTGAGGAGCTGGAGACACATGGAGCTGCAGGCTCTGGAGTCTTGAGAAATTTGGATTTGCCTGATATACTGTCAAGCCTCGGAATGGGGCTTTTGTTTTTGAAATAAACTTCTGCAGCCAAAAGTTTAGGACAGGAGATAGTAATACACGTCAGCATTTTGGTCAGTACAGTCATATTCTTTAATATCAAGGAAAAAACCTCAGAATTTCAAAGTAAATAATTCTCAATTTTTTTAAAGATTAAATTATTTTATTTTTCTTTCAAACATCATTTTCTTTCAAAAATCCTTCTATTTCTAAATATTCAACAATATTTAAATAGCCACAATCAAAATCAGGCCTTAATTTTTTAGGATTAAATGTCTGTTTTGAAGCCTCCAAATTATTACTGGTTTTACATCTCAATTCACAAAAAAATCAAATTTTTTCCTTTCGGTCTGACTGAAATGAGTCCTCTTCACTTTCCAAATTTGCCAATGAAACACAAAAAAATAATTATTCATTGAGTTCCAATGAACACCCTTCATAAAACTTCCGAATTATGCAAACTAATCACCTTCTGGGAAATAGGTATAGATCATTTTATGGCACAAGCTTGAAACATGACTCAGTGACTCTTCACTTGTACAGTATAACCCTCCTCACTCATCTGATTATTTGGACTTTTTCCTTGTCTTTGGTTTTGAGCTCATTTCCACCCTCCCTCATCCTACCATCAATCTTCTCTACTTTTCTTTTGCTTAAACAAAATGTTCTTTATCTTTTGAGATATCAAATGCTGCCATCCTGTGAGGCAAATGCAGCTGAGAGGACAGAAATGGTTACACGACTTGGTTCATGAAGTTACTTGTAAAACCTGTTACTTCTCTGACGGTGTCAGCAGAAAGGACAAGGAGCAGCCACCCGTCCCTGGGGCACCCATGGCACCCCCAGGTAGCACCAGTACAGGGATGGCAGGGAGAGCAGGGAGAGCAGGCCTGGCCTGACAGCTGATGTTGCTCTGGATCTCTAGCGGAGCAGGAGTTCTTTTTGACACAGGGTGGAGGGATTCTTTTCACAGAGGTCTGTCCTCCTTGCCAGTGAACCTCTAGGGAAAACAAACACCAAGAAACACAACAGAACTGAGACACACAAGGTCAAACTGAGGGACCAGAAGCAGAGGAGGGAAAAGAAGAAGCTTTGATTTCCCCCTCCTTTTGCAGCCACGCCGATCTCTTCATTTCCCTCTTCTCTGTGCCCTGCGACTGCCAACGCTACACCAGTGAGCATGGTGGGAATCAAAGGCTGCCAGCCTCCTCCTTATTGTCAACCAACACCCTCTTGAAGTGAATCACAATCAGTCCCCCCCCAGCAGCCCTTCTGAAGCAGGACCCTGGCCTCATTCACCCTCATGCTGCCAGGCTTTTCAGCTGACCTTGAAGAGGAACACACCTGCCTCTTGCTTCAGTATTGCTGCTTGCAATTTGCACAAATATTCCCGTTCTTGCACTTCCCACTCATGCATAGGGCCAGTGGGGCCTCGGGGTGGTATCCTGGGTGCCCCAGCTGAGCACAAGTTCTTCCCCTTGCACTAAAATGGACAGCAGCCACCTGCACACTGTGTACATGGTAATCCATTCGCTCTGCACTTCAGAGATTAACTACATTTTTAGTTAAACCTGCATTTGCTGTTATTTGGATCCACTTAAGTGGATCCATCAAGGCTTTTGCTCAGTTACCTAGTTTAATAGCAAATATCCTAAAGGCCACATCTAGCTTGTACACTCCTAGCTGTTTAAATGCCTACCATAATTGTCTGTGTCGTTGTTGGACATTTTTTCCCCTTTATAGCTGGAAGTTTTCTACAAGAGAGTGTGCTTACAGCAACCACTCTTGAATGAACTAATCATTCATTTAGCAGGAAAGGGAAGGCAGATGCTAAGGTATTATGTTATTATCAACGACAGATCAATTCTTTAATTCCAATGCCACCAAGACCTCCAGTCCTTGAAGATCAGGCAGGAGCAGAGCTTAGCTGATGGCACCTTATCCTCTGAGTTGCTTGTGCTCATTTCAGAGACATTGTGAAGCCCAGACAATCAACATGTCTTAGTGGCAAATCATGTTTCACGTTGACTTGATTTCTGGTGAAGACATGACAAAAAGTTTGTCCTTGTACTCTTAAAACTGCAGGCAGCTCTAATTTGCATTGGCAATTGTCAACCTTCAAGAGGTAATTCTCCTCAGGGAGCAGCACTGTTTGCCAACCAACAGGGCCACCTCTACTGTTACATTGTGAGCACACGTTCAGTGCAGGCACTGTGGTGCTGCTTTTGAGCTGCTAAAAGATTCCTCTTGTGACAGCAATCTTACACAAAGCAGCATGAAGCCTTCCCTGCCAAGGGAGGACTGGCCTGCAGTGAGGTGTGTGCTACTGCCAGGTCTCAGCCCTTATCTCTTTAACTAAAGTAGGTATCACCCTCCCACCTCATCATTTCCCTCAGGCAGGCCAAAACCACCACCTTTTAATTGATTAAACTCGTGGGATTTTAGTGTATAAATTATTATGATCCAAGTGAGAAGACACTGCACAGGGCCTGAATTGTCTCATGACATAGAGAAGGAAGGGTCCCTGTCCTGTAGGTGTGGTTTCACTGACAGCCTAACCCCATGGAAGAGCAACTTTTACCAGAATGGGCAGGATCACTCCCTCTCCCCCCAAATCCCTAGCCAAGTAGCCCAGTGCCTCTGTCTCCCTTGTAGTGGCATTAGCCCTCGTGCAGCTGTGCATGCTAAATCCTTTCTTTGCTCCAGTTCATGCCACTGCCAGATTAATCCCTGTGCCACCACAACAGAGTGGGGGTGCAGCTGGAGGCCAGAGAAGCAGTCTGGATGGTGCTGCCTTTTCTTGATGATGCTGACTGAGATCAGGTAAAGGAGATCATGAAAACATGTCCTAAAATACTACCTAGCACAAAACACTCCTGACAGTCAGGACAGGACTGGAGAATTCCTCAAGGCTTTCTCCTCAACCACGTACATTTTGTTTGTATTTAAATCTTTCTGAGTCTTGACTCTCCAGCACACTGTATACAGTACCTCTAATATATAGTGAAGATAATTAAATCCTAAACATGTAGTCTGTGATAGGGCTTGACACACAAGTGTGATATGGCTCACACTTGTGAGCAGTGTCAGCTCAGGGAATAAATGAATTGAATGAATCTTTGAAATTGAAATTTATTTCTGCACAGTTGTCTGGTGAGGCACTTGAGGTCTACTCAGCTTTGACCTCGAAGGCCCTCTAAGCAATGACTGCTGTAGTAAAGTTTTCTAGCAAAATGGTACATTCGCTCTGATAGAAAGGGTTGAAGGAGGGGCTGTGAAAAATAACAGAAATATTTAATTTGAACAGAGGAATGTCTTCCAGAAACACACAGTTCACTACAGAGACAGGCAGACATATCCAGTGAATATGATGGGGTTAAAGCAGGGCTGAGCTCTCTCTCCAAAGGATAAGGCAAATCTGGGCATGTTGGGAATCTCAAGAGGGAGGTCAGGGAAAAGGAGATTGGAGTGCCCAGAATTTCACTCTAGTTGTCTGTGTTTATAAGGTAAATCCTGCTGGATCAGCAATAGCCATAGGAATGATGGAGATGTGAGGAACCCTGCTACATGTGAACAGCAGATGCTGCTTTGGGTGTTTGCCACAAAATACTTGTTTCTGGAATGAATGGCTCTGGGCTCCAGGAATACCCTGTCTGTCCCCACACCATTCTCCAGCAGCCATGCCTGAGTGTTGTAAGGTATTTAAACTCAAAGATCAAGTGTTAGTTACCAGCTCATGCTGCTGGCAGGGGGACAGCCAGCCCTTATCCCAGGGCAGGCAGCAAGTGCTCTCACCAAAGGGCCCCACACTTGTGGAGTGAGGATATTCCAGTACCAGCTCCAGATAAGCAGTTTGGATGCAGCCACCCAGCTTTGGAGGCTGAGAGGTTTTCACAGGAGTGTCCTTGGACCCACTGGATTTACTAACAGACACAGACCAAGATTTAGCCCCAGGGAAATGGTGCAAAGGGAACTTCTCTTGCAAGCTTTCTGAGCCGATGTTCCTGTAACTCTGGGGGTTGGAACTTTGAGGCTTTATAAGGAACTCAAAAGTTTCTCCCCTTCTAGGAAGAACATACCTTTTACATTAAAGAGTGGGCCTCAACTCTTAAAAGCATTGTTAATTTTTCCCCTAAAATACACCCACACCTTCAAGAAGCATTTGGACAACGCTCTCGGGCTCATGGTATGATGTGTGGGGTTGTCCTGTACAGGGCCAGGAGTTGGACTTTGATGATACTGATGATCCTTATGAGTCCCTTCCAGCTCAGAATATTCTATGATTCTATGATATTTATGCTTCACATTTATGGTATTGTCATCCTCACTTTAGGACCAGGTTTGTCATCTTGTATCTAGTCCTTGTAAGTGGGGGTGTAACAAGAAACAACAGCTGCTGACCACTATAACTTGACAGCCCCAAAGAAAAGGGAAGATAAAAAGAGATGGGGAGTGAATCTCAGCTTAATTTCTCTAAATTCAGCACCCCTCCAAAATATTTAAGCATAGCCAATTAGGTAAAAACTCTGGTGTAAATGGGTAATGAAAAAAATAACTTAGAAGTACAAAAATGAGCTGAGTGTGCAATAATGTTCTTATCAGGCCTCCTTGATAGATGAACAGGGCAATATATATCTTTGGCCTTTCCCCTTTGGCAAGAGTGTTATGTGTTATCATGCAGTATATTCTTAGAAAAGCATCTGCCATACCTTCCTGAAGAATTCATTTCTCGCAAGCCCTCCCCCTTTTCAGTTTGAGAGCTGTGGGTTTGTACAAAGCGTCACTGTAAAATAGGTCTACCACAGCCAAATGTCACTTGACATGCTACATTCTCAGAACCAGCAATACCGTGCCTTTGGCAGGAATGATGAAGTATCGAGGGTAACTATGAAACACGTGTGAGCCAGCCAAGTCTTTCCTTTCGTATCCTACTCAGCACTACTGGTCTTTGCTTTAGTGCAGAGTGGCTGTGTGGCTGGATGCCCCTCTCAGATGTCCTCCAGAAGGAAAAGTGCTCCCTGCTTTTTCTACTCAGTGTTGCTCACAGTTGCGTTGGGAAGACCACAGCTGAAAGCTCGGTGCCCTTTTGCCGGTCACAGACCATTTGCACCAGGGTCCAGTCACAGAGTTTCACATGGCCCCAAACAAGGCCCACAGGGCACAGCGTGGCAGGTGCTGCATGAGATAGGGAAAAGGCGCTATCAGTATCGTGGAAGTCCAGCCCAAAGATCGAACAAATCCAATATTTCAAGTTCATTTTTCACTGTGCAGTCACTACACCATTCCCCAGTCAGCAGGTGAGGCATGGAGAGTGTAGCATCCTGGTAGGTGTTCTGGTGGGAGCACCACACAGGAAAAAAACAGTTGCTTTGTCCTTTGGCCAGTTTTGTGCAGAGCCCAATTCTCCTGCCAGGGAACATTTCATCATTGCTCAGTGCTGGTATCTTCGTAATTTATGAGGCTAGAGGAGTATCACTGCAGGAGGATGTGAGGTGAGAAACTCAAAGTTTATCAGCAGTTCAGGAGCTCATGGGAAATGTAGGGAATATTTCCTGCTGTCCTGGGATGGAGTCATACTTTGTCTTGCAGACTTTTAAACTGGGAAGCAGAAGTGTAAATCTGGAATAGTTGACTAGATCAAGTAAAGCTTATTTCTGGGGTTTGTACTATCGGGCTTTGTTTACCAACTGAGACAAGTGAGCACTATGGAAAGAACAGAGTTGTGAGAACTGTGGTGAACCTTCTGGAGCCTCCGGTTCCCTCATTTGGCCTTCATATAAAGAATAAGCAAACAGACCCCTGACCTCTTTCTCTCCTCCCCACATCCTCTCATGTGGGAACTGTCCAAGTCAGTCCTGGGAGACCTCTGGTACTCAGCACTGAATGTCGCTGCTTTCAAGAACATTTGATACTTTCGGAAATGCATCAAATTCCTCTGGACCCTGGGGACAGGCTGAATGGGATCTCAGCTGAAGAGGCACCTCCTAGTTCCTTTTCCCACATGCAGTTTTCCTCGGCTCAGCTCACAAAGTGCCCATGTTGAACAGAGGACTGCAGCCCCTCGTGTGCAGCAGCCCATCAGAGTAGGTGGTTTTCCAGAAGGAACACACAGCATTCCTTCCAGCCGCCTAACTTAGCCTCTTCTCGCAGCAGAGCAGTTAGATGCATGGGCCACAGCTGAGGCGAGACACATCCCAGAATCTGTGGGGTGCTGCTAGCTAGCTCCCTGTGGGCCTGTAAAGGCAGGAGAATTTTGATCCACATGGATCAGCAGGTGGAGAAAAACTGCTCCTTGAGATACCGGGGACTGCCCCCTTTCCTAGCTGCCCGCCTGTCCCCAGGTGCTTGTGGCACAAGGGCTGTGAATCAATGTGAATGTAAAGAGAGCCAGAATGAGCCCTCGGCTGCGCAGGGGGGACGGTGCGTACCGGCGGTTTGCAGCCTCTTGGTGCGGAACAGCAGCTCATGGCTTTCCCAGGAGGGCCTGGCGTGGGCAGAGGCAGGAGGGGGCCTGCGGCAGCGCGGGGGCNGGCTCCATCCCGCCCCGAGCAGCGCCGCGGCACCAGCGCCGTGCCCCTGCACATGCCGGGAGGGGACGGAGTGCGCCTGAGTGCCGCGAGAGGGGGAGTGCGGGGGGCTTGGCGTGTACGAGCTCTGGGGCAGCGCATACCTCAGCCTGTTGTCACTGACTGCGAGCACAGCACGGGAACAGGAAATGACAGCGTGAATGCAGCTTTCCGTAAATTGTGGATGCTGCTGAAGCCCACTGCTATTCCATCAGCACACCCACAAGTAGACCTATAGCAAATAGGAGCGCAGTTAATCCACTCGCCGGAGAGATTGGAGAAGTAAAACATGATCTCGACCACATGTTTTTATTTAATATTCATGACTCAAAAGCTCCTCTGCAAGAATGAAGCCTTTTTGTTTGTTTGTTTGTTTTTGTTGGGGTTTTTTTGTTTGTTTGTTTGGTTTGGTTTTTTGGGTTTTTTTGCAGAGGGACAACACTGATGTGCTGTACAAACGCTACAAGTTTAAAGGCACGGAAATGGTTTGCAGAATTTTTAAATATCATTTCAGTAATTTAAAATCACTCTGCCTTGCACACTTACATCACTTACACTTAGTAAAGCAATTGAATTTCCGGGTGCTGGGCACACACAGTGATCTATTTAATACTATGATTATTGCCATTTTATTCTGAAAGCAGTAAAGGCATATGTGAGCATTACATTTCAGGATAATTTTCTATATATTCTCATTTCCTCTTTTAGTATTAGATGCTCCTTTTAATTCTTGATTAATTTATGTCATTACAGGTTTTTTTATTTATCTCCTTCTAGCTCAAAGGCTGTCCGTGTGTTCAAGGGGAAAAGTTGAATTTCTATGCAGCCAAGTAAAAATTGAAAGAGCAAATAGAGGTGTTGCTTGTGCCTTTTCCACTGTGAGACATAACTACTTCAGGCAACACCTCAGGCCCATTTGGGTGTTGTAGCTCTTAGAGGGTGGCTGGGCTTGGATGAGCAGTGTGCTCCCATCCCCCAAATGACCATGTAAGAGTTGCTGTACCACTGACATGGTTAGCTAAGCAGGCATAGACACATTTTGTGAGGCCGCTTGAGCTAAGTAGCTCTTTGGCTGCTGTCTGCTTCTGTCAAGCTCTGCACACTGTAAAGCCTTTTAATTATTGTTCTCTTAGCAAGCACTCAAGCCCACAGTATTTCTTCTTAAATTCTCTGACTGTGTAAAAGAATAAAGAAGCCTACAGATGAAGGATTCTCTTCTAATCTGAATTTTCTGCACCAGCTTGAGCAGTCTGGCTTGCAGAAGCAGCAAGTAGTTTTCTACCCACCTTTGAGGGAACACCTGCTCTGCTGGAGATGGATGTCAGTAGTGAAAGCTTGCTATTCCCTGCCCAGATCACTTTTCCTTTCCAGCTGATATTCTGGACTAGGGCAATGATATTATTCTCTTAGGATTTCTGGAAGAGTACCCAGCTCAAACTGAAGATGAACCAAACAGAAGGTAGAGTGGAGCACAAGAGATGGGAAGGTTCTTTTCTGGAAACTGCCTAAGGCAGGCTGCTAGCAATGCAAGTGTCTGCATTTAAGATAGTTCTCCAGAGCCCCTTCAAATTGCCAGAGAGAAATTATGTTTACTGATGTCAGATGTTAGAGAAGAACCCTGTTTCTTTAGGCTCTCTCATAGGCCATGAGTGGACTCACTGTAGTGTCAAGTATAGATCTACATAAAATTACTAAAATGAGTGAAATACAGGTCATTTTAACATGTGGTCTGGCAACTTACTGTTGTGCCATTTTTGTGAATGAACAAAACAACTAGGAAAATGGGAAAATGCATCTCTGTGTCATTCTGATAAGAAACAGGATCAACCTGATAGGAATGAAAGAATTGAGTTCAGAGAAGATCACGGAATCATAGAGTAGTTTGGGTTGGAAGAGACCTTTAAAGATCTCTGGTCCAACCCTCCTGCAATGAGCAGAGAGATCTTCAACTAGAACAGGTTACCCAGAGCCCTGCCCAACCTGACCTTGGATGTTTCCAGGGCTGGGACATCTCCCACCTCTCTGGACAGCCCATTCCACTGTTTCACCACCCTCATTGTCAAAAATTTATCTTATATCTAGTCTAAAGCGACCTTCATTTAGTTTGAAACCATTGCCCCTTGGCCTATTGCATCAGGCCCTGCCAAAATGTCTGTCCCTATCTTTCTTGTGGGCGCCCTTTAAGTGTTGGAAGGTTGTAATAAGGTGCCCCTGGAGCCTGCTGTTCTCCAGGCTGGACAACCCCAACTCTCTCAGCCTGTCCTCATAGAAGCAGTGTTCAGCCTTCTGACCATTTTTGTGGCCTTCCTCTGGATGTTCTCCACCAGGTCCATGCCCTTCCTATATCAAGGACACAGTACTCCACATGGGGTCCTATAAGAGCAAAGTAGAGGGGCAGAATCCCCTCCCTCACTCTGCTGGCTTCGCTGCTTTGGATGCAGCCCTGCACACAGTTGGCTTTCTGGGCTGGGAGCACACGGTGCTGGCTCATGTCCAGCCTCTCATCCGGCAGCATTCCCAAGTCTTTCTCAGCAGGGCTTCTCTCAGTCTGTTCATGCCCCAACCTGGATTAACACCAGGGGCTGCCCTGACCCAGGAGTAGCACCTTGCACTTGGTCTTATTAAACCTCATGAGATTCCCATGGGCCCACTTCTCAAGCTTGTCCAGGTCCCTCTGAATGGCATCCCATCCTTCAGGTGTGCCAACAGGACCACTCAGCTTGATGGTGTCTGCAAACTTGCCAGGGGTGCACCCGATTCCACTGTCTATCGTAACTGATGAAGATATGTAACAGTACAGGTCCCAGCACAGACCTCTGAGGGACGCCACTTGTCACTGATGTCCATCTGAACATTGAGCCATTGATCACTACCCTCTGGATACAACTGGCCAACCAGTTCTTCATCCATCAATCAGTTCACCCATCAAATCCATCTCTCTCCAATTTAGAGAGAAAGGTGCTAGGGGACCATGTCAAAGGCCTTACAGTTCAGATAGATGGCATCTGTAGCTCTTCCCTTGTCCCCGGATGTAGTCACTCCATCACAGAAGGACACTAGGTTGTCTGGGTTGATCTGTTCTGTGATCTTCCCAGGCACAGAGGTGAGTTTGACAGGTTAGTAGTTCCCATGGTCCTCCTTTCTACACTTCTTAAAAACAGGTACAGTATTTCCCTTTTTTCAGTCACCTGGGACTTCACTTGACTGCTATGAAAAAGACACTATGTCTTTTCAAATATCATGGAGAATGGCTTGGCAACTACATCAGCCAATTCCATGGGGACTCTGGGATGCATCTCATCGGGTGCCACAGATGGTCTCAAATGCGATCTTCTCTTATGGTGGGAGGCACTTTGCTCCGCCAGTCTGCCTGCCATGCAGTCCAATCACTCAAGAGATGTGGGAAGATGGGTTTCCAGTGGAGACTGAGGCAAAAAGGAGTTTTTGAGTACCTCAGCCTTCTCCTGATCCATTGTTACCAGTTTGCCAGGGGGCAGTGTGCACTTTCTTTGACATTCATGGAGATTTGGCATCAAATCAGGGCTGAACTATTTCTAAAGCAAACTATTCATGAATGCAAAGTGCCCAGGTGTAGAGGGCAGCTATTACATTTATATTATATGATGATAGTATCATGAAATTGAGAAACAAAAGAAATACATTATCTCCCATGAGTTTTATGAAGTGCTCCTTCACTGAGGACTCTTTCCCTGTTTTCATTTTTTTCCACATCAGATCTCCCAAATCTTCCACCAGGGTGTTAGTTTATTGTGCACCAGAGGAGGGAGATACATATCCACAAACCTTCTGAGAAATACATTTGCAGGAAAAAATAAACAAACAAGCAAGTCTTTCTGCACCACTCTGTGTGAAGAGACTGTTCGGTCTCACACCTGTTAAATAGCTTAGTTAGGGATTAAACTAGTGCAAATGCAGTGAGTTACATAGTGATCATCACATGGTCTTCAGGTGCTGCAATGCATGAGTGTTATCTGTGGGAATGAGAGCCCACTGAGTGTCATACACAAACGACAATCAATGCTGTTCTAAGAAGTCCATCTTTTTAATTGCTTTGCTGGCAGATGGATTCTGCACAGTCTCATTTTCTCACTGCAGGCTGCCTTTGTTTTTTCTCACTTTCTAATCAGATAATTCTGTATGGTTTGCAGACACATCACTCTGCAGAGACATATACACCACTAAAAAGATCTCACAGCTTTTTTTCTGCAGCGTTGGAGTTGCTCCATTCTGGTGACTTAACCCTTCAAAACCTAAAACATCTCAATAGAAAAGGAAACAGATTTTACACAGGTGAGGGTTGCCATTTTGGTTTTGAGATAATGGAGCCATTTCCACTTTCTCTCCATTGTCCTTGTAGTGTGAAAGTCATAAAAAGTTGATGGTCAGCCTCTTCATTTACATGAAAGACTCAAGCTTCAAGCTATCTCCTGAAATACTTTTCCAGTAAGAGCATCTGCAAAGTTTTTGCAAAATTATTTGCTTTATTCACCTAGGAAAAGATAAGATGACCTGACATTTTGACTCTTTCCAAGTGTATGGAGAAGTCAAAGGCTTTTAAAAGAACCCATGTCCTAAAAACTTAATGGATTATTTAGGTGGCATGCATAGTTCAGCCTTGTAGTGCCTGAAATGGTCTCTGTACCTCTGGTGGCTCCGGAGTTCCTGATTTATTTAAGCTGCTTTCAGGTACTTGTCCCTGGAGAATAGAGATCTCATATCAATTTGTGGGTTTGTTCCTTCCGAGTACCGGATGCCTTGAAGAGCTGCTGTTTATTCTTCTTTTCCTTGTAACAACAGAAGGTTCTTCTGACGTGCCACTGTTCTTTGTCTCACTTTTCATAGCAAGACTTCACCTTCTCATGATCCAGGCTGTTGCCCAGTGGATGGCTAAATTTCTTCTGAGGTTTCGAAGGAATGTTTCCTCACATGGTTGCCCTCTCTGTGCACAGGACTCGCCAAGCCACATCAAGAGGGCTCTGCTTCAGTAGCAGAGACCTCAGATTTGAGGGCAAAAGAACCATTACACAGCCTCTGTGTGTTTTTGTATTCGTTCTTCGAACAACTTATGTGTTGCCATACTATTTCCCTAGGGGATGGGATTCCTGCTGTAATGTAGGGATATCTGTTCCTACAGTTGATGTCAGCAGTGAGATTCCATATTTGCTAAAGAAATACCAGCACATGCTGACATTGCAAAGAGGGCACAGTACTTGTGCTTTCATTCTGCATCACTGTAAGCAATTTCCTTATCCTGTCAGTTAATATTTGTGAGTGCAGCTGGAAACTGGAGGCCAATGGCCTATAGATAACAAATTTGTTTTGATCGCAGGGAGGGAGGGTTCTTTTGAAATCAAAGTCATTGGTGTTGAAATCTAAATTAAAATGAACCAATTGCCAAGGCTTCCTCAATGCAGAAAGAGGTTAATTAGGCAGCCATCCTTCTCCTGAGCAGTCTCTGCTTTGAGAGAATGAGTAACAACATGAGCTGGAGTCTACACTACGTAATACCATTAAGTTTATTACTCTGCATTTACAGCTCGCAGTAAAGAGAACTGTTGCAATTAATGAATGAAGTGAATACAATGCTGCAGTCGAGGTCAGGATGAGGCATAAAATACCGAGCCCAGCTCTGCCAGTCACATACTGGCAGGAGAAAGCACCATCGTTTGTCAGGAAAGGAAAATGAGATCAGCTCATCTCTTCAGTGAAAAGGAATCTCTCCCTCACATGTATCTGACAGCATCCTATCAAAACTCTCCAGGAATGACAGCTGGGAGCAGAGAGGAAGTTAATGAAGGCTCAGAGTCCAGAAGAAAGAATCTGTTCAACCAATTACCCAGAAACTGGAGACACTCCTTTGCAGATTGCTGGCTGCAGCAGGCAGGTTATATGTGGTGTTATATAAAAAAAAAAAAAGATGTCTCCAGTTCCAAATTTTACGCTCTTGCACCAGTGTAAATCCCAAACAGTCACTGCTGACAGTTCACTGTTGTGTAGCAGAGAGATGTAGATTGTGTTCCTCTTCTCAAGCATTAAACTGGTTCTTGACTGAAAACAAAACCAGCTAAGCCCAAAAGGCAGTAACAATATATATTCCTCTCTTTTCATTCCTTTTTCATTGTTTATACACCCAATTTAAAAGCAAACAGCCACACATGCCAATCACATTATAATTCCTTATGTTTTCTTGTATTCTATTTCCCAGTCAATCAGCTCTCATCTGTTTTGCCTTTACCCTCTAAACTCTTCAGGACATGAAATATCACTTTTCAACTTGTACAGAGTGAAAAAAAATAGATCTTTGGTTATTACTGTAATATAAGTGTGTATCTGTGATCACAATGATTGCAATTGCATAAAATGAAAATCATTAGGATTGTTTCTCAAAGCTCCTGTTAAAGGCCCTGGGATGACTGGTAGCTAATTATAGAAACACATTGCTTTTGGGGCAAGCTAGGTCATCATAAAGGCTTAATATCTTCCACTGGAGCAGCTAGGTTTGTTGGAAACTGGACACCATTGCCAGATGGAGCACAGGTCTGTGTGTTTATGTTCTGCTGCAAAATGCCTCGTGAGTTCTGGGTCCCCCAGGACGAGACAAGAGAGTTCATATGATCTAGTTCGTAAGAGAAGTGACTGATGCATTCAGAAAGCAAGTTTCTTCAGGCATGTTTTTTTCCATTAGAAAGGGACACATTTTGCCAACCAGAGAACAGGGCAGGCAGCAGTCACTGAGCAGAATGGACTGTTTGTGCAAGGAGACCTTACACTGAGCAAAGCTGGGAAAAGAGAAAACTATGCTGGCATAACTCTAAAAGAAACTTTGTATTCTCATAGAACTGATTATATATGTAAATGTTTACCCCCTCTCAACCATGTACAGATGTTCCCTGCGGGATAAAGCATTTTCAGTATGTTCTAATGGTGGGAGTTGGGGTGAGGGGCAGAAGAGGTGTGAGGTGAGTCTAAAGCTTCCTTCTGCCCTTTGAAAAACACTCATTTGTCTTCTGGGTGTATGTTTGCTTGATCTGCACTCTGTTCTTCCTCCTTGTTTTGCCCCCAGTACTGTGTTGTTGCAAATTTGTTGTGAGTCAAGCATTAGCAAATCTCTCTCTGGGTGGAACTATTTCAGAGCAATGCTGTGCTTGAATTCAGTGTGAGGGGATCACCTGTGGTTTCTGGGTTGTGCAATGAGAGAGATCGCTTACAGAGCTCTCTGTTGATACTGTTTTCTTGGCTTCTCTTTGATGTTGACACATGTGGCCATATAAATAAGTGATAAAGTGAAAAATAAGCTCTGGAAAGACCACAGCTCTGACGGCCAGATGTGTTCCAAGTGGTAAATAAGAGGTATGTCAGAAAGGAAGTGAAATGTGTGGAAGGAAGAAAACAAGAACATTTATGTGTTTCTGTCCCAGCCCCTGCAACTTTGCCGGTTTGCTTTTATAATACTTTCCCCTCCATGAATCTTAGTGCTGACATTTGCTGAAGAAGGGAATGAGGATCTGATATAACATCTTCTGAAGTTATCATTGTCATTTGTACTACAATATGAGGACCTTGACCAAGATTTGGGGTCCCAGGTACTGTACAAAAATGTAGTCACCAGTAAAAATAGCCCAAAGAGCTTGCAGTCTCAATAAGGAAGATACTTAGGAAGTGCCAATGAAAGCTCAGAGGCAGTGCTGACAACAAAGCTCACCTATGTGCTTCTCTATGGCATCTTTACATTACACTGCTTCTGCCAGGTCAGTCTGATGACCTCTCAGCACAGGTGATCTTGGCCACCAAATGATTGAATTGTAGGGACAGCAGCTACCCAGAACTACAGGGCATCTGCAGGAACAGATGAAGGAATAGACTTCAGTCATTATTCTTACTGTGCATGAATATGCTCATGATCTGTGAAAGAATAAATTGCAGACTAATTCATCCTTTGCATGCAAAGCAAGTTCCACAGTTTGCAGAGGGAATGTATGCCGAGGATGCTTGTCAATACCCTGGCAATCTTCTTGAGGAATAAAAAATGTGAGTCAGTCTGAACCTCCTGCTCCCAAGTCAGACTCATCACCTTCACTTGCCTTCTTGCTGTGTAATGTGGTGTATTCCCAATCTTTCCTGAAGAGCAGTGGGACAGATGACCTTCACAAGGGTCCAGCCTGGTGGCAACAGACAAATTCTGACACAGATCTTTGACTTTCTGCTGCCTTCAATTTGCCATACTCTATTATCACAATGTACTGCCATGCTGCTTTACTCCTTTACTCCCAAGGCTGTCTCCTTTCTACATGGAAATGTGTTTCCCAACCCTGTCTTCTGATAACCAAAGGTTGTCATCCTCTGTCCACAGTGCTGGGGGACAACTTATGGAAAGCCTGTGAGAGATGGTCAGCTCTGTGACCATAGGAAAACTCATTACAAAGAAAATCCCAATCCCAAAGCTTACAAATGATCAAGAGACTATCTCCTCTAGTTCCTGTGGAGCACTGAGTCCTCGACAAGGTGCCCATGCACCCATGGTGGGTGCAGTGCGTGGAGTTTACAAGCAGTGTGAAGAACGCCCCAGTTGTGCTTTCTGTCCTCACAACTGCTGAGCTTCATACGTGTGCATGAGCACCATACCTCGGCTTCCCCCTTCACTTCCTTTTTCCATTTCTTATCTCCTTAAGCAAGGACTGGCACATCACTCCTGTGTGTGTCACATGTATATTCTATACATGTCAGAAGTCCGGCATCTAGCCCATCCTAGTGCCAGCCCAACTGCTTTCCAGATGATACCCTAGCAGACATGAAACATGGAGAGGCCAGGCAGGATGAGCCAGCTGGCTTCAGCTGAGGGAGGAGGGACATTAGCGCGCAAGCCAGTGTCACAGTGATGATGAGTCACCCAGGTATGCACAGTAACTACAGTGGTGGCCCTTCCAACAGCCGCAACATCCTTTGCACTGTCTCTTGGTTTCCTGTTGCCAGCACAAAACCAGTTTGCCTTTAGCAAGTAAAACCCTTTGTTTCTCTTTATTTTCCCGCTGTCTTGGATCCTTTAGAATTTTGCCGTGTCTTTGCAATCTGTATGCATATGAGATGCTAAACTTGGAGAGATTACAGCATTAACTCAATCCTAAGGGGTCTGAGAGTGCTACTCAGCTGCGAGTGCTCATGTCATTCAAAAAGAGGTAGCACTGAATTGATCAGTCCCTCAAATTTCACAGATTTTTGGTTCTGATATTTTTCTTCTGCTTTTCTATAGTCAAAAGTGCTAAACATTAGTTTGTTGACCCAGATTGCAACCCAGCATTTACGTGAGGGAAGAAGACAATCCCACAGCAAGTTGCACAGATGTGCAACTTCCTCACACAATTACATCAACTGGATTCCTTCCCTCAGTAAACGGACACAAGAACTTGTTTGCAAGAACAAGGAATTAATCTTTATTGACCAAGCATTCATTATGGCAGCTATGGAGAACACGGGAGTTTAATTTTTATAAAGAGGTCTGTTTAGTGGGGAAGGTGAATGTCATGTTTTGCACATGGGCAAGAAGGGTTAGTCAAGTCCTTGGTTTTCCTGGGCTATAGCTGGGGCACAAGAAGAGTGCAATATGCTCTCTCGATGATTAGAATAGCTGTAGCAGAGCCACAGGGAATACACTCTCTGATCTGCAGTCAAAAAGGGATGGTCATCAGTGTTTTCACTGGGCATTGTGATAAAAGTCTTATGAATATATCTCAAGTCCAAAGCTAGAGCAAATTACAGCAAATTTGGAGGGGTAGGAAAGTCTTACTTCTAAATACAGATACTCTGAATTTATAATTTTTCTGATACTTCTTATATCTCAGTGGCTGGTAAGTTGACCCAGACGAGTCAGCACACAGCCAAGTCAAACATTATTAATCTAGAGATACCTTAGACACAGTGAGCATACTGTGCTTGATGTGCAGTCCAAGACATATGCTCACTGCTTCGGGTTTTTTATTTTATATTTACATATATACATAATAGTGGAGAGGAAGGACCAGAGCTTGCATCTGTGTTTGTACAGTTGTTTACATGTCCGTATGTATAGTATCCCTCAGCATCCAATGTAGGAGATGCCTTTGCTTTAAATTGTTTTTTTTCAATAGTGATATCTGTGCAATGTATGCAGCAAGCAGTGTTTAACTGTGTGCAGAGATTCATTCTGCTCAGGCATAAACATGCAAGGACAGAAAAACCACATCTTCTACATGGACACTAACACTTGTGTCATGAACCCAGGGCTTCCAGTTTCTGCTAGCATCTATCAATAGCAGACCAAACAAAATGTTATGCTGTAAATTGATTGCACAGCAGATAGCTTTTCTTGTTGCAAAACTCCATAGTTCAGCAGATCGGAGGAGGGAGGAGGGAAAATCTAACTCCATGCCCTGGGAGCCAGGCTACCTTAGTGATTTACAAATGACCTCAGTGATTGAAGTCATTCTGGGCACTTAATATTGCTCAAGTCTCTCTGTCTCCCTCTCTCTTGCACTCTCTCTCAGCATAATAAAGCTAAGGAAATCCAGGAGACTAAATTCAGTGCTGCAGATTAGTGACAGGAAGGAAACTGGATATGCATGAATTAAACAAGACCATTTGCCTTTTCGGATCTGCAGATGTTTTTCTCTCAGAAATGCAACTTCTTTTTTTTTTCAGGTGACACCCACACATCTCCTTCACTTACTGGCGATGATAAAAAAAAGAGATAAACAACTGGAGCTCGTGCAGTTAGGCTTAATCTTTGTATGTCATCGTCGCCAAGCAAAGCCACAGCAGTAGGAAAACAGAGCTGGTTTCTTCTGCTCGTTTCTAACTGACATTTCTTCACCAGGTTGCTCATGTAACGTGTGGACTCTTTGAACTCCACTTTGTACCTGCTGTCTTTTCACAGCATGTGGGTACTGCCATGCTGTGACTGGACTGAGCTGCAGTCCATATGTACTCTGCCTATACCCTGGTCCTCATTTTGCCTCTGTCTTAGTGGTTTGAAATCAGATTGCAGAACTACAACATAAACACCTTAATAAAAATTAAAAAAAAAAATTAAAAGGGAACAAAGGAACACTGATTTTAAAAACCTCGTACTGCAGGTTAAATGTAGGATTTGTAAGTAAGTAATCATTTAGTACTTTCTCGTTTTAAGACAAGTTTAGGGGGAAACACCCTGGAAGGGATGTCTCCTCCACAGGAGGAGAAGGTTTCAGCACACCTTCCCCCATGAATACAAAAGGAATTTCTTGGATGAAAGTGAAAAAAAATTATTTATTTAACAAGCAGAATGCCAGCAGGGCATAGGAAAAATAAAAAGAGTAATGTCAGAATGTCCTCTCTGCCGAGAAAGCTGGTGGATTTAGAGTTCCCTCTGCAGCTGGCTTGGCCCCTCCTGAGGTCCAAGGCTGGGAGGCGGTGTCCCTGCAGCCTCGCCGTCGGTCCATGGGGTCCGATGATCTGGTTCTTGGATCACAGCTAGGCTGAACAGTTCCAGAAGAAGATGAAGAAGTTACCGGAGGATTTCGGTATACGGTCCTGGGAAAACTTTCTGCCTCAGCTCACAAGCTGGCTAGAAGCAGGAATCCACTCTCTCCTACTGCAAGCAGAGCCGAGCAAGCATAGGGGAGTTTGTATTTGGGTCCTTGAACATAAACTGCGCTGAAGAATTCGCTTGGCTTCCCCCTGCCCCTTTTCCTTGGACCCAGCTTAAAGCTGCGGGACCCATTTCTGGGCATAAAGGAGACGATAGGGGAATACAGTATTGTCATAAAATCACCCCGAGACAGTACAGAAATGAGAAAAGGCAAAAATAAGGATATTTTAAAATATTTATTGCATATGTATGGTTATTTTGACTTAAATGTCCGGAAATAACTACAGAACTTTCATGCTTCCAAGAGCTGCATTTACTGGAGGAAATCCACTAGAGCTGCAGTTCAAACTAATGCATTTCTCTAGTTGCTGGAGGAAAGCTCTGGAGTTGCTTAACTTTTCCTGCAGTCAGCCATTCATCCATCCTACCTTTCCAGCCGGTTTGCTTGTCCGTTGCCCTTTGAACATAATTTTTGCTTTCATCTCAAGAGTTTCTTGGGAGTTGACTGTACACCCAAGTCCACACACAGGACCTAACCTGGCTTTCACCGTCAATGCATCTTATGTCTCAATGATGCAGAGAAGCCTAAGCAGTAAAAAGTATTTCTTGAGGCAAGAAGGACTAGGAAGTTTTTAAGAGTTATTTCTAGTCTAATACTAGGGAGAGGCAAAAGTCTGGCTTGTGTAGTACATCCTGCAGCTGGTTTGTTCATTTCCATTCCCTGAGGGACTGTTCGCTGAAGAGGTTTCAGAGTGATTTCTCCTTTAACCCCTTTTGCTTCTCCCATCCTTACTGGTGAATTGCTCCCTTACAGGGCTAAACTTGAAAGCAGTGTCAACTGTGTGTGTCTGAAGGAGGGAGAGAGGTTATTCCCCTGCTGTCCAATTCTGTATCTTCATAGTCTCATGCTTTTTTGTTGTTGTTAAGATAAAACACTGGCATTACTTCAACAATCAGCTAATGAGAGAAAGAGCTACAGGGAGGGGATAATGCTCCCAAAGGCATCATTCAACTCTGGACTTCAGCCTCTGTCCCTGAGTATCAGGAGCTGATGAGCTGTGCAAACAGAGAAACAATTTCCTTTCTGCAGCTAGTTTTGATTTGTTTGGGAAGGTTGAGAAACCCAGGAAGAAATGTGAGCAACCTACTTAATCATTTTCATGAGGCAAAGAAATAAATCAGCTCTCGTCTTGACCACTGGTGTTTGAAGATTAAAGTAGCCCAAGGGCTGTCACAGGCAGTGAGCATAGCAGGAAAATTAGTTCATTCTGATTCACGACAGAGTGATCCAATTTAATGGGGCACTGACGAGGCTGTCGGGCATTAATTTAGCTATTATCTAAGCTAGCCTGATTGCTGGTTGTGCCCTGCTGCAGCCCTCCATGTGACGGGTTTGAGCTGCACTCGGAATCTGTCGCCTGCTGAGCGCCTGCTCTGGCCCTACCCGGAGCCTTCCTGCAGCGCTGCGAGGGCGCGGGGCCGGCCCCGCTCACCGTGGGCTCGGCTTAGAACGGGAAAATTAAGTGTAGTTAAAGAGCCACTCCGGTCACACAAGGGGGCAGAAGGGAGGCTGGATAGGAAAGCTTCCTTCTGGCATTTCCTGCTTTTGATTTCTTAATTTCGCAACCTGATCGCTTGTCTTTTAAGGTACTTTAGTATGTAATTTCTTAAGCTGCTTTATTTTAGAGGAAAAGGATATTATAAAAAGGCTATTTGATCCTCCTACCAGATTGAAACCACTACGTTAATTTCCACAGAACTGTTACTAATTGCTTGCTTGCATCTTTGATTTTGCTGGTTAGGTAGTAATCTTTCCTGTCTGAAAAACTAGATTTGTTCCAACCCATGAGAACATTTCAACCTATCCAGAATAGTTCCCTTGAAGAAATAAGACAATGAGCAAAAGGAATGATGTAGCCACATAATGATACATTGGCTGTGAAAACTGTGGCATTTGGAAATTCCTCATAATTTCAGTGGTCAGATGAATGAAACTGAAGAGCTCCTGCTACGTTTATGTGACCTAAAATTAAAGTTACATTTAATTTTTATTAAGAAAACAACAACAACAACAAAAAAGCAGGAGGGGCAGGAAATAAGAACCAGTGTCTTGATCCTGAAGATCCAGTAAGAAAAAAACCCCAAAGATACAAACAAAAAAACCCACCACGGATTTGAGATCATTCAACTTTTTGTTTCTTTGCAAACGGATTTGTATGAAATTGGCAGCCTCCTAATACTTTGTCAGCCAAATTAGCCACGTCATACTATCTGCATGCCCTTGAGGCTGGAATAGTAACATACTGTAATGTGATGCTCTAACAAAAGCACCTAATTGTGAAGAACAATCCATTTGCATCAAGATGAGCAGCTAGTTTCCCTCTCACAGCCACTTAGAGACACTGACTTTGGCTACAAATTACTGCCTGGTGCTGTTTCAGCCTTTCCCAGTCATTACTGGACCTTAACAAAGCTGATCCTCTTCTCATCACCCGAACCTGTTTTCTGGTTGGTATGAGTGACTAACAAAATTATGTCTTGGCCTGTGATTCATCTTGCATAATGCATTTTCCAGTCACACAGCAAAAGCCTTGCTGAAAGTGGAAAGATTTGATCTTTAGCACTGAAGCCTTCACCTGTGTGCTCTTGAAACTCAAGCTTTTTGTACCATATTTTTATTAGTCAAACATACCATCAGTAGCCAAAGTTGCTTCTGCTGTCAGAGCATGTCTGCAGGCATAATGAACTTGGCAATAACCAAGAGCCTGCTATGCACAGGAAATGAAATGTATAGAAATTAAATGCACTGTGGGAAGCATGTGGTGTGTGGGATCCTCATGTGGCTGTTTGGCATAACTGAAAATTTGATGATGGGAAAAATCAAAGGGATGAAAGGCCCCCAAATCCATCAAACAGAAAACATGTACCTATCCCGTCACCACATGGCTTCAATCTCCTATGGCAACTCCCTACCCCAAGCTGAAGAGGAATGTGGCATACAAGACAGGCTTTGTGAAGCAAATAACTAGTCAGGCAGGGGTACATGTGGAAGGCTGCACAATGATGTTAGAGATTAACGGATAGGATGGGTTCCTGAACTGCTGAGTCTGGAATAGAAACAAAAGGAAAAAGATGATGCACAAAGAAGGAAGATATGATATTGTTTGGCAGGGATGCAGGGTTCACATTTACAGCTACAGAAGAAATAAGAGGCATTTTGAAAAAAATGTTATACAGGAGGATGATACTGGAATTTGAAATATTCAGACTAGAAGGAACATCCAAGACTTTTGGCTTTAGTAAGCCTGACTACCCCAACGGGGAAGGTTCAAGACACTGCAGAGATAACACAGGTTACCTCCTCGGCATTTGTCTTCTAGGGCTTTGGTTCCTGGAAGCAAAGAAGAGCCAGGCTGTGCCGGAGATGTGCAGAACAGGAATCAGCATGCAGGGGGCTGGAGCTGCACAACCCTTGGTTGACCCCTTGCAACATATGTTGATTGCTGTTCAGATGTGATGACTGCAGTTCAGATGTTCATTTGACACTGAGACCCAAAAGTGGGGGAAAGGAGGATGAAAAATTAAATCACTCTTTGGCAGGATTATATCTGTATTTGAATTAAAACCTGTGTGTAAGGCAGAAAACCCTACTGATCTACCCCTGCCCTCCATGAGGGACAGTTTCCAAGTTCAGAGCTGCAGCAGAGGGAGGTTTCTCTTTACATCATTCATAAACAGCATATAGACCCCAAAGGCAGGGCCAGGGAAGGACAGGGCTGTCCTGGCATGTTTTGCATTGCCTAAAACCAGATGGAATAAATTAGGATTGCTGTTTGTCGAATATGCTAATCCACATATGCAGAGCTGGAGTCCAGGCTTATCTGGATTGCTTCTCTGCAAACACTTTATTTTAGTCCTTTACAGTGGTGGATAAAAGGAATTTACTGGTATCCCATCTCCAACTGTCTGTAATTCATGTCCCTACAGAGCTTTAATATAAAAGCAATGTCCATTTTAACACAGTTCTGAGGCTTCTCATGTCCTGATTGTCCTCATTTTTTCATTTTATGTTTAGGATATTTCCCTGTATCCCGCTTCCATTTTGGTCAGTCAAACAAATTAATACTTGTTGCATATGTTCCAGGACTTCCCAGTATCATGTCCTGGGAGCTATCAGTATGTTTTAAATATGGAGAGTACAAAAGTGTTAGGGGAAGGAAAGCAAATTATACCAATATTTGCTTTAGAAAGGAATACTTTCCTCTGACTAGCCTCAGGCCTAATACATTCATTCAAGATTTAATTTACTGTATCTATTTAATAAATATTAAAGGAGATTGCAAAAAGTGTAGTAAAACTCTAGGGAATATAGATGTGATGAAATAGATGCATCAATACCTAAATATGTATATATGCAGTTTACACAAGGAACATTTATCCTGTTTTGTGGGTTTGATACACATTTGCCATCTCACCTGATACGTGCACTAGAAGTTGTGATTTTCCACAGCACATTGTGATCATACATGGCATTATGGCATACAATGACAAATTGGAGCTTGGTGGGACAGGGCCATAGTGCCATACCCTGAGAGAGAGCTGTGCCCAGCCTGCTGCTCTCTGCTGGGAGTGTCTGGAAGCCCCAGCACAGGATCATTCCTATCTCCCCTCCAAGTGAGGAGAGAGGTGGCAAGGCATTAGCATCCCCCCAGTCAGTGCCAGCAAGGAGGGCCAGGCTGGGGCCATGCAGTGACTGTCATGTGTCCTGCCTGGCTCCCTCCCCTTTGCTCTGTGCACATGTTCCTTGCTGCCTCAGCTGTAGTACAAAGGTGCAGTGAGGAGCTTTTCAGGAAAAGAGAGTAAAAATTGTACTTGGAAAAATGTCAGCCTTGGAGTGTTTGTCAATATGGTGAGGGGAAAGGAGAAGAAATAAATAAGAATTTGTTTTGAGGTTCTTCAGTTCAGTCATAAGCTTTTGAGTTTGCTGAGCTGAACCAGAGCAGGCTCTTAGGGCCTGCTGGGTCCATGACTGGATTCCCCAGCACTGCCTCTTGGGCCTTGGGTACCATTGCCATTGGGGCTCTGCTGTCCCTGGCTGGGAGCAGGGGGCACCTCACCGCTGCTCATGAGTGGTACAGCAGCCTCCAGGAACATGGTTTGTGGTGATGTAAGACTCAGAGTGAAAGGTTTGGGGCCCAGTCAGCAAACTCAAAAAAACTTCCAATTTGGAAGTGCCAAAGTTGTTTTATTGGGTTAAGATGTCAAAGCAGATTGTTGTCATGCTCCCACATCTCTGTTTGTCCTGTCTCCTCAAAGAGAGAAAGAATCTTCTTATCTCAGTTTGAAGGAAATTAAATGTTGTACAATCCAAATTTTATTTCAAGGTGGAATGTGGGGGTTTTTTTCTTTTAATTGTTTATTCAGTAGTTTCTATAAAATAAACATTTTCTCTTCAGTTTGAAAAGGGATTTTATGCCAAGGCAACCCCAATTACAATTTAGGATGTCCTGTTATTGTAAACATACTAAATTGAAAGAATGAATCATGTTTTGCTAAAGACTTTGTCCTACTCTGACATGGAGCAGTCCTGAAGAACATATTTAGAGGAAAAGTAATTTCCAGATAACACAAAGTTCCTCAAAGTGCCCAGAGCAGATCCTGCAGATGTCTGAGAACTCACAGGTCCAATTTACAATGCTGGGAATGAAGAATCCTCTCACACCCCCAAAACTGGGTGCTTATGGGAAAAAAATTCAAGTGGTCTTTAGTTGCTCGTAAGTCGACCAGATTTTTGTAAGAGCTCTGGTACAACCTAGGTGCCAGAATATGTGCATGAATTTTCAGGAGGACTCAGGAGAATACCTTCTGAATTCTCAAATTCAAAAATAAAAGTAAAAATCTTCTCAAAATCTGAGCTCTCTGTCTTCTAATGCTTCATATATAACTTTGCATTCCCTTGATGCAGAAGGCAAACAAAACAGAAATGGGGTTGTTTGTGATGAAGACAGATCTTTCTTCTTCTCCCATTTATCTTGATTTTGTCTTCAGGTTGCTTGCTCTTTCAGTCTGTGGAGTTGCTTGGTTATGACTGCAGATGGCCTTATGAACCTTTACAAAGTGTCCAGCCTAAGGACTCACATGCCGAAGGTTTACTAGTTTTCTATCAGCTTGACTTGTCCTGGTGGATCATTTGTTCCATAGCCTAATAGCTTGGATGCCTTCTGACTGACCTTTTCCTCTTTCTTTAAGCATGTGTTTTGAATTTCAAACTGTGTCCTGGTCTTGTAGAGAAAAAAAGATTATTTTTTACATTTTGCCAGGCTTAACAGCAACAGTCTGAGGGATTACACATACAGGGAAGGAAATGAAGGGTTAAATCTAAGGCAGTAGTTATTGGAAAAGATCAGAACTTCTGCTTCTTCCAACAGCTGAGCAAAACCACAAGTGTTAGGAGGAGACCAGCTCTGTCTCCTGATGGTCTGATGCCATCTTTCCATTTTACCCACTGACAACTCTCGACCCAAGCTGGGCCTCATTTTCAGCCATCATGGAAAAAAATTCTTTTTTTACTTCCCCCCCTCCGCCCCCCCCCTTTTTATATTTCTTTGTTGGTCTGGATTTTCTTTTAGTAGATCAAAGTTCAACTAATACTTGCTATGGTGTAGGTGTCCGTGATCAATAGCAACAAACACGACAAGAAAATGAGAGGCTGTCCTTCCATGCCCCAGAGCGAGTGACTGCCTGGAAGACACGAGGCGCCTGGTGGGTGCGCTGCTGGGATCAGGGCTGCCAGGACCGATACGCGGTGTAATCTCGTGTCGGCGCGTAGGATGGGTAACCCTTGTTCTTCTGGTATGGTGGGTGCCGGGGAGTCATGTTCATGTAGTCACTCTGATGGTACATATTCTTTTTGGATTTTTGCTGTGAGAGAAGGGTGAAGAGAACTGTGAAAACTCTCACGTTAACTGCTGACAGTTCTGGCCCTAGGTCATTGTTCAGGGAAGCAGGCATATTCGTAAGGCAGCCTCAGGTTTAAATACATTAACAAAAGAATTAGAACACATGTTCTCATCATATAATCTATGGAATTTGCCCAACCTGAAAGTAAGTCTCCAGCTTATCTGGTGAGAGATTTACAGTGTTAGTTCTTCAGGTAAAGGAATGCTACACACCAAGAATACAAACTGATGCCTCTCACCATCATCTTGCCTCTCTCATCTGTGGAATGATTCAGCAGAAACAGTAGAGTCTGAGCTGTGAAGGCTGTTCTAATTTATTAAGAGGAAATGAAAAATTAGCTTAACTCGAACAGAATAAGAGCAAGAAAAATCAGCCCAGACTATGTGTATAATGGTTTTCCTATCATTTACAGCAGTGAGACACAATGCATATGTTGTTCTGAACCTACCTTCAAGGGGTGAAAGAGTCAGAGCTGATGTTAATCTTTTATGTCTCCCTATCTGGGCCACAAAAATCTTATTTCCACTGTTGAATTCCTGCTTATAATGCCCGTGTCAGACAAGGGAAGCATCAGCTCTTTCAGAAATAAGAGTAGCAGAAGACAGGTGAAATAATTTGCCTAAAATCACAGAGGAAATCTGTGCGGGAGTCAGCAGCATATCAGCCTCTGACTCCTGCAGGCTGTGCACAAGGTTGGTGTTTTTTACATAGCTTAAGGCTTTATTGATCAGGGGTAAGTAAAGTGCTTCCATGCTTTTTCCTTAATACTCATCATACACTGTTTTGCAATCTCCTTTTTACTGAAATTTCCTTCCCATGTGCAGAAATAGTTGCATATGCTGCAATATGTATGCATATGATGCTGTGGAATTGGAGGAGGTTTGCATTAGAAAATCTGATGGCTGAATAATGTTGTATGTGCAGAGAGGGGTATTTACTATGAAGTATTTTCAGCTTTTTAGTATTAATATTATATATATGCAAAGTGTTGAATGTAAGTTACATACTGTTTAAACCATGTAATGCAGTCAATGCATGTGAAGCATTAGATACAAAAGCTTTATCTCTGTGTATTCATCTCCATAGTACAGGATTTCTAATTCACCTAAGAGGTAGTTTTGCATGGGAGAAAGACATTTTGCTAGCATGAGTGAATTTTGGGCTGTTACAGGATCAAAGATTGCTACTTTTGCAATGGAAAGCAGTTTTTCTTCAGGGAAGGCAGAACTATATGAAAATAGACAAATCTTTAGCTGCTTTCAGGAACTGATCAGACTTGCCACGTCTGTCTAGTATCACAATTAGGACCTTTTTTTTACAATTCACAATATCTTCTAGGCAGCTGTATTTATATTCAACAACACTCTAAATAGATCCACAATCAGAATACATATGATCTGAAGAATACTACCAGCAGTAATAACAGCAGGTAAAAACTGATGGAGCAAACAGCACACTTGTCACTTGCTAGGGGCAGACATGTTAGTAGCAAAGGGTGAAGCAATTAGGTAGCAAATTAATACGGCACAGAGAAAATGGTTCAGATTGTAAATGATGGATTTGAAGCTACAGCATCTCGTCTGTGGCACAGCCACCGCAGCACAGCACTGTAACACCAGCAGCTGTTTGCTGTAATCCTCTCAGCTCTCCTCAGAGTCAGCCTCTACAATAGGGCACAAAGAAGAAACACTTAACCTGCCTTTGCATTTTCCTACGGCAGTGCCCCCTTTGATAGTTTTCCATTAGAAATAGCCACAGATTGAGAAAGTGTCTTTTTGTGAAACACTTAGCAGATCTCAAGCTTCAGCTAGCAATGACAGTGGCTTTCTGTATACATGCAACATTTAACCTGGCAGGGACTCTGGACCCTTTATATAGGCTACCTCATAATTGTTGTTTTGAAAATTGCTATTTAACAGCAAAGATAGAGGGGAAAGTCAGAGTGCAAGGAATTGAGTTCTCTATGTTCAAGTCTTTCTCACATGGAGTAAGTAGTGTAAATTGGCTCTGGAGATCACAGTCCTAAGACTTGTCAAGGAAAATATCCTTCTGCTGCCCCTGTATCATGCCTCTCTTTTTTTACTCCAGGAGGAGAACTGGATGTGACTTGGGCCAGTCAACTCTCCAGAGAGATTAGAAAGCAAAAATTATGATCTGTAAGGCTGTCTCAGCTTTCTTACTGTTGATGTACAGACAAGGGACTACTGAGATCCAGGTGCTCCTATTCCCTTGTAGTCAAGCTGCCAGAAGTAGTGGTTGCTCAAGGGAATTGCTGGATAGGCACGAGACACCAGTGCAGATGGTCCTGGGCTAACTGAAGGTTCCCTATGGTTTGTTTTATTGTAGGTGAGCTCCTGCCAGTATAGTCTCAAAGGGTTTTGCCAGAAATGCTTGTACTTCTAGATTTCCCTGACAGGTTCAGTTGGCAGAGAGAGAGACGGTGTCCTGGTATTGCTGGTGTGCAGGGCACTGCCGACACTGTGGCATTACTATTTGCTTTAGGACTCTACTGCAGAGGCCTGACTGCCCACCTGGAGACCATCTGGTGTTTCAGCTCTTTTGGGGTACACCATAGGTGTGTGTACACAGCTGGGATGAAGAAACACTTCAGTCATCCTGTACTGAAGGGTGATCAATGAGTTAGTGGTAAACATGGCAAGTATAGCCTGAGAAATGAACTACTAGAGCATATAGAACAAAAGAAAATGCTAGTTTCTTACCCAGTAGTTAATAAAAACTGAAGTTATTAACATGCTGTAGAATGCAAGAATTCCAGTCACTGTTGCCAGAATCCACAAGGGAATTGCAGACTGAGGCTCTTGTATTTTGGTGGGTGTCTCTTTAAGGAAAGAGCAAAGAAAACTTTAAGTACATTAAATCAAAAACATCGATCTCTGCCTATTTACTCTTTGTTCCAATGTGTCATTTTTATTAATCATCTTTTTAAGATCTCTTCTTCAGGAAATTCAGAGCAGGAATGTAGTTTTACCAGGCAATCCAACTTTTTCTTTTTTTTTAAGGAAACAAACTGCCTCCAGCCATTATGCAGGGAGTGTGTATAGGGAGGATACTGGCCTACAGAGATTTCTCAGCTTACCTTTCACGTGAATGACAGTCCCATTGCTCTTCTCATTGTAGACGTATGGGGGTGGATACATGACCTCAATTTTGCAGAAGTAGATGTCAGTTTGGTTGGCATTCATGTTCCAAAGATTGAAGATGACTTTGTCTTTATCATGATCTCCCTGGCAGTTGAATTCTTTATTTGAATTGCTGCTAATTTTGGTTGTGTTCCATGAAATAAAGCAAACTTCAACTGAACTGTCCGTTCCTTTGTGTAGCGAAGCTCGAAATTCCTTCCCTGTCCCATTGTATTTGTAGTTGCAAACTAGAGTTGCAGTTTGGTTAGCTACGATGAGCAAAGGATGCTGAACCACTAAAATCTTGTTTTCTGGAAGCGAGGGGAGAAAGTGAGAAAAGCACTTGTTTATAAAATACAGTATGAGACTTCAGAACCACACATCCTCCCGTGCAAGTCTTCTCCATATCTCCTCTCCCCTGCTGACACTCCCTGCTAGGGAGTATGAAACCACCCATCTGCAGAAGCATTTTCTCACGGGAGCTATTGTTGCAGCAATCCACCTGTATGTAAATAATTACACAGTCACTAGGGGAGACTATGAGATCAAGAGTGTTTTTCTTCAGTCAGAACACTGGCAGAGACAGTGGCCCGTGATTAAGATTTAACATCAGAACTCAGAAGTTTAGTCTGCATCTGTGTGCATATATGTATATATAAGGCCATCTAACTCTATCCTTCACTTAGCAGGCAGTTTCCTAGGGAACATTATGGAGGGAAAATATTATGAATTGACACTGCTTTCAGATAAGAGAATATTATTTATACATTTGCTTTTTAATTCAAGCACTCCTGAAGAGTTTGCAGGTGGATTTGCTGAACCAATTCAAGGGTTTGGACCTTGGGCAATGAACACTAAAAGCATGAACTGCTATCATTTTAATGTGAAATAAGTAATTTCTCTAGCTAGCAGCTGTAGTAGATTCTTAATCTCTCAAAGGACTCAGGAGCTGACTAATTTGACACTGTATTGGCACTTAGCACTTGAATGGCCTGCAAAAAAGCATATCACATGAATGTATAATTGAATTTGAATTGACCAGACTGATACATAAACAGGAAATGTTTTCTGACATGTAGACCTTTGTGCTATCATCTGCCAAACAATGAAACACTGCAAGGACTATGCAGAAAGGCAACTTCTTCCAAGAAAAGTCATCCTGTACAAATGAGGCCCTTCTTTTCAAATGATGATCTCTAAGTAAGAAGAAGGGAGTTTTGGCTTTTAAGCTAGAGACTTGCCAAAGCTTTTGTATGACTGCTTAAGTCTTTATGCAAGCTCAGCTCATATGAGGTCTGGAGAGTCTTTTACAGATCTCTGAGAATCACTGTGGCTATTAGAATGATAATTGTACCTCTTGTCCTCAAAATGTGGTGCAAACCTAGATTCTTTCTACTTAATCTGTGTGGCGAGCCTTCAAAAAGTTTAGTAAGAGAAATGAAGTGGGAAGGAGGCCAGATCCAGAATGCCGAGAAAAATAGTGTTTAAAACTGTGTTTAACAATATTTAGGACCAAATGATGCTTAGTGTATTCATGCCTGCACAAGAAGATGAAGCACCCCAGCCTCTTGAGTAGGATACTCCTTTGGGATGAATGTGGTCCAGGGAGTAAAGTAAACACAAAGAGATGAATGAGATGTCCAGGACTATTGTAGGGTGCAGGCAGTAAAAACAACCTTTGGCTAGCAGGTTCTCCACCAGCAGGTTCTCCACTGTGAAACTGCTGAAGTTGTTCATTTTCTCATTGAAAGTCTCATTTACCAGCCCTTGTTTCAAATGAGAGGAGGAGATGTGAGACAGGGAATGCTCTACTTTCCTCATCTTTAGCAAAGACTGTAGCCTATCCTCCTTGTGTCTCTTTGCTCAACAGTGCTGGGGGGGAGGGTGGAGGAGAGTTCATAACAGCTCTGGAATCCCACGTTTGCAGGGAACCCAAACACTGTGAAACTTTGGATGAAGGATAGCATTTCCAGGCTTTCCAGCAGAAACAGACATGGATCTTGGAATCCTAGGACAGAGTGGCAAAGTAAGAACAGAGAAGGCAAGTCTTTATTCAAGGTGGTGCCTGTGGTGAATTTTCATCGAAGTGAAGACATTTCAGCAAAACAATTCCGTTTCACTGAATCAGCATTTTCTGACAAAAGCTCTCACATGGGCTTATAAGGCATTGTAGTAAGGGGTGAGGTTTGGATTCCACCCCTTTAGACAAGGTATTTGATCATATTTTTGTTGGCCAGAAAATTGATCTTTGGCCTACGTGGCAATTTGCAAGTCTGCGGTAGAATTGTTCCACCTTTAGCACACCGGAATTCTACGCATCTCACTTGAGACAAAGTTATTCTACTGCTTTGCAGTATTTGTGAACCACTGCAGCCCTGATTGTCACAGGGACTGAATGCACCTTCGGGGGAAACTTTTTTGTCCGAGTTGGCAACTGAAATAGGGTCCCAGAACAGACAGAAGTGTTACACTTCAGAAAAGTGCTTGCCTGTTTCCATTGCAAGTACTTACAGAAAACTAATGGATATTTATTGCTCAGCCTGATCATATTTTCACTGTGGCCAGAGGAAAGTCAAAGAACACTGAAAATCTCATCACTGAGGGACTACCTTCAGATGTTATTTAGACTCTTCTGTGGACCTCAATGACTTACCCCATCTCTTTTGCTGTCATCAGCTAACCTGGATTCCTGACATTTAGACCTGAGCTTCATGCCTTGAGCTCCACTATTTAACTACAGCTCTGGACTATTTACATCCTTGTGCTAATTGGCAACCAGTGTCTTTTGATGCACCCACCTAAAATGATAAATTCCTTCAACTTATTTTCCCCTCTTGGATTTATAGTCCAATCTGTTTGCCTTGTCTTGCATGCTGGGCTTGATAACCCAGCTCCATGCTGCTGATGATGCGAGGCAGACTGGCTGAGCAGTAGGAAAAAGCTCGTTTGTGGATCATTAAATGAAGACAGCTCCTACATGATTGAAGCTGAGCATCCAAATCCATTTTCACAAAGTGGCTCTACTAGTTAAACATAAATTAAAGGAGATATTTTTGTTTTCATTTATAGGAACTGATTAGCACCACATGAATTGTATGGGCTGCAATGCCAACAGGGGCAAGGCAAACTTATCTAACACTGGTGTGTTAGAGAAGCCCTGCTGTCCTCCTCCTCCTCCTCTGGACTTGGAGGTTTTTTGAATTGAAGAAAGTCAGTCGTGCTAAAATGTGTCTTAGTTTCATAAGGAAGACAGAGTAATGCCAAACATCGCTCACTTCACTTGTGCTCTGCATAGGATTTGACTACATTCTTAGTAGGATGTAGACCATTCTGAGCAAACATGGGCTGAGGCTGCTTTTGCCTTCACAGAGCCAGTTTTTCCTCATAAGTGTCACTTTGGGTTTGTTAAATGGTGAAACTCTGAAACATTTAGTAGGTGTTTCCATTCCCCTAAATAGGGTTATGATTGCCGCTTCAGAGCTATGTTCAGTCATGTTGTGTAGTAATAAATATCTATATCTTGGCCTTACCCAGCCAGGAAAATAGCAGTTATGAAAAATCATTGTTTACAGTTTCAAAAAGTAGTGACGTTTAAAAATGTGAAATCATTTCAGTCAGTGTGCACAAGCTGCAAGCCTTCTCTTAAGATCTTGGGATTTATATGCAGTGGTGTGTAAGATCTCTAAATGTTCGTTAAGCTTTTTTATAGCTTATTTGTAGTGCTGGGCATTTCTTATAATCACATGTGAAGGGGTTTTGCATCATTAAACAAAATGCCATCCATCTATAATATCTATAAAATACTGACTCTCTGATCATCAAACCCTGATGCAAACAAAACTTCATAGAAGTTTTTTATTTATTTTCTATTCACCAAGGAAGTGAAATAGAGTTGATAAAGTATGGAAAATAACTATTTTGAGCTGGGTTGTTTTTTTCTCTCCAGAACTCTTCATGAATCATCATCAGGTATTGGAAAAAAATTCTGTGCTAAAATATTTAGTACTCTTCGTCCTTTTTTATGCCAGTTGACTTCAAGGAGCTATTTTCCAGAGCAAGGTATCTAAGATAAGTTGGGATTTCTGTAAGCACAGGAAAGAAATGGCCCACCAAACTCCCTGGGGGGAGAGGGAAAAACCTGAAAGGAATTTGTTTAAGCCACAGGCAGAAAGGTGCACAGGTATGTTATAAACAAAGCTATTTTATTTCTGCTGCTGCTGGTCTGTTGTTCAATTACATTTACTCTTCTTTCCTAGGTACAAGGGTCCTTCTCTTTTACTTTGGTTTGAGGCCACCCAGCTGTGTGTTTAACGTGCAGCGGGGGGGGGGGGGGGGGTCCTCTCCTTCTGGCCCTTTCAGACCTGTTTTCTGCTAAACATTCCTGCTTTGCTGTGAGTACTGCAGGCAGCAGAGTAGTCCAGAAAGCCCAGGTGACACTCTTGCTTTAATCAAGCCCAGTGTGAGCACGGGGGTTTTTCTTGTCAGTTTGCAATTTATTTTTTTAAAACAAGAATTAGTTGATGTCATCCTAATCTCGGCTAACCTTGCCTCATCCATCTTCTGCATTCTGGTAACCTTGGTGGGTTAGAGGTTGATTTTAACCCCCAGAGACCATAAGCCAGAAGGTTATGTGGATAGTAAAAAGATGAGGTCAGTCGTGGTACACTGCAGTGGGAACCTGCTTATATTACTTATTTCACAAAATACCAGACACTCGATCTAGCTGCCTCTCTGACAGACTACAGTAAGGCAGTTATTTAGCCAACAAAAAGAGGAAGAGGACAAACTTTGTAAATCTTAGTGCTTCTTCAAAAGGGAAATGACTAAACTAATATTTTAAGTCCCTTTCTATGATTTAAACTCAACCTGCAGCAGTCACTGATACAGTCTAACAACAGGACAAATTCCGTTGATTTTCCCAAACCAAAACACCTGAGGCTTATAACGCACTTCACGGCTTGAGGAAGTCCTGCAGGGTTTTGACCTGCCTTAATGTTTTCCATGTACTAAGGATCAATCATCTTGAAAATGAAGAGTGAAAAAAATAGATGGGGAAAGGATGAGAGCCCTGAGAAGCAAATGACCTCATGTGCTTCTCTTTTAAGCAGTTGAACAATCTTGGTGAGTCTGTTGGAGAAACCCAAGTTCTTCATGCAAAGCAAGTGTACATATGTCTATAAAGCCATGGCATAACGCCTGTGTCTGAGAACCACACACTGTAATTTATTTTGTTTCAATTCAGAAGCACTGCTTAAAAGCTGTTCACACCTCATGGAAATGTGTTTAGAACTGTTAACCTACTGCTGATACTTATCCCCTCCTGGAATTAGTGTCTTCTTTGACAATCCAGGGGCCTGCTGTGGAAACAATTATGATATTGCAAACACAGAACTATAAACATGGGAAAGGAAAAGGAAGAAAAAACCTATGATTTCTTAGAGAAATAGAGATCACGGTGTCATGCAGACTACAATGCCTTCACTGAGGAAAAGAACTATGGAAAAAATAATGTAGAAATAACAAAAAAATATATTCAATTGCATCTTTCATACTGGAAGAAGTGACTTTTTAAAGATGTTCTCTATGTTAAAACTTTTGTATTGGAAAACAGATTTTTATTTCTATCTGTAGCTTCCCTGTAAAATACAAACCACTGATATTTGGAGAAGACACAATAACAACAGTTCACAGCCATCAGTCTGAAAAATTGTCCATCTCAAGATCATCCTAGCAAAAGCCATCCTCCCTTTCCTTGCTTTGCATTTTAATGTACCCATTGGAAAGACGTGTTGGCTCTGAACATACGAACACTGCATCAGCAAGACAGCACCAAGATAAATACCCTCAACCACAACAACTGAAGAGTCAGGAAGATTCACTAAGACTCAAGATTTCAAAATCACAAAAAGATTTTTTTTTTCCTTAAGATCTTCAGAAAGAAACTAAGTGTCTAGTAAGTATCAGTAAACCACTAAACAATGCAAAAATCAGAAACTTGGCAAGTCCCATCCTCCCATCTTTGAGCTCAGTAAGCAACTCTGCTTTTGAGCATTTATTTGCTAGTCCTGCGAGGATGTCGGTGCACTCAGCTCCAGAGCCCATCACACCAAGCCAGGCCACGGGGGACCCTAAAGATTTACAAGTAGACTTGGGGATGTTGAGAGTCTGCCCCAAGAGAGGCACTGGCACCAGGTCTGCTCAGACCCGCTGCCCCCAACAAAAGGCACTTGTGAGCAAAACTTATAAAGCCCAGGGGGTAGGTGAGATAAACACCCCTTTACCTATGCATGCAATTTCCAAATGGATCTAGAGAGAAGTCAAATTAAGAGAAAGCTCTTGGGTCTCATCTTGGAAGGATACTTGTGGCAGGAGAAAAGTTGGCCTCTTGGTTATATCAAGTTGATCTATTTGCAGACTTAGCAGCATGCTGTCTCTCCCCTTTCATCCAAACACGAACAATTTGTGCAAAATTAATTCAGAGCTATACCAGACCTTCTACCCCTTGATGATCAAAGTGAGGAAAAATAGGGGAAAAGATTGAAATGTGGGGGGTTTTTGTTACCTGTTACATCAGCAGCGGGGATGAAGCAGAGCACCACGAGGATCCCCAGGAGCATGGTGCTAATGGTGGGCCCACTGCCTTGTCCCCTCCCCCTGCAGGCACTGCCACGTCTCCCAGGGCCCCACAGCACCAGCCTTCCTTCCCTGTGGGGCCAGGCTGCACCCTTGGGTGCTCACACAACTTCTCTCCTCCTCCTTCTGCAGCACATGATACACTGCCAAGTGAAACCACTGTAATGGCAATGCTTGAACAGGAAGTTAAATTGTTTGATGATTTTAGTCTTAGGAAGTTGCCTCTGCAAAGCTCAGTAATACTTAAAAGGTGCTGGAAGTCTGCATTTCAAGATAGGGACTGTCAGCCCTGCATTGCTAGGTGTGGTTATGTTTGGGGCTCTGCAAGGCTGCTCCTGCCAGGGAGGAATGGACCTCCCTAGGGACACAGTGCTCTTTATTTACTAAGAGTACATACACATGTACCCTGGTTCCATCATCATGGGAAAAGCAAAGACCAGTTTCCAAGTTTGTGGTGGCCAGACCTGGCCCCTCAGGAAGTTGTGGGCTCAGGAACCTTCACCTTTCCTTACTCCTAGCAGCAGAAAACTTCCTCTCTTGTCCTGCCATCTTGCTTCTGCCTGTTTTCCCAGCCTCTAGGAACACTGACATATTTTGGCAGTAGTTTGTTCATACTCATTTTTCTGCATCTGCTTGTTGCCTGAATGCAGAGCCAATAGTACAGGAAATAGTGATCTGGTATACCTTCACATTTTGAAAAATATCCCAATTTATGAATGAGTGCAACTGTATCCCAGTTAACATCTAAGTGATGGCAGCATGCAGCAAGCACATTGCTCAGTCAGTGCTTTCATGGAGGCCCTCTTATGTAAAATTTTTTCTTCAACTCATCAGGTAAATGCTCTCTCTTCCTTTGCTTTGCAAACCCGATGTCACCTCTTCCCTTACAAGAGCAGATTGTGAGAGCCAGGTGATGGCTTTGGTAACTGTGAGGAGCTCTGGTCATTAACTAGTTATTTTGGTCCACCAAAGTAGAAATATTTAATTGTATCAATGCCTGTCACTATCTTTGATTTATTTGAGAGACAAGGGAAGGTATTTAGCAGGAGGACTTTCAAGAAAATTGGGTGGCTATAGAAAGGGGTGAAGGACCATGTACTATTCTTTCATATCCCTTGGTATCTGAAACCTTTAGGCCACGTTTTATCAGAAATTATAAATGCAATTTATGAGCGGCCTTAGCTGGTATATCCATTTGCAGTCTAGGAATTTAAACAATATTCTTTTGTTTTGTAATCAGTGTAAGTTGCCTGCAATACTGAAAGTTTTGGAATTTCCTTAAATTAATTAAAATTTTTAAAAGAGGAAAAAACCAGATTCTCTTTTTCTTAGCCCGCTTCTGTGGTATCTAGATAAATGTCCTGACACTTTTTTTTGAGTCATATGAGTATACCTGCAGTTAACAATGTAAAAGTCTCAGCTTAACTTGCAGTGAGAATCCCTCAAAAAAGTTACAAAATTCAGTACCTTTGTGCTGAATTGCCGTTACAGAGATGAAAACCCACTGCTGGCTCTGGTAATATCTTCTGGCTCTGATAACTCAGCTTACACAATCTGCATCTTGGCTGTCAGATCCTTTCTGGACTTGAGATATGGACTGGAAATGCACAAGGAGTACATTTTACCCTCATCCCAGAATTAGCAGAATCTATTGCAGAGAGAGATACTGCCATTAATTTCACTGGCATACATTGGTGAAAGGGCATCATTTGGGTGGAAACCAGATTATGGAAACAGCTGTGCAGGAAGAGATCCTGCTCTAAGAATACCACTAACAAAAACCTGAGAGAACAGTGCGCACTCTCTGGGTGAGGTCTCATTTATTCCCTTCCATCTCTTATTGCTCCTCAAGTGCCTCTCCCATTGTGAGGACAGACCATGGTACTGATTGCAAACAGGGACTGGACTGGTGAAATGGAGGAGAGGAAAGAGGGCCCACAGGGCAATTATCCACTGTAGCTCTAGAGACCAAGCTGTGATGTATCATTTCTCTCTGTGTTGATGAATAGGGGTACCAGTATTGCCCTTTTCGGAGCTTCTTTTTTTCAGTTGTGATTTTAGTTTTGCCTAATTGCTTCTTCTTTGATCTCTGGAGTAAGGAAGGGTGCTTTTTTCCTCCCAAATACCTTCTGGCTCATCTGCACTTCTTGGTTTTCTAGGATCTTAAAACCACTGTGTTCCTAAGGGTATGGCTCCTTTCCTTCTTGAAATTGCAGCTCTTCCTCTAATTTAAACAGTTCATTTCCAATCACTTAGATGCTTGGCTTTGCCACTTCACATGTGTGATCTTTTTCTTTTGCCAAAGTTATCATGAGGGCAGGGGAAGAAGATATTTTAGCTTTCAGCAAGCCATCTTGTACTTAGGACAAATCACATAAAAATTTATCTAGGAAAAAAAAAAGTGTGGAAATGTCTCTCGGTATGCCCTCACTCTTAAATTTTCATTATTCTCCCACTTCTCTAAGTATCTCTCCTTCTATATCCTGAGCATTACCCAAGGGTGTTCTGCAGTAACATTAATTCAGGCAGTATTGACTTCTATTCTTACCCCATTTCCATTCATATTTCAGTCTGTTGAGTCTGTCTGTGCACTGGCAGACAGGATCTGCTTGCTGTCACAGCGATGGAAATCCAGACTAACACTGTAATTTCAGTGGAACTAGAGCTGTGAGAGCACTGAAAGAGCTAGAAATGCCATTTGGCCATGTTTGGGAAAAAGAATATTTCCATCCCATCACAAAATGGCTGAAATTGCAGTCCAAGAGAAGTAAATTAAAGGTTTGTAAACAGGTTTTCTGGGTACACAAGAATCTAGAGTATGGGTTTGGGCTTTTTACTCATCACAGTATGTAAATAAGACAACAGTCTAGGTATTTGATCATAGCTTTTCATGCCTACTGTTAGAACCCCAAGCACTGACAGGAGCTATGATCTGAGTTTTAGAGAAATCTAACAGGATCTAATATCGTTTCTGAAGGATTTTCTGGATATCTTTAAGAGTACCAAAAAATCCCAAGCAGGCTGCCAGTTTGCCTTTACATAAAAGAATGAGGGAGTAATGACCCACATATCCTCAGCCAAGTGTTTACCTGTTTAAGTCAAGAAGACATTCCAGATTTATTATGATTAAACAAGTGGATAGTTTAGAAAGTAATTTTTGAAAAAATGAAGCCTCCCTTCAGTCACTGGAAGTTTTATAGTGCCATAATTGTTCCCAGCACATACTCCTGCTCTCAAGCAAATAAAATTGTGTATGCATACTAGAAGAATATTTGCATCAATACACTATCATTCATTTATTTCTGAAGACTCCAGTCTTATGGGAGACAGTAGGTCACTAAAATTCCCTTTTAACTACTATAGACAATTAGCTTTTATGTCCCTATACTGTCCTGCAACTACATAGTAAGATTAAATTTAACAGTTGTCTGAGAGAATCTTCCTCTTGCTTCCCTACCATAAAGAATCACGATGCAGACCTTGAGTGAGTAGTCCAGGTAGGCGTTATTTTGCTTGTTCTGCATGCTTGTATGTTGTCAGCTGCTGAAGCAAATGCTTTCTTTCATACAACTGCAATTATTAAAACATCTTGATTCTTCCCTTGCTGCTCCAAGTAATGATTTGTTTTGAACACTGCTATGCATCCTTGGTACAGATGGAAGTTTGATTCTTTCACATTTTGCTTACAAGCAAAGTGTGCTTTAACTAGCTGCTGTAGAGGTGCAGAAGTGGGGTGACAGAAAGAGTGTAACAAACTGACATGCTACTTTTAACTAGGAAGACAATAAATTACGTGTGTTATTCACCTCCTACTATGTCCAGTAAGCTGGGCCAAGGAGTTATGTTGCATTTGTCACATGAAGCTCTTCATAAAGTGACGTGTTGTTCTCTTCACTTTACAGATGGAGAACAGAATCACGGCAAGGTGAGGAGACATGCCCGAGGACGTGCCTTAGGTTGGTGGCAGAGCTAGGAACCTCTACGAGTAGCCCTGGTAAGCTCTGTACCTTGCAAGATCTGACCAGTTTTCTGATGGCCTCCATTCTATGTTGTCCTTTTCCATGCACGCTGATGAATTTTCACCACTTTCTGAGTGTTTTTATATCCTTCTTTCTGTGAGTCCAGGTGCCTTCATGTCACAAGTGCGACCATTACCCTTAGAAGAAAATATCAATGTACTCCTTTAGAGGGAATTTTAAGTTGTTTTTCTGTAACTTAAAATATTACAGCTGATGTCTTCTACATAGTAACCTTCCAGGGCCAGAACTAAATATGATGTATCACAGTGGAAAGGGAACTTTCTCTTTTGGAAAGATGTGAAATTTTTGTTTCCAGCCCTCAAGATAGCAGTCCTAATGTGTCACTAACACAAGACTAAGTGCTACCATCAAACACATACAAACCTGAAAAAGAGCTTGAGAGAAGCCTTCCCTGCTTGGGGAAAGAAACATTTCCTTGACAGACTGATTATTTTTAATGCTAGTAGATGAAGCTCTTCATTCGTGTTTGTTGGGAAAGGGGCAGGAGTTCACGTATGAACATTCCTGGCTCTTTTCAAGTTAAAAATCTCATCCAAGTTTCAAAGTTGTAACCATTTCTTCTGGCTGTACCTATTCCTGGTTTGAACTGTTAGAACAAGTCTTAAAGGAGATGGATTAATGAATAGGGGGAGAATGGCTCAAAACCGCGTGATTAACTCCATCTGTCACCTGCCTGTAACCTGACATATGGCTGCTGCTTCATTAGAGGCCAGTGTTCAGGTAAGAACACCTGAAATAAGGCCCACAGGTGAGTACATATATGTGCTAAATGTTCTGCGATAAAAGCGTTCTGAAATTAGGGCTAGAGGGAGAAGAATTTCTGTTGACTGCACTGCCTGGTGCTTTTTCCTCTTGGGTAGAGAAGGTGGAGAATGCTACATATTAGCCTGGAAGATATGGCAACAAAGCAATGTTGTCCCATATAGGAAGGAGTTTGGTATGTCTCATTCTTTCAAAGGGAGATAATTTATTTTCTTCTCCTTTGTTCTGCTGAAGACAAAAGGTATGAATAAGCCCTGCAGATGTATTACAAGACATTTTAAATAAGAGGAAGTATCTTCCCAAGAACTTAAGGCCTAGAAATCTTGAGCAGACAAATTCAAAATTCATCTTTGTGCAAAAAGACAGCTTCCAGACCTGGCTGTCTACAGCTTGTCCAGAGAAGTTACATAGATCTCTAAATACCAGTACAAAGATTTCTGTCTGCTAGGACTATGTTTTCATATCTGAGGGCGAGATGGAGTGTCATGGGAGGTCCTCCAAGGTCTGAAGGTTTGTAGAGGGCTGCTGAGGGATGAAGGCTTTCTGGGGCTATGCTAAATGACAGTCCCATGGAACAGGAGCCCAGGCCTGGGAATTACACATCCAATATGCTCTGACTGGACTTGGCTTCTCTGCCACCTGTGCCAGCATTTCCTTTTGGAGGGAAATAATTGACTAAAATTTTTGCTGTCAAAAGCAGCACATGAATAGTATGGATAATCAGGAACCCAGAGCCCTGGGGCAAAGTAAGAATGAAATCAAACTGGTGGTGTAGACACTTGAGTCATTTGTCAGGTGTTACCCATAGTAAGGGAATGCTGTAGCTGAGGCTTCCAAGGAATTTCCTGCATTGCCTTTATTTGTAGAGAACAGTCTGTATAGCCTGTATTTATAGGTAAAACCTTGTCTAGAGAAAACATTTCCACCTCCTCTGGGTTCATCAGAACCAGCACAGCCCAGGCTCAGCTTGGTATATTAGGTTTTAAGACTGTCATGTTCAAGCTCATTTTAAAAGCTTTAACTCTTTCACCTCCTCGTTGTTGTGTTACTTTTTGTCTTGCCCTGCATTTCACAATGATGGTAGTAGTGCTATCAGCACAGTACATGGATGAAGCACTGCACTTTTACAGTTCCTCCCATTTGCAAAAACTTGGAAGGAAACATTACTCATGTTTATGTACAATTGAAACTAGAATGGAGCACTCCACACAATAAGAGCTCCTTTGAGGAAGTGTTGAAGGGCTGCCCAGCGACCTCGCTCATCCAATGGAATATATTCTTTGAGATTACTTCATTCTGAGTTGTCCTCACAGGAAATAATTATTTTGGTACACACTAGCACACTAACTTGTAGGGTAAGCATTTCCAAATTACTCCTTTCCCTGAAGACAGTGGCTTCTTTACGCCTAGGCAAACCTAGCTGATGTCCAAATTCAACAACTTTCTGCCTGAGAAGTGCCCTATTCTTAGACTGTGGTGTTGCTAACACCAACCCACAGAGTTGTTTTCTGCCAAAATACTATGAGAAACAGACTTTTCTTTGTATTTCTGCTACTTCAAAAAAGTACTGAGTCATAGCATACTGGAAATGTTTGTGCAGGGCTGCATGGGAAAACATCATAAATACATTAGAAAGAGTTTTAAATATTTCCACATAGGAACTAAGGACCAATATTCCTGATTCTTAACTGTGAAAAGTGCTGAAAGCAGAGAGAAGTCCTTTTCAAATCACAATAGGAAGCATCTGCTTACTCATTTGGATATGCATGTGAACTCTGGTAAGTGCTTATTAATTTTATAATGAATTTTTTCTTAGAAAATAAATCCTGCATTTTTTCAGCATGAAAGCATTCCCTTAAACTATTCCTTTAAACAGGAAATTGAAAACAATACTTTGCCGTTTACAAAGACCTTGCTGGGTTCAGAGGGTAGGAATCCTTGCTGGTTTAAAGAGGAGGAGAAAAAAATCCTATGATGGTTTATTAGAAGCCACATCCACACAAGAAGAAGAGAAAATTTCCATCCTTTATTTCAGAGATGTCCAGTCTGTCTACTGGTGCAAGCCATGGGGTCCAGTAGGGAGCCACCTGAATGTTTAGGTGTCTCCCTTAATGTATTGGTAGCCCAAGAAGTATTGGTCCCTCAGACCTGCCACTGGCTCATCCCTCAGCGCGTGAGCAGCAGGCGCACACACAGCCTCGTAGTGCAAAGGGCCACGTCACTGTCCTTGGCGTGGCTACCCCTCAGGGGCTCCCAGGAGACAGCTCTACTGGCTCTTACAAGCTAAACCTTACACCAGAGATCATCCCAAACTGCCTGACAACCAAGCACCATGTGCCAGAACTACCTAGGAAGTCTGAGCCCATAGGCAGGTATTAGGATTGGAAAGCTCCCTCTTCACATTGCTGCTGCCTCGTATCCATATGTATTCCTTTCTAATAAAACTGGAATAATCTCATCTCTTCCTATACACAAAGTCTGACCCTGAAGAGGTCCTGCTACATATTGCTTATTGCAGCTGTTGGATAATCTTTCAGATGATATTAAAATGCAATCAAATTTTAATATCTCACTAAGCTTTGCTGGTTATTAAAAGCAATGTAAAACCTTTGGTTTTGCTGATTTCAGGACAGTCCGAGAGTTTATAAAAATTGAAGTACATTTTTGTAGCCAACTCTATTAAGGTTTTATGATAAAATTAGAGTTCATTATTAAATTTCTGAGCTTTTAGTTTTATGGCTCAGAAACCTAAAGTTTTGTGCTGTCATTTTTCTATGGCTTCGGCAGATTATGGTTGATGACTCTATTAACCCTAATTCTACATTCTACTTGCCCATGCTTTTTTTAAAGAAATATTGTCACAAGTCTCCAAAATGTCCATGTGGTTCATAAAAAGGCAATAATTAATTCAGTCCTCCTTTCATAATTGGAAGTAATTTTGTAAATGCTTTTTAAAAAACAAATTATTCTATATAAAATTTTGCCTGTTCAGCCAAATTTCCCTTAGTTAGTATTACTTAAATTTCCGTGATCTGTTGCATGTGGGTTTTATATTATATGCAGTATCATTGGAGACAAATTAGTAAGTAGCAGAGCTTTTGGAAATAGAAGAAAGTGATTCATGACTACTCTCATGATCCCATCTCACCCCTTGGTTTCCAGGGGTCATGTTTATTTAAGCTATTAGTTTAACAATGTATTTGAGAGTCCTATACATTTTGTAAACAATTTTTAATAGAGATTAGTATTAATTATTTTCATCTGTTCAGTAACTGATATGCTTCCATCATTATTCTCCTACTTTAAAGGTTTTTCTTCCTCTGTCAGAAACAATGGCATGTGAATTAGGCGAACGACCACATACCCTTGGGGGCATAAAAAGTAATTTGGGTGTTTTCAGAGACATTGGTCTGCAAACAAATCATCAATTGAAATGTATTTGTATAATCTGTTTGGTGAATATTTATGATTATTCCTACAAACACAGGAATCAAGATAACGTGTTGGTCAAGTCACAAGTAGGAAAAATGTACTAAATTAAACAAATCACTTATTACCATAAACAATTCATCCAGCTCTGACTCTGGGAACTAATAAAGCTAGTAGAAATAGATTTCTCTTTTTCAGAATGCCTAGAGGGGATTAACTGTGTGAGGACATACCTGTGTAAAGAAAGTAAAATCTTTGATTGTAGCAGTGAAACTATTTGAAAAAACCCAGTCTCTAGTAGTACTGTAATGATGGGAAGGAGAAAGAGTGTTTAGCTCTTTATTTGACCTTTATTGGAGTAAAAGAGCGACCTTCCGTTTCAGTCTTTCCACTTGACTGTTTTGTAAAGACGTTTAACTGACATCATCACTTTGATATGTCTTGGCTGTTGGTTCTTCCTTTCATCCCTGGGAATAGGTTATACTAGTTTTCATTTGTTCATTAGCCTAAAGTAATGCATTGAACTTCAGCTAATATGAGAGCACTAGAGCCAACATTGTTTCTGGACAGGCAGAAGCCTACAAAGATGTGGAGACTTAGAGCCAGCACAGGAGTTCTTGAATTCTCTCTGCAGCCTGGCTGTAAACACTGGCAGGAAGTGTGAAGAGCACACACCGTTCACGAGTCAGGCATGAACAGGCAGTCTGCAGGCAGGTGGACTGCACTGTTCAGCTGTAACCAGCTGAAGTGGGGAACCATTGTTTCAAGACCGGAGTGTAGATTTCAAAGCAGAAGGAACAACTGCACAGCCATGACCGAGGTTCCCCCTTGTTAGGAATGCCTGTTTGTTATGGACCTGCCCATTGAGGAAGAGCAGTGATCGTGGGCTAAGCAGCAGGGAGAGAGCAAACCATCTGGGGCCCAGGTGTTGGGGTGCTGGAGTTCCAGAAAACCCTCTCAGCTCTTGCAAACAGCATTGGCTTCTTTTAATCTGCACAACAGGGAGACCTCTTCTGTTGCTGAGTAGCATTTGAGTTCATTGCATCTGGCTGAGAATAATATAACTCTCATGGATCTGGGGAGTTATGGGCTTTCATAACAAAATCCATAGTTCTATAGAGCACCCTCCTTGGCCACTTTCTGCCTGCAGTGCAGTGTGTTTCTTTGTCCATGCTTTCATCTATAGTGTGTATACTGGAACAGCACCCCATTTTGACCTGACAGCAAAGTCACCTATGTATATTTCCTTGCCCAAAAACATTCCAGTTTGTCTGAATATTAATGTATAAATGTCTAAAACACTGTATGATATTTGCTGCTTTTTAAAAAAGGTCAGCATTTGGACACAGTGTGACTAGACTGAAATCCTGGTCCCAGAAAAATCAATGGGATTTTTGCCATGGATTTGATTGGGTCAAGATTTCATACCCACTCATTATTTGACCTATTGAATTCTGTTAAACTGGTAAGCCTGGACTGCAGACCCTGTGAGAAGACCCTCTTCCCACATTTTGACATTCTGTTTTCTGCTATATTCCATCCTGATCAGAAATGTGCTAAAGCTTTTCTGTGGGGTTTTTTTCCCCCCTCTTTGTAATAACTAGCTAATCCTGATTCTAGTTCAGTCCTGAGACAGAACATGAAAGCAAGAAGAGATGTATGTGTTCTTCAGTTAATGTTAAGATGCAAATTTTTACTTTAGGTCTGTCCTCCCTAACATTTGCAGGTACTCAGGTTTTGTGTGAGACATATAAGCTATAGGCTGTGGTATTATTGTGTGGTTACATCACACTTTAGGAAGTATGCTGGAAGGATGTAGATTAGCTTGTTGATTTGTTATTCGGTTTTGGTTGTTCCATCAGCATTTCATTGTTCGAGTAAGACATATATGGGCTGAATTTTGATGACTTCAGACATCATCTCACATGTTGTAGATATAGGCATCAGCTGAAAGGCTTGAGATGAGTTTCTAATCCAAAAAGATCAGAAGATCTTGAAAAATATGCAGCATTCAGCTCTTGAAACCATGAAGTCTAATGCCTTCTAAATGCGCCCTCTCACCACAGAGCAAATGTACAAGTCTTCTCTAGTTTGTCCTCTAAATTTTCAAAGCCATCATTGCTATGAGGTAGCAGATGTGTTTAAATGAAATACAGTTTCAGGAAGATACAGTTGTGCTACCTTGTGGGCAGTTGACATTGGTGATTTGTATACTTGGGCAAGAGCACTTTAATGGGTATAGCTAAAAACCCATGGAGACAATTGCATGTCTCCCAGCAAGACCAAATACGTCTGAGAGTGACGTAGTCAGCTGTCTCTGTAGCATTTGTGAAAACTCCGATGATATGAGGCTGTTTTCTGTGGTGGGGACTAGAAGCATGAGATACTTTTGCAGCTGGATATGCTGCCAATTTTTTTAAACTTTCACAAAGCGCTCTCTCTGCACCTTGCATCAGATACCATGCGCAGATAAGAATGCGCGAGAGGCATCCGCGCTTTAGTGATGTCTGGCAGAAAATATCACTGCGTGCCGAAGAAACAGGAGGCCATGAGTTCTTCTTGCTGTACAGTTAAAATGCTGGCCTTGTGATCAGAATAATAAAAACACAGTCAACATCTTATTTTCAGAGGCGGTAAGTGCTTCCAGCTTCCATGGCCTTTTGGAAATTGAAAGAGAAGGAAGACAGCAAATTAAAGAGCATAGACCTCAAGAATGCATATTTTAAAATGTTCAGAGGTTTGGTTGAGAAGATCCTGGACAGGATGTAAGGAAGAAGCTCTGGACAGATGTAAGGGAAAGGCTGCTAAGAAAGAGAAGACAGGTGTTAAGAAACTAGAGGATTGCTGAAGATGAGTATACACACATGGCACTAGCATATAGGATTGAAACATAACTGCAAGAGCACAAAATGAAGCAACATGAGCAACTTATGTAAAGACTAAGAAGAAACAGGTATACAGGTACACAAAAGAAAAATGCAGTAAAACAAATCCCAGGGAAATGGCTCGTTACTGAACAGAAAGGGGAAATGTTACTCAGAAAGCCATGGGCTGTTTTGACTCAGGGGCCTCTGGAACCAGCTGCAGGCAGGTAACCAGCACAACAGACACCACAGCAAAACAGTATGATCTGCACCTAGGATAAGGAGAGAAGCAGTTGGAAAGGGCATAAAGAAGCCAACTATATTCAAATTAACTGGTCTTGATGAATTATAGCTCAGAATATTTTGAGAATTACCTGGTGTAATTTCAGAACCATTTATGATTCTCTCAAGAAAGCTGAGGTATCAAGAAGGAAAGAGGGCAAACATAATACTTGTTTTTCTCTCTTTTTAAAGAAACGTCAGAGCATTATAGAGAGCTCAGCTTATTTCAGTTCCTAAAAAAATACTGGAAAAATTAGTCAAGCCGTTAGTCATAAGTTCTGAGAGGAAAAATCATGGCTCTCTGAAGAACAAACTGCGTCAAACCATGTAATTTCATCATTTGATGAGGTAATCCTTACCATGCTGACAGGGAGAAGCAGTAAATGACATATATCTTGATTTTCATAGGCTTCTGGCAGAGCTTTTTGTATGCAAGAAAGATAAACATGGTCAGATGAAAGTATCAAACTGATTGGCAACAAGGCTCAGTAGTTACGGGCAATTTGCTGTCAAAATAGAAGGATAAACTGAGCTCCTTGGTTCTGAGCTCCACAGGAGTCTGGTCTGGCCTGGCACTGTTCATTACTTTCATTAATAACTTGGATGATAAATAGAGTCTGCTTTTCAAATCTCCACACAGTGCTGGGTGGGAGGGAACTGCAGGCATACTGAGGGATAGGATTCAAATGGTAAAAACTGAACAAATTGTAGAACTGGTCTTACACAAAACCAGTAAAGTGCAAGGTTCACCAGCCGTGCAGGAGCAGTCTGCAGCACAAGCACACAGTGAGGAACAACAGGTGAGATAACAGCTCTGCTGCAGGAAAAAAAAGGTCTGTGAGGATCTGCATCAGCACTGCATTTAGGTAGGGCAGCAAGAGGTGGTTGGGGCACTGTGTAGCCAGAAAGCTGTGCCCAGCTGGAAGGAGATGAGAGAAGTGCGGTAAGATCAGCCAGAAGTCTGGAAAGGATTGAAGAGTGTGTGTTCACTCACAGAAGAGGGACTGAGAGGAGGATAGCAGTCATTGAATACACAAAAGGCTGCTGCAAAGAGGGAGGAAATAGCGTGTCCTCCGTGTCTGTCATAGGCAAGGCAAGAACTGATGGGGTTGCACTGCAGCAAGCCTGACTTCACCATTAGGAAAAACTCTCTGAAGGGTAAGAGTACCCCAGCAGAGCAACAGACTGACCACAGGTTTCCATCTCTAGCGCTGCAGTCTTTTAACTGGTTAGTCATCCATGTGGAGTGGTTTAGGTGTTGTACAAATCCTGTTTTGGATCACAGTCCCGTCATGCCCCTTTTTCTATAGCCATTGGAAAGTGTATAATACACCACTGTGAGCAGGTATGGCACTTGTAAAGCTTTATGAATCTTTTGTAGGTAAAGTCTGTTTGTTGTACTGCAAGATCATAAATGTATGGAGAATATTTGCACACAGCATCCTGCCACACGTGGAACAAATGACCTGGTTTTCTTTGAAATACTTCACGTAAAAAGAGGTTCCTTGACTGACTGGTAAAATTAGCACAGTACACATCACATGTAGTTTTGAGCATTAGAGCAATTGTTCACTAGCTTGTTGAGCCCTTACATTTTTAGTAAGGACTGCTCTCAGTTCTGGAATTTTTAATTCAAGAACAATCTATCCAGGGAAGAAACTCTGCTAAAATATGCTGTCAGGTAGATGATGACAATTTATTACGTATTTATTATAAATCTGATGGCAAGTGGTAGACATCAAAAGGTCAAGCTCACTAGCCAAACATTTCTTGTTCACAAACACTCATGGCTCATGCATCTGGAAGTTTTTTTTTATGGGAAAAAGATTTATTTGGAGATTCCCAGTACTCCTGGGCCTCCGTTCCATGAAATCCAGCAAAACAGCTGTTGATGTGGTATTTTTCTGCTTGCAGCCTCAGCTGAGACTGGGATGTGTACATAATAGCACGAGAATGGCAGCACACAGATGCAAGGCATCTGACACTGCCACATTCAGTCAAGTCACCCAGAAGAGGCTGGCCAGTGGCCTCACTGTCACTGTGTGATCACAGGGTGTTCCTTACATACTGAACTTTTTTCCTGGAAAAGGAGGCACTACTTGAAGCAATATATGTCTCATTATAAGTAATATTTATTCGGAACAGGAAATACCCATCCCAACCCAAGAGGCAGTCTTAAGCTCTCACATAACCTGTGATAGGAAGCTTCTGGAAAAGAAACAAGAGCTTTAGCAAAGCCAGACAACTCCAGCTATTTATGATTTAGTGACCTAGTGACCCAGAAGGGTTCAGTCTGCTTCTTTCTGCCCCCACTAGTTTCCTAAATGAATTCCTAAATTTTGCCCGCACTACAGAATTAGTGTCTCCAGTTTACAACTCTGTGGTCCCTGCTTCTCCTGCAGCTGGTACTATCTTTCGGGAGAACCTGCCCCTCTCCAAAACCATGGGCCTGGAAACCTTCTGAGAGGTTCTCTGGGAAGATGCCCATGATTGTGATCGCATGACACACAAGGTACTGCAGTTCTCATCTGCAATATAATGTGCATCCTGTTCTTCATGCATAGGGAGCACCACTCTCTCTGGTCTCCTCCATTCACCTCTTTGTTTTCTTATTCCCTTCTGCCTTTCTTCACTGTACGGGATTGTACACCACGGGACACTTTTTTCCAGCCACTGCCCTGCCTCACTCCTTTTATGGATGTTTATCTTATTTGCCTCATACCCTTTCCTCTAGACTTTGTAGAGGCCCTTAGAAAATGGGTGCATCTCTACCAGTTTCTGTGGTTTGTTTTGCAAAGGACAGCCTGTCCCCAAGTCCAGCCAGATCCTTGCCGACGTTTATTCAAGCTGCCAAAATCCTTGAGGTTTGCCCACTTAATTTCTAGCCAGTATGCTGGAATTGTTTGCAAAATGCCATGGTAACGGTGGAAAACACTGCTGTGTCATTTCATGGTAAGGAACGGTTTGAGGAGCTGGGCCTGACAGTCTCAATGGTCTTGTTCACTCTCTTTTTGTCCATTTCTCATAACCCTTTGGGCAAGGATATTTCTGTGTCAAGAACTGGCCAGCCCAGAAAAACGCAGTCTGTTCCAGGTCAACTAGACATGACTGCAATACAAGTAATAGGACATGCCAAGATAATCGTAGGTAGCAGATGTATTATAGCAATTCTGCAACTTCCAGAAGCTACATGGAAACAATATTGCCCAATGGGAATATCGAGGAAGATTTTTCTGGGTGACCAATGGGATAAAAATGATTGTTTAATCTGCAAGGCATAAATAAAATACTATTCACTGGCTTTTATCTACAAAGTTAATTAATCAAATGTCTTTTAAAAGAATGGGATTGTGCTAGTAAGGTGAAAAATTAAAATCCCCCATGAAATTATCTCTGTTCTTCATGTCCTTTTGGTGCTGCACCAAATAACAGCAGTAACTTTATCAGAGGAACGAATGCTTGTCAGAGTGCAGTGGAGATCTTCAAGGTACTATTTTCTACCAGTTTTGAATCCGATACAGCTTGACCTTTTCTCATTCACTACTTGATGTTACCTCTGAGTGGAGTATACTGATGTGCTCTGCTACAATATAATCATTCTCTTGGTGCAAGTGCAGACTCATGAAGCAAAAGAGTCCCTTTGGCTTTTTAACACCTTAGTGGTTTGAGTCACAGCACCACAGCAGCAAAGAACGTATCCTCTAATGCTGTGAACACAGACCATTCTTAGTGTGTCTTTAGTCGCTTCCTTATTGTCAGTTCAGGTTTGTTTCATTGTAGTGCATTTTGAAGCCACTGAATTTTATCTATAAGACAGTGACAAATACAACTGTTTAGAAAACCTGCCCTGTACTGTTCTTTTCCTAATTAAAAACAGATAACATATGACATAAACCTTGTTTCAGGTTTGAAAAGAGTTTTGTATAAAGATTCAGCTTCATGTTTGTTTTATCTGGGCAGATTACTTCTCTGTACAAATTACTGGTATCAGTTTCCTGGAGCATCTCATTAGTAAATCCAGTAATTCATGTTGCCATTAGACTACAAGGGATCCTAGCGTAGAGGGTCACCCACTCACAGGACTGTAATGAGCGTCAAGCTTGAAGGTATGAATGATTTTGAGCAGAAAAATATGAATGATTTTGAGCAGAAAAAAAGGCGCTATTTTCTAACCTGCATCCCACAGAATAATCACAGCTAGGGTATAGCCCTCAAATCAGTGTAGTCTCAGGATGGGACTTTGGAAAATGACGAAATTTCAGAAGTTAGTGATAAACAATTTTTTTTTTTGGCTGCTACCTGAATTTCTCTCAGTGTGCATTTTCTCTTTAATATACATTATCCTCAGCTGTCTGTCTGCATGGCACAGTTTAGTTCCTATCTGAAAATGAATCTAACCCATCCCACAACAAATCCCCAGATACTCTGTTCCTGTACAACTGGAAAACCCCAGTGAAGCAATATAAACTCAGTAATAATAACAAATAATGACCACAGCTTAATGAAGGGTGGCAATTCTGCTCTGGGGAGATACGTAATGGATGTGGCTGTTCTGGTAGCTTGATCTTGTGCCAATTCTCTTTCCTTCCATGTTTGTTCATCCCTATCTTGCTGTATAGACAAAGTCAGGAACTGCTCCAGTGTGGGAGGAAGGCCAGCATCCAGATGCTGTGCTTGGCCTGGAACTCCCATGCCAGCCTGGCCTCCGGTCTCCTTTCCTTTGGAATGAGGCAAAAAGCAATTGTGTCTTCATCCCTATATGAAGAAATTTGCTTTTTTCTGCATATCTCTGAGCTGGAACGTTGCTTTCGAAGTACTGGTGTCTTGTTTAATTTGGCGTTTCAATTGCTGAGTGCAATAGGCTGCTCACTAAGTGAGCTGAGCAACTGAAAGGAATCTATTAAGTATTTTCAAAATAGCACTGAAAAACAGTGAGGCTAGAAATCAGGACACAGAACACACATGCATTCAGGCTAATAGGCCTTAAATACCAGAGCTAGAAAACAAAACAAAACTGAAAAGAAAAGCAAGGGGTCTCTCCTTTTCCCCATCATCCTAATTTACTGTTACTTGTCCTCACTCAAGACTAACCTCTTAGGGGAGGCAAATGTTTTCTGTCTCTCCTTGCCTTTGAGACTAATGCCTTCTAACCAAATTAACAGTACTGGATATGCAGCTGTCTTGGAATTCAAAGATGTCTCAGTAAAGAGCACATACCAGCCTCTGTGAAGGGCCTTGTTTCAGACCAAAAGTAAATAGGCAGTGTCACACAAACCTGCATAATGATCAAACACTGGAAAACATAACTGGATTTTTTCCTTAGTCATGAAAGGTTAGACTTGTTAAAATTGCCTTCTTTGTATGATGCTGTCAATGAATTGAGCCCAGAAGAGAGATTTTAAGCATTAACCAGTGAAAACACAAGCAACACTTCATTATAGAAATCTTTTTGAGTGTAGCATTTCCTGTTTAATACTGTTAATAATACTGTTAACAATTCACTTACAGTTCAGAAGCAGGTGATCTTTGCTGCCATATCTCCATTCAAACATGATTATAAGCAACAATCTTTACAGGCTTATTTGTTATTTCTTTTGTTATGATTTAATATATTTTTAAAACCCTGCAGAACCTTTACTACAGATAAAAAAGCTCATCTTTGCTCCTTCATCCTCCTTGTAGCATTGTCTTTATCAGAGCAAAATACGTTTATTTATGTATGTATTTATTTATTTATTTGTTTGTTTGTTTGTTTGTAAAGATCTGATTGATGGACCTTGGGGGGGTCCCGGTCAACAAACATGCTCTAACTGTCCTCTGACAACTCCATTTCTTGAAATCCTTTCCGAGCTGGGAACAAGAATGAACTTACAGAGTCCTACTCCAGCAGCACACCAAGGAAAAAAGCGAATTTGCCATTTATGCTACACTTACTATGTAATACCTGAGATAATGATCTCTTCCTGACTATGCATATACTATTTTAGGTATATACTAACAAATTCTAAGGCAAGCATCGCTCAGATCTTTGACTTTTTGATGCTGTGTAGATTTCAACTTCTTGAATATTTAAGGGAAGAATGACTTCATGGTTAAATACAAGTCTAGGAGTCAAGAGGTCTGGATTCTATTTCTGTGCTGTTCCAAGGCTTCCTGCATGCCTTTCGACCACTCACATGGCCCCTTTGCATTTTTATACCCATTTTTATTCCCCATCTACTAAATGGGGAATAATCATTGCTTCAGACGTGCTGCTGCTGTGAGACTTAATTCATGTTTCTCTCAAAGTATTTCAGGTTCCTCAGAAGTAAAGCACTTCAGAAATAGAACCTCATCTCAGATTTAATGTTGTTTGAGCTGTCTAGCTTAAATGTAACCTCGCCCAAAGGGAATGGTATTTGTAAATGTCATCCTTAAAATGAAAGATCTGTTCTTTTTCTGCATCACCATGCCTTCTCCACTTCCCTTCTTTTCCAACAAGCTGCAGCATTGTTAAAATACCTTCTCATCCTCTGGGACACCCAGCTGATCACAGACCTGGGTGTGGGGTTTGTTTTACGTGGAGATGTCCATTCACATACATTGCAACTTTCTTTTCTCTGTCTCTGAGCAGGGAAACCGCTCTGCAGAAAAAATAGAGCATATCTGTATTTGATTTAAACAGGCATTCTGAACAAGCTGAGCGTTTCAGAGAAATGATTGGTCTTTAGTTTCGTTTAAAGAAAAAGGGATTCCCAGACATTTCTGTGGACTTGGGGCTTTTTAATCATCTCCTGAGGGTTTCTGAACGTGCAGAGATGAGATACTACAATGCTCTTGGACGTGAGTGTTTCAGTTAATGACTGATTACTGAATGATCCATTACTGAAACAGCATAATACAAAATTTACAGTGTTTGTATGTGTAGAAGAGAAGACAATGCTTGGTGGGAGCTGGATATGTTGTCCAGGCCTGATAACTAATCAGCAGCTTTTATTATTGGTATAACGATTTAATTTGTATCATCTTTGTGCTGGCTGGGCCAAGTGTGGTCCTACCCAAAGGCTCCACCACTTTTAAGGCTGGGCAAGGACTGCAGATACTCATGTGAGTTGTGAGATCCAGGCCCTGATTCTGAGCGTGCTGGATGTCCCAGAGGCAGAGGTTTGTCACCTTCACAACAACTGCTCAGGCTGACCTTATGGAGTAAAGGATGGTGGTGATTGGGGTGAACCTGCACGTCCCCAGGATGCAAAAATAGCATCAGGAGTGCATGGGAGAGGAAGGCCTTTGCACCGAGAACACAACTGCACCCTGATTGCTCTGGACTGCTTGAATAGCCCAGAGGAAACACTACAGCGATGTGCTGGTGAAGTCACTATATAGTTACTCACTTGTTCTCCTGAAAGCCCCATTGTGCCTCATTGCTCAGGAAGGGGATCCTTGCATTTAATCTGCACATGTACAGGGGTCAGTGCCTCAGAGACACAGTCAGTTCACTGAGCTGCATGAGATAACTGCTGGTTTTCAAATTTGTAAGATCCTTCTGTATGTAACAGAATGACTACTGAGACACTCAGTGTATTTTGGGGGAGCATCATTGTTGTAAATGCTTTGTCAAAGAGAAACTGTCAAGCAGAATAAGCATTAAATAGAGTTTGGCATAAAATGTGGCATGTAAAGAAGAAAGGAAGAGCAAGTTGCTACCAGTAGGTGTAAATGATGATGCTAAAAAAGACTTGATGCTTGAAAGACCTGAAGGAGCCCTCATCAGAAATAAGAAAAGAAAAACAGAAAGAGCAAAGTTTGAAACATTGAGAGCCATGAAAACAAGGAGAGGAAGTTGGAGCTTGCTGCAAAAGGGAGAGGAAGCAGGAGGCAGAGGAAGCAGGAAGCCAGGATTTAGAGAGGACACACACTTACTGTGGGTGTGCCAGGGAGGACAAGTTCAGGGTCCCGTATTCCCATGCATTGGGTGCCAAGTATCAGCTATCAATGGTTTATATGTGGGTAGGCCAGTTATCAGATGAAGAACCTTTGCTTACTCCCCATTTCTCCTTTTCTCTGTCAATTAGGAAGGGAAGGTGTTGAGGCAGTCGCATTATGCATGCTGTGGATATAAGCTGTCAGAGCTGCAGCCCTCCAGCCATTCAGTGTTTTCAGGGAACACAGGGCTCCTTTATCAGTAACTTTAGGAAGTTGCACTGATCAGTGGGAAATTCATTAAAAGGCTAGGTGGATAAATTTATGGTATTTGGCCTGCCATAAATTGTCTCACACCAAACATTTTCATTTTCCACTCAGTGTTCTCCTGAGGATTAAAACATACAGCTCTCAAAGTGACAGACTTGGGAGAGCCTGGGAAAGCAGTGATATTGCAAAAGCTATGTGCCCCTCCTACACCTTCAGTACATTCTTCTCGTTACCACAAACTGTCCCCAGGAACAGTTGATCTGAATTAACTACTAGCTCTGCAATATTTTAAAGATCTCTCTAGGCTGTTTCCTGCCCTCCCCATGCTCCCTTACTTGGGCAGATATCCCAGTGAAGGGCCATGGGAGTTTTGCTTGAGACATCTGTTCAGATTTCTATTTCTTCTTTCTTCTTCTCAGCCAATATTTTTCTCCTTTCCTTTGACTCCTTGTTTTTCTCCCCTTGGTGCTTAGTGCAAAGAGAGGAGAAGAAATGACTAGATTATACGAAGAGAAGAGATGAAGAAACCTGTCAGAAAGGAACAGTAAAGGCTCAGAGTAATGGGGAAGACTGGAAACTGGTAAAAATTAATTTCCTAATACCTCTCAGCAATGCTGGACACAGATTGTTTGGTGTATACACTTTGAGTTTGGTTATCCAATTCTTGTCCCACTAAACACATCCCTTTGGCTTGTAGATGTAATTACCAGGTCAAAACTAGCTTAATTAGGTGTGATGAAAAAGGCAATCTGTTGAACGGGCAGCTGCCCCTTGCATTATTTCAGGTCTGGGAAGGTTTGGTCTTAAAGCAACACCAGGGAGTAATTGGATTTCTGTAACTCTGAGCTATATTTTTAGTGTCCTCTCAGAAGGGGCCTATGCCTTTGTACATCACCAACTCACTGCATGAACTCAGTAGGTTAAACTGCCACTCAAAAAGAAATGGCAGACAAAATGAAAATACAGTTAATTCTTCTTGATGATTTGAACCACCAGAGAAACTTGTTTTCCTCATCAGAAGAGACACGTTGCAGCACTTCAGCCAGGAAGCAGGTGAAAGTCAGAGATGTAGCTATGCTTATTTCTTTTCCTGTGATGAGTTACATGTCCTTGTATAGACACGTAGGTGGCTGTATACATTTTTTTCTCATTTAAACATATCTAGCAGCCACTTGGTTTTATTTTCAAAGATGGGTTTAGGTTTATTTCATTTTTCAATTCCAACATGTGAAATTCCAAACTAGCTTCTTGTCACAAATATTCTACTTCATGTTTGTACTGCAGAGTAAGTGTTGCTTAAATATTTTAGAGACTCAATTGCTTCACTTAAGAATTCCTGTCTCCATGACAACGATTCTATGCTTTGTAATACCTTTGGCAAACACGGTGGAACTGACTATTATTTATTTCAAACTATGTAATATTTAGCAGTGAAGACACAAAGGGAAATGGAATAAAAACCAAAATACCCAAAGGGCTAATTCACACCATTTTCTTTGAAAGTAATTTTCAAAATGACTACATCATATACTGTATGGAAGGCCTGGTCATGTTAAAAATGCCTGATTTTTTCTCAAAAAACACTTCTGTGCCTGTTCTTTTCTCTCCATTGTGTCCTGATACAGACAAGCTGCAGAGTCTTGCCTTCAGTGTCATCTCCATAACCATTAGTGTTCTGTGAAAGAAAGTTAACTTCCTGTTGAAAGTGCTGCCCAAGCATTATGTAATATTTTTTTCATAGGCATCCAACTCAAGTGCTCCCACACTGCAAAAAAGCAGAAGTCTGTTCCTGCCTAAGATGATGGATCTGCCACACCATGGAAGGTGTGGCAGGGTCACACAGTTCTTGTGAATCTCAAAAAAGATCCCATACTTCCATCATTTGGAAATTCAGATATGCAAATAATATCCTGTACATGGAATTTCAGTTCTGTGGTCTATAGCTCTATTGGGATTCTAATAATAAAATACCTCTTAAAGTAATTAGGCTGGGATTTTTTCCACTCCATTCTCAGACACATTCCTACATTTGTACCTTTCTTTTTCTTCCTGACGGTGTTCTGTATCTGCCTCAATTTTCTAGTTTCTGTCTGGTTCATATATGCAGGCTAACCTGCACACCAGCCAGATGTCAGATTTCTGACAGTTGCAGTTTGCATGAGCTTTTTCTGAATAAAGCTCTTAACAAGGATGTATTTGAATAGTGCCTTGACTTGTGGGTGCACCTGGAGATGCATCAAAACAAGGCCTTATTTTCACGTGCTGTTAAATGCCATGGTCTTTATAAATCAGACCGTACAAAAGTGCTTCAAGTTGGCTATGCTGTATCCTCAGTCCCTGCTGAGGGATCTTCTGTGTAATGTCTTAGCACTCTCATACCTCTGAAGAGCAGCAATAATGGGCAAAGACTCTGCTGCTGACCTGCTCATGTATCATACTGGAACTTTCTCTGAAAAATGAGGAGCCAGAAATTACATGTGGCCCAGGCATTTTGATAAGATATCCATAACAGCAGTATTGTTTGTATTAAAAATACCATCTATTTGAGAAACCCTTCCCTTCTTTTCCCCCTCTGTTATGAAAATGAAGGCACATTTAGAGCTTAAAACTTCGTGGTGACTACATAAAGGAGAAACTATTCATGCAGATGTTTTCTGTTGTCTAAGCCACCCTCTTATTCTTAAGATATAATGTTGTTTCATAAAACCTACTATGATGCAACCCCAGAACTCTCCCATGTTCTCCTGATTCCTTCTATCTTGATTTCTAAAGCCACTCATCTCTGTCTGTCTGCTTCTATTTATCAAGAACTGTAGTGCTCCGTCATGAGAGAACTACTGTAATTTAGAGTTTTAATGACTCCAGGTGGTGCTACCTTAAATATAAAAGCAATCTAATTAGGCCACCTTCTGGCTGAATCTGCTTTAGTCTTTGACTCCAGAGAGACAAGGAAGACAAGTGAGCATGTGTATATAATACTGACTCTAAAACAGCAGACGTTGCTGAACACATTTCTCTTTTGTTTCCATTGTTTCCTTGTCGTGCTTGAAGTATCTACAGAAAATCTTGGTGTAATATGATATAGCACTTAGGACAAGCAGGATGATTATAAATGGCTCTTGCCTCACTTCTGGATCCAACAGATGTTACTACATGAGGTTTGGTTCTCCCTGATTTTATAATTTGATTTTAATGGCAAGATACCATTGAAGCATGCAAGTCCTACAAACAATAGTGTCCTTTTACATTCAGAAACATCTGTTAGCTAAGTGCTCTCCTACAGCCTGAACTCTAAATGAGCAAATCTGTGTTTGAACACCAGCATTTACACCGACCTGGCAGACAGCATTCTCAGGAGAAACAAAGGCTAATATGTGTTTTCTCATTTGGTAGATGTCTTTTTCCTGTCCGTCGTGTTTCTCTTTTTATCACCCACTACTTTAAGAGATATGAAGTTTGAGTGCCTTTTCTAAGGACTTAGTGCAGCCTGAGGACCAAATGTGTAATTCCAAAAATGGTGTTTCGCTATTCCCTCGAAGGACAGGATAGAACTGGCACCACTCAGAGTAGTATTTTGGGCTGTCACTATTTGATCAAAGAACTTGGACTGGATCTGCCAGTGTTAATGCTTTTAGGATGGATGACTTCTTTGCTTTAGAAGGGATTTCCAGTAACCGAGGGCAACACGTAACATCTTTGAAATTTCAGTATTTACAGAGTAGTGAACTCTCCATGGTAGTGCGTTTCAAGCCCCCTCTGGGGATGAAACAGGTTAGAGAGCTCACTGGCACATTCCTCCTTTTCCTTTTCTAATTTGTGCTTCTTCCAGTTTGGTCTTGTTTCTGTAGATGCCTGTAGCTTCCCATAGCATGCAGCATGGGGAACAAGCCTGAACTCAGGCCCAGCAAACAGTTTACTCATAGCCATAGGCTGTAAGTTTTAAAGGTGCCTGAGTTCTTCGGGCTTGGAACCACAGCACTGCTTTGTCAGTTGGGTATATTTTATACCTTAAGTGCTGTATGACAAGTGTTCTTTATAAAACAGCCTATCACATGTACTATTAATGCTTAATTAAAACAGCTGCCAGGAAGCAAAACTATTGCACGCAGAAAAATCGCTCAACATTTGAAGCTTGAATTAGTTCTCTGTTTGGGAGCTGTGAATCTTAAGGGAACTTCAAACGAAGAATCTTACAGGGATTTAGAAATTAAAATCACAGCAATTGTTCTCAACCTGTGTTTAGTGTTGAGGGCAGCCACTTTTATTCTAGACTTCAAGAAAACTTGTCTGATTTCCCAGTTATATTGGTCTAAGAAAAGTCATTACTGCTCCTTAAAAACACTGTCTCACGTAAAGTGTAGCTAGGTCATAAGAATACCACTGCCGTGTGTGCTTGGAACAAAGCCATTTAACACTTTCTTCTTTGTATTCAGAGTATCTCCCTGTGAAATAGCAACAGTTACAGCTTTCCAGGGAGGTTAGCAATTACTGGGAAGGCACTTTTGTTCAGCTGCCCACTTACTTTTCAAGTAAATCACTGCAGTCAGTTACCAGATTTCAGGCCTGTTTAGAGTATTTATAAAGAAAATAATTGGGCTCACTAGCTTTGCAATTTGTCTATTTAACCATTAGTTAATGTAAATTGTACTAACTGAAATTTAGGTTCTTAACAAAAGTATGTGTTCAGTAGAGCTAATTCTGAAAACCATATGTAAAATTCATACAAAGATCCGACAAAGTTAACTTCCCTGCAATCATGCTCAGAATCATTTCTTAGTATCACCTGCCCTCTGTATTGACAAAAAAAAATTCTGCTTCTTCACTGGGCAACAGATAGGTACATTTGGCAAACAAAATACATTATGAGCTCTGCAAAGTGTAAAACACAGGGAAAAAAGAGAGTGGGATTCTCCAGAAGAACTTCTCTTTTGCAAAACTTCATTTCCATTGGTCACATTTGAATTTTAAACACAACCTTATATGTGTTGCCACTACACAATGTTTTACCTCAGATTCTCACTGTCACTTAGTCCATAGAAAGTTCCCAAAGCATCAATATTCAGTGTTTCTTTCTTGCTCCTCAACAGATCGAATTGATCTGCTCCCACCTGCCTTCCTGAGACAAAAGTTATTTCATCTATGGCTGACATACATTTCCCAGATAACATTTTAATGTAGTCCCACTGGTCATGACTTTTGTAAACATGATTTACTGTCTGGTTTATTGACCTCACTTTGCAAGGCTTTGCCTCCCTTCATAACAGCTGTGAACACATTGCCACAACAGGAGTTTGCCTTCTGCACAGCAATTTGCCCTTTCATGTTCTGAAATCTCCAGAGAAACATTGGTGGTGTTAATCTTTAATTCTCAGGAGCCTACCTCATATTTAAGACATTGAGCATCTTCATAAAAATTTAAGATAACTGAGCAATGTTCACTAAACCACCAAGAATACAAATAATATTTTTCAAGCAGTTTCTTGAGAGTAATATCTTTGGTCTCCAAATGAGTTGGAATTTAAAATAGACAAGAATGTATTCGGGGACATACAGGGCGTGCACAATTTCACCTGTGACTAGTTTGCTCATGCCAGTCTGCACCTCCATATTCTCCCATGTCAATGGGTTTCTATTCTACATGCCCATTGGAATATAGAGGTACTGAGATCTCTGCAGCTGAACAGCCACTCAAGAGCTGATTGAATCTATCTATACATATATATTTGTAAACTCCCACTGTATATGTGGAAATAGCAATAGGAGTCTACTGCATATGCAGGGAAATAGAGAGCTGGCAGCTAGGGAATGAAGGGAAATGGGATTTCAAGGGGCAGGAGGAAATGACTAAGAACTGTAGCAGAGGTGAGATCACACTAGTACACAGGCTGAGCAGTAGAAGCACAGAAAGGCAAATCAAAGGTGGAGAGGATGTGGGAAGATAAGGAGAAGTCCATAGGATGTACAGAAGTAGAAGGCAGGGAATATTCTTATGGCTTAAATAGCTTTTTTTATTGAAAAGCACTTCTGCTTGTTGAAAGTTGAGAAAACCAAGGCAAAGATGCAAAAATACATAGAAAAAGGGAAAAAATGGGCTGGAAATAGTCATTTGTGATGCCACTAGACAGTGGGACTGAGTAGCTTCTGTATAAAAAAGAAAGATACGTGGAGAGCAGGCACAAATTCCCTCATCCAGTGGTGTCCCTCACAAAGATCTCCTTTTCTGAAGAAAGGCTGTGATTTTGTCCTAGATGACCAAAATTTATCAGTACAAGGAAAATTACAGACATCAGTATTATTGATTTGGAATCCACTGGAAGAAGCTTGCAAACAAGAGTTTAGTGGCAGGCTCAGTGGGAGAGAGTTTGAGTATTTAGGGGCAGAGCGAGGGGCAGACACGATGTAGGCAGCAGCCTCACAAACTGCAGCTTCCTGCCTGCTGCTCACTCCGCTCAGCAGTGCGCTCAACGGCCCCTTAGCAGAAGCTCCCAAACTTCTTTTCTGTTGCTTCTTTATCAGCATTTTGATAAGATAGCTTGTTGGCACTCCTGAACTCAGGAGTCTTTTCATGAAGTGCCTCTTTCTGTGTTACTAAAAGTTACAGCCTTCCTTTGCTGTGGAATTAGCATATGGACTTTCAAAGGCCAGTTATAAGAAATATCTTGGAAGCACATGAGAGTCACTTCTTATCCCAACCTTTGTCCCAGCCCTGCTGCTCTGTCATGTGTGTGTAGCAGGGCTACTCATGAAGAGTGTGGTGTCTTCCAGTTTGACTTGCAGGGTAAAACAGTCTAAGATGATAATATTTGACTGGGTCAAGACAAGAGGTTTGTGGTTGAAAAAAAAATATCTTCAATTATTCATATCCTGTCGGGGAAAAAAAGCCATATAATATTGGATTATGCATATTTTATCATCAAGTTGTATAAGTGAGCTATTAAACTGCATACAATTCTTCCAAGTCTTTGTTTTATAGATTAGTTCTACAAAGCATTTTGTGTTCTGGCTGAACATAAACAGCCTCTCATATCTCCACCTACTACACCAAGTATTCTCCTGATTAATTCATGAAGTCTATAATCAAAAGGAATCAGGGAGCAGAAATTAGATTTTAAGCCCTCTCCTGGCTTTGGCAGAGCAAACTATCTGTTTTCAAGTCAGGAAAGCAGATTATTTGATCGTTTTCATTCAAGACAGTGTGCATTGTTCTATCATTAGCACTACGTCTGGTCCTCTGTTTCTGCAAGGAACACACGGTAGTTCTGCAGCTGTACAAGGGCTGTGGTGATGGCTCTTGGAGGTTATCATCATTAGGCTAATGCTAGACATGGAGAAAGCATCAGGAAAAAATCAGCCTCACTTGAATCTTCAAGCACAACTAGGTGAAACCCCAAACTTCTGCTCTTCCCAGCTCTGAGGGCACTGGCACCCCTCAGTACACTAGCTCACAAGAACTGGTCAGAGCATCGCACAGAGGCAAGTTCTGCAGGCTCCTCTGGACACAACTACAGTCACCCATGACACATCATGGCAGGAGGAAAGGACATACACTGAGTGAGGAGATTTAGAACCTCCTCAAGCAGATGGGTAGAGCACCACGGCAGACTGAGCTTCCTGAGTGCTCATTGCTCTGATCTCTCTTGGGCTTTTGCCTCAGAGTACCTCCACCTTGGAGCATGTTGGGTGACTGTAAGTTAAAGCCCAGGCATAGAAAATAGCTCTGAGACTTCAAGGATGGGATGTCAGAAAGAGAAAACTTCCCTAGGAGCAAGGACAGCTGCTTCACAACCACTTTATGACCAAACACAGTGTCATCTCAAATAGATATTCTCTTATACGTGGATGTCTTCTAGGGTCTGGAGCAAAGGATACTCCATATGCAGTACCTTGTTTTCAAAAAACTGATTATCACAGGCTGAGCCTGGGTGGCCACAAAAAAAAAGCCAGAACAGTAATCTCAGTATTTCTGACCAACCCACTGAAGGGAAGTACCAGCAGAGACGAGGGGAAAGCCCACTCTCCTGAGGCTTTGCAGGCTTCAAATTGTTGGCTGTCTCACAAAAGGCTGAGTATTGAGCTCAGCCAAACACCCCTTGGAATTTCACTGCTTATTGGACAGCTCTTGGAAAACCTTTGTCTGAAGAAGAAGATGGAAAACCAGTACCTCGTTCTGTATCTTGGTTTTTCTGATAGGCTGTAGGTGTAATGCAGCAGCAGGACATCAGTGTAAGAGATATTGCTTTGGAAAGTATCTGGGGAGCAATGTTGTAATGTCTTTATATTGTCTGTAGTCTGGCAGGAATGAGCAGGAGACAGGGAAAGGTTGGTTCAAGGTGCTAGCTGTTGTATCCTCATCTACACATTGATTTCTTTAAGGAATTGGGTGCCTGTTCTCTTGCACTGGTGATAAGCTGGGCTTACCTAATGTTTTAAGAGCTCAGTTCAAAGCAGATGTTGTCCTGCTAAAGGAAGGAGACATTTAAAAATAAATCACATAGCTATTACTGTTATTGATATCCTTTGCTCCCAGAGGCTCCAGGTGCTCTTAATTCTCACTGGAGTGCTAAAAACTCAACTCCTTCAGAAAAAAAAAGTCCTAACAAATAAAGGTTAAGTATGTTCAACTTACAATTTTTGGTAGTGTCCCTTTAACTCAGGTGTCGGTTGGAGGGGTTCTTTTCTTGCCACTGTTTCTTCTGTTATTCTCTTAAAATGCCACTAGATACCATAGCAACAGCTGGATCACATGCTCCTCGGTGTGCTCCCTGTAAGCAGATGTGAACAATGCTGGCTAACAAAGGCTCAGCAAGTGTTGGACAGGGAAAGGACTGAATTCAGCCTCTACATATTTTAATAACTCACAGCAAAGGCTTTCCATCATTTCTTATGACACAGGTAAATCCAGATCCAAATGAAAACCAGATTCAAGTTACTTCATCACCTAATAAAAAGACCATCAAGATAGCTGATATTTTACAGCCATTTTCTCCCCATCTTATGTAAGGAATTCATGGAAGTCTGAGGCTGAAATACATTTCCATATTCAAAAGTGTTTGCAATGCCTGGACGAATAATACGTCTCCTTTATTGATGGGTTATGCCTGCTATTAAATTGATTACATTCTTTGGTATTTTTTGAATCTTTATTCAAATAAGGAATTCAGAACTATTCATATGTCAATGAATGATCTATATTCAATTGTGCTCTAACATTTCAAGTAATACAGGTCCATTTGGCCTAATAACTATGTCATTGTTTTTTAAATCACAGAATAAAGCTTCTCACATGTCAAATGATCATTTAATAATGCCATCACTTAGGGGAAGTGTTCATAATCCTTTTCCTTTACTAATGCGGAAAAATCTATGTACAGCCTTATTTATGCTCATATTTAGGCGAGCAAAAAATGATAATTCTCTCCTTTAATCTGATTTCTGCTTCCAAGTATCTCCCATAAATTCCTCCCATGTAACACCAAACCATATGCAGTCTCAGCTGTGTCACATTCCCTTGATTCAAAACCCACTTGCAGTGCACAGAGTCTGTAGCTATGTCAGACATTGTGTAATCAATGTGTACTTTAATTATGGGTTCCTACAAGGACAAATAAATCATCCCTCCCTGCAATGTGATGGAAGGGCTAAAATCCAAAATAGGGAAAGAGAATATTAAATTTATTCTGTTGTGCAACTAGATTGAGGGTTAGTAAGAAATCAATGCTAATCCTTCTGATGAAAATCGAGACTAGATTCTGTGATTTGTAAAACATGAAGTGTCTCTGAAATTGAAGATGCCTATGGAGCTCTTAGACTAATACTTGTTTATAGTGTCTTCATCAATTTAGATGCAAAAACTGAAGTGATCTAATTATTTTCCTTCTCTTTTACGAAGTCACTTTTCATTACATACCATCAAGTTAGAAATCCAGGGAGGAAATAGTAAGCAGTAAAGTCGACTAAAGTCTACTGCTTATTTTAGCTCTCTTTTCTGTATGAAGACTAATGAGTGTGTGTGTGTGTGTGTGTGTGCACCTTACTGGTGTCAGCCTCTGCCACCCTCTTGGAGGTGATGCAGGAGATTTTTGGTGATTACTGAACGTGCTCACTGGTAAGGTCAGAGTAAGGGAAACAGCCTCCAGTCAAGTAAAATGACAGCCCCTGCTCCAAAGCCTGAGATCATCGCATAGCACACTGCCTGACAGGCACTTGCATGTATGGCTTCCACAGGTTTCAAACAGGCTCTGAGCTGTGTAAAAAGGCACTGGTGCTTAAACGGGGTGGGCATGAAGGGTGGAAGGAACACAGAATATTAATAGCATAATAATGTTTACTTGGCTGGGCAGATGAAGGTTTATCTGGGATAGTATCTGGCATACACAGGGTCTGTGTCTGAGCCTCGTCCTCATGTGTCTCTGGGACAACAGGGCATAAATGGAAGGGACCTTCCTGGCAGGCAAAGAGGAAACACCAAAAGCAGGGAGTATCCTAATGGCTCAGAACAGCTCAAATGTACTGCCAGTCTCCTCCTGGACTGCCACTGCCACAGGCTGCTGCACAGCTCTTCACAGCAAACAGTCTGGAGGCTGACCCACACTGTCTGGCTGCAGGACAAATCAGCCAAGCCAGGTGGGCCAAGGGTGCTTGTCCTGCTCCTGCCCCTTGAGGGGAGACACAAGTCTATGCTCCCTAGACTGTCAGTTCAGCATTTCTCCCAAGAACAGCAGATAAGGTTGGAACAGTGACAGTGCTTTATGAAAAACCAGAGCAGTTCTGGCTAGGGATATGAGCTCTTCCATACAAGCTGGACTGGCTGTTAGCCCCTACCCTGCCACTGGGGACTGGTCTTCCCTGCCCAACCATCCAGCTCCAGGGAGGACACAGCACAGACCTTTAAATTTATACTGCACTTAAGTGGTTACAGACTCTTCACCTTCAGCCTGATTGCAGCTGACTTGAGGAAAAGCAAGTTCAGAAATCTAGTTCTGTCTGTCTAAGGGTTGCTGAATAACTGGGCTAGTTAAGCCAGGCTAAATTAGAAATTAACAGGCATTTCCCTGGGGATGGTCTTATAACCCGTAAGTAAAGGAAACAGGCAAGCAATCATCAGCAAATCCTAGGAGGATGAATCACATGCAGATAGGTTTAAACTCAGGAATAGCAATTGTGTTTATAAGTGGAAATTATTTGTTGTTTTATTTGTAGTCATTGTACACAAGTATTTTTGCTCGAAACTTCTAGACAGACCATGTATGCTATGTTTGTGGAAGGACAAAATCATTCTTAAAGCATAGCCATAATCACAAAGAGATTGTTTCATCTCAGATATGTTTACTGACCTTTCACCACCAGAAAACACTTTTTTATTGCTGTCTATGGCAAGAGAAATTCCAGAGAATTGTAATGTGTGCAATTAACAGAGGGTCAACATTGTAGCTGGTGTAATTCAGGGTGGCTTACAGCTTGGAGATATAGTTACTTACATCAACTGAGTGTCTGGCCCCAAGAATGTAAAATAAGATCTGCTCTGCAGAATGAGACCACTGTTACTGAGGACCCCATGACCAGCCTTTGTATGGTGAGAAAAAGCACAGTTAATAGGATTTTGCTATTAGTGAATTTGATCTGGTCCTGTGTTTTATTTTATTCCAGATCAGCCTGGCAGATATTTAGCCCCAACAAAGCCAAGACTGTAAGAGCATTTTTTTACTTACTGCAAACATTTTCCTATGCGTCCTATTACTCCCCAGGAAGCAGAAGCTCCAGGCACAGGAACCTGCAAGTGGCTGGGCTGCAGGCAGTATTACAGGGTGGCCCTGGGCAGCCTCACCCCATCGACAGTGACCTGGACTTGGGGCTGCCATTTCAGCTCTGGCACAATCACACTCCTCACAAATGCTGAAATGCAAACCAGAAAAAACAAGCTGCACCTCTTTATTTCTTGACAAGTACTTTAAATAGAAATACTCTGACCTATTTTTTTAAACGTTACTCCTGTCTTGATATTCCTGTGTAGAAAAAAGCTGTGTGTCACTCTTTGCAGCAGCCCTGTTCTTGAAGGCTTAGGGCTGGATCCAGCCCAGCAGCCCTATTCTGGCAAATAGCCACCCAGCCACACCAAAAGCAAGGGTTATTTGACAATGGCTCAGAGCAACCCTTTTCAAGCCTTGAAGAGCACAACAACTCAAATAATAGTCACTGCCTGCTTTGCTCTTTTCATGCTCTCTCCTAGCTTGGCACTGTAATAATAAAAAGCCTCCTTTAGAAGATAACGCACATTGTGTGTTGCTCACCCTTCCTGTAATTTATAGGAGCTAAGAACACCGGGAAAGTCCAAGAGTAACTGGCATTTCTGCTGCATTTGAGGATACCTTGTCAAAGTCTTCTGATAGATTAGAAGAAAAAGTAAGCAGTTTTAATGCAGTCCCCAGGCACCATCACCCATGTCTGACTCAGAATATCAATGAAGCCAATCTTGAAGAAGGCTTTGCCTGTACAGTGGCTGGTGCCTCTGTGCCTCAGGGCAACAGAGCAGAGAAGGGGAACCCTGCAGGGGTTAAATGCCTGAGGGTCAGTGCTCAGCTGGGCAAGAGCCTGGCCGAGGAGTACCCTCAATGCTGGCTGTGGGTGGGCAAAGCTCTCTCCTCATGTAACAGTCTGAGGACTGGCTACAGAATCCAGCAGAGCAGAGCATCTCTCATGTTTTATGGAGCCTCTGTTCTTGCTTCCCACCAGCTGCTGCACCCCTCTCACACAGTGCTTTCCTTGTTCCTCTGAAGCAGGGACAAGCTTTTCCTTCTCTCACTAATGGTGGAAAATCCATAAGCCAACGTTGTTACACTCGTCATTACAAGATGGGAGCTTTTCTCCTGACTGAATTTCTTTGTATCTCTCTGAGGTGTTTAGAGATGGCAAGAGGGCTGCCTTTTCTTGATACCTTGTCTGATGATGTGACATCCTGGACTGTCATCACAGGGCAGATGTTTTCTGTAGCAGCTAGGGAAAAATAATTAGTACAGCAGAGGTATAAGCAATCCTGCATTGTCTGTTCCTCAGCAACAGAGGCCTTAGGCTTTGGTTGCCTGAGCAGCAACAGGAAAAGTGAGGTAGTTTGAGGGATCTATTACACCAGCCTGAATTTAGCTTGCAGCACAGTTTGATCATTCAGCTGATTGAAAACACCCATCTTTGACCTCACTTGCTTCTCAGTAAATGCCTTCTGCTCCTCCTTTGTACCAGCATAAGTAAAACAGAAGCCTTCTGGAGGGAAAACAGAGGTTTTTAATCTGCTGTGAGGACTTTAGTAGCTGGACTTAGAGGGGCAGCTGCTTGCCAGGGTCGATTTTGTTTTGCTTTTCATGGGTTACAGCTGCTACTGAGAAAACTTTTCTCTCCTTCTCTTATTTGCATAACAGACTGCAAACTTTTCAGGCTACTTCAAATAGCAGTCTGGTTGAACATGAAATCCTTGCCACCAAGAGATCTATCATTTGGCACATGAATAGCATCATTGCTAAAGTTTTAAAAGAAATAATAAATCTTCCACCCTCTTACAGCTATCCTGAGTCTGTGGAGCTCACAGCTGTTTTTCAGGAGGGAGACAGATTAGTGTAGAGAACTAATGTACATGTAAATCTCTTCCCCATGTATGCTGCCTCCTCCTGTGTTGAATCTTGAACTTGGTGTGAACCGACATAATACTGAGGACTTTTTAGCATTGATGGAAGTGACTGTCCTCTGTGAAGCCACTCCTCTCTCCCTTAATTGAGGGAGGAATAAAAACTAATTCAAAGACAGCATTGCAATCAGTAATAGATTCATACTGATCAGATTCAGAAACACTCATACTGAAAGGATGCAGACTGTTCCTCTCTCTCTGTTACATAAATTGATAGAGGATGAGGACTTTGTATCTGTGTGGAATCTTCCAAACAGAGGTCCTTATAATTCTGCCAGGCTCTCATCTCTCTCATTTGAATATTGCCCCTTGTCTTGAGAAGAAGCATGAATTTCAATTTGCTGTAAAGACTTATTCCTATCCTGTAGAGAATTTTCATTACATGTGATACAGATGCTGCTCCAGGTTTATGCTTGGGGTTTCAAGACTTCAGAACAAACTGGAAGTTGTTCTTAGCACTGTAAGCTTCTATTAGCACTTTAAGTGCTAATAGAAACAACTACATGACAGAACACAGGTCTAGCAAAGAAAGGAATCATTGAGCCACATAAGGGTATAAATGCAGAGACTACCAGGCAGCCTACTGTCTGGATCTGGTGGTTACTTTCAGCCTGGATGGTATCACCCTACACATGAGGCTTGCCACAGAGGAGCTGCCACTCCCTGCTTCTGTAACAGCAGAGAGGGGAAGGACTGGACCTGTCTCCAACTGCCTGTCAGAGCCCAGCTCATCAAATCTGGGGCTGCTGGCACTGCAGCAGAGCTCATGAGTGAATGCCCAGTATGCACTGACCTTGATACAGGATGCATCTGGAAGCATATGCATCTTCCAGGAAGACCATGGAAATGTAGGAATGCTCAGTGACTTCAGTCTTGGGTGTCCAGGAAGGATGACAAAAGGTGAGAGCTGTAGTGCAGTGTGGCCGCAATTTCATTAACTCCAGCCATGCAGAGGCTGTTCATTTATAGAACAGCACCATTCCTCTCTCATGTGTGCCAATTCAGGGGATGAAATTTCTTCCAGTACAAAAGGACCTGTTGCCTATTTACTTTTTCCTTCTGTGCTGAATGAATCCAAATGCAGTGCTCACTCAGACTAATACTGTGAATGTAAACTTTATTTCACCTTTAAGAAAGGGTCAAAGACTTGATCTTTTATCTTGTAAGCCATTATTATAGGCAGCCTATTTTCCAGTACCAGCACATCCCAAGAATGGCAAATACCTGCAGTTGGTTTACCAGCCTCTAGCACTGACAAATCAGAAACTATGTCCAACTTTAAATCCACTACAGATTACTCTGGGCCTGAGACCAAGCAGTATACCCTGTCTCAAACACCAAAGCAAGAGAGAAGCTCCACTCTCCGAAACCAATTTAGCCTGTTATGACCTACATAGTGAAAAGCATCCACTGGCACTTGCATGCTGATTTAAACTAAATCAAGATGTTGATTAACTAAAATTAAAATGCATAGGGCACAGAAGAGTCCTGTTCTACTTCTTGCTTCATATTGCACCAAAAAAAGATAATGAGGAGAGATGGCTTTTGTTTTCTTTTTGTTGTTTTCTGTTTTGTTATCACAGTATTACATAGAAAAAACTAATCCCTTTCATTTAGCAAATCCATTTTGTTTCTTGGAAGGTTAAATGCTGCTTGCCTCAAACAAATGAGTAATCCAATTGGCTTGAATGTGACAACTCCCAAAAGGCAAATAGGATTTGACTCCCTCTAGAACACAGTACACAGATTTTTGTGAATGAGCTGTTTGAAATGTTGGATACTTTGTGTGCTAGCTCTGGTGCTGCCCTATAAACCCATGACTCTGTCAGCCAGTTTTTCTTGTGCTAAAGGTTTAAATGGCTTCCTATGACTCTAAATTTAAAATAGAGCCTCTAACTACAACTGATAAATTTGACCATGTTGGTTTTGTCAGAGGGAGACAAGAGAGAGGAGAAGGAAGCAGTCTCTGAAAGCAGTAGTTAGGGATAATTTCCTGATTGTTTTAATTTGTTGAGAACCACATCATCTCCTAGGACTCTTGCAAAACTGTAAGCTCTCTATCTCTAACATGAGAGATCAAGAGTGATTGAGCCACATTGCATAAACCTCCCCAGTTTGCTGACACCAGGGGCTCTCTCAATTCTTCACTGACTGAATTTCTATATTCTCATTAAGACCTTTCACAAGAAAGCAGACAACTGACCTTGTATTTGTCTCACATTTGCTACTGACAGTGCAGGCTGTTTTCAGAGTACCCTGAATTTCTCTTTTTTGACACCTCTGGTTACTTCACAAAAGACAGCTAGACACCTCCCAGCACCCACCTGCAATGCCTGCACCACAACAGAAGGGAAATCCCTTGACAAAAATATTCACACTGGAAGGAGATCAGATCAAGAAGGTAGTCAACAGTCCATATGCATGAAAACCATCCAAGGAAAATAGCTTCAGCAATCTAACTTTGAGAGCTGAAAAAATGTGGAAAAATCACCCATTGGTTCTTTAGAAGTAGTCAGATGCATAGGGGCACCGAGTCTAAATAGCAAGGAAGAGGAGAGAAAATCACAACAAATACTGTGCCAAACACATTTGATGTTGATTTAACTGAGCCTAAAGACAGACTTAGTGCCATCAGACAGAATTACATGCCCTAAACTCCTTTTTACTTGTCCTGATTGCTAGAAGTGTAGTCTCCCACTGCCCCATATCTTTTAACAGGTAGCAAGGATCAGGCAACTTGCATTTTTAGGAGAATATTTGTACCCTCTAATTTTTTTTTTTTTTAGAGTGAAGCTTACAGAAGGAAAGGGGGAGCAGAGAAAGTTGTTATATAAGCAGTGAGGCTAGGGAGTTCTGATTAGGCTTGTACTCTGGGCTGCAAAATAAATAATCAGATAAAATGAGTATGCAAGTGCTTACATGAGGACTGAATATAGCTCAGGGTTTTGTTTCCTGGGCACTTCCTCCCTGATAATACAGGTACAGGGAGGGTATTGCAAACTGGCATAGTCATTTTAAACATGTGCTGTTCATTACTAAATTCAAGCGCTGTATTTTAAAGAAAAATCACTGTTTTCAGGATGGGCCTCAAACCAAAATGCTGTATGTGAATACCTCCTGTCTGCTGTACAAAGTTTGATTTAGGACCACTTTGGAGCAAAGAATTCTGTATTCCAGTGCTCTGCCCAGGCTGTGGGGGTGACAGCAACTACAGTCCTATGGCAGGAGGAGGGCACTGTGGCCAATCTTGTCCTGACCTTAGCAAAATAAAATGGTGGAAATTTAGGGCAAGTTTGCAGGCTGTGCCATTCTCTACAGAGAAATTTCACAAGCAGGACCATGCAATCCACACCTTATTTGAAGAAAACTGTTGCACACTTTAAATTACTTGCAAGGACTTTGATTTCAGTAATATAATAGCTTTCACTTTGGTAAACATGAAGCAGAATCCCAAGCCTTCAAAGAGCAAATATCATTGGAAAAGAAGACCGAAGTCATCCATGAGCTAATTTGAGATAGCTCCCTGGAGTTTATTTTTCTAAGATTTTTTTCCTCCAGTCTAGTCAAATGTGCTAATTAACAGATCTCAGTAGAAAAAACCCACACAAAATTAAAATAATCCAAATCTCATGGTATGATCTGAAATGCTTTCCAGTTCCACTGTATGAAATTTGCCTCCCCAACAGCCCATGGGAAGCCCTGTGAGCTTGACTCCTGCAGGGACTGTGTCCTGCAGGGGCAGTGTAGAGGTGGGCTGGGGTAAGGTGAAGCTGTGCGAAGCTCTGCAAACCTCATCCATGTGAGTCTCCCGGATCTGGGGGGGCTGGGGATGTTCTTTGTCACATGGAGGGCATTTCTAAGCCGCCTTCTGGGAAATTACTGCCTCAAATCTTGTTCATTGGAACTAGGTATTTCAAATCTCCTACTTAGCCCTACAAATCTTTAATCTTATAAAAACTTAAAATCTTTGTTTTAAAGTCCGTAAAAGACAAAACAGTGCTCAGCCGCTCTTTCCTGAAATCCTGTTGATGTAAATTGGCGCGAGGTACCACTCTGCTGAAGGTGATTTAAAGGGAAAGGAAGAAGACAGGACATTTACAGTTACAGTCATGACTGGTTTAAGGTTAAAAACTTCTGCTTTGAGAATTTGCAGTGTAGGAAGAGTGAAACGGTTGTAACCATGAACCCAGCTAGTCAGCCAACAGGCTGCACTTACAGAAGATTCAGTCCAGTATAAAACTATTGATTTCTTTCCTGTGAAAAACAGAGGCAAATATTTCAGTAAAAACTTCCCTCTTTTCAACAAATACAAGTCTAGAAGTATGGGGGTTTTTTTCCAATGTCAACTGCCAGTAAGTACCGTAAGCATAGTTGAGAACAAATAGAGTTAGAGGAACAAAAAACAATCTTTTTGCTGGAAGATACCAAGAGTTCAGCTGAGATTTGAGTACATTTGGATCCTAATCTTTTCCAGATAACTCTTGGAAGAAAGAAAGCTTAACCCCATTTGACCTATGCTTACCCAGGGTGTCTTTTCCACTCTAGCAGCTTGAGCCACATACAAAGGACCTTGGTTTTGCAGTGATTTTGATAGATTTTCAGGGGAAAAAATGTGTCTGATTCTGAGGGAAGGCTGATGTGGTTTGCGCCTCTGGAAGTTGACTTGCAGTTTGTTAACCCTAGTTGCAGCTGTTGAAGTCTGTTGTGCCAAAATAATGAAATGCAGCCCTGATTTCCTTTCTTCTGGGTCAGGTCTTGACAGCGAGTGACGTTCTCAGCTCTGAGAGCAGCTGGGGTCACTGGCTCTCAGAGAATTAGGCTCTCTGTCTCCTATGGAAAGTCTTTGGTATGTTGTGGTTGTTGCTTTGATTTTCTAGTGATGTGTATTTTTATACATGTCTGTAAAAACAAACACAGTTTACCCTACTGCCACACAGATCCCTTGCAATCCCTTGTCAACAGTGTCAAGCCAGTGTTACACTCAAGCCCAGGAATGACTCATTTTTTACAACTGTGTTCTTCTGAGAACATTACAAAGGCTGCAGTGGAATGGTTTAATTCAGAAGTATTTCCTGCATCACCATCAGTGGCTTGTTTTTCCTGGGTCTCCATTTCCTTTGGTTTTCCAATAGTTTGGGTGTTCTATATTTAGCCAGTTACTGAAGCACACATGGGTAACTGAACTAAGTGCTTATACAAAGGCTTTTCCCCTGAATTTTTGCCTTCACAGTAGAACCCCCTGTAATTTTACTGTCTTGTTACTCCCACTCATCTCTGCTGAATACAGCTGTATAAGATTTTAGCAGTGCGTATTGCATTTTTAATTTACTGCGTGCCTCTCCCTCAAACGAGAAGCAGATGACATCTGCTGCCAGGGTGACTCAGCACGCGAAGAACTGCAATCGCAACCTATCAGTCTGTGCTAAATGACCTGACCCATTTATACTTTGAAAGTCAGTCAAATCTAAATGCCAGATACTAGATTAAGGTGCGGGTGGGTGGGGATTGGAATGAGCCTAGGAGAGGTGAGGGAAGGGACAGATGGTGTCCCTGAACTACACAGGCAAGCACCGGAATAGGGAGCAGTGCAGGGTGATTCCTGGACCCCTACCCTGCTGTCCTGGGCAGGGTGTGTGCTGGTTTGTAGCCCACCCAAACAAACATAGCAGGCAAAGGTATTACTGCAGCTGGAGGGGGAGAGAGATATATGCAGGGGCAGACTGGGGGAGCCTGTATGAACCTGCCTTCTGCTGCAGGAAGTGTAAGAGAAGGTAAAATGACTGGTTTCACAGGTGGCTCAGAGACGATGGCCTCCGGGCAGTAGAAGCTTGCAGGGAGCAGTTGCTCACTTTATCTTCAGCAGTATTTTGGGAGGGAGAAGAGAGGGCACCATGCAGCACAGGCTTTGGCATATGAACGAAAGACATTAGGTAGTCAGCAGTTAATCCGGTGAAAAGGTGCTCCCTTGCCTTTGTAACAATGGGTTTTCATTTCTAAGTGGACAAGATCTTTGAAGGGATAAGAGATTAACAATCTAATGCTCCTTGGTCTGCCAGATCAAGTGTAGTTTTCCAGTACTGTTTATCAGTGTCCAGACTTGTTTTTCATAGGAATGTAATGTTTTTACAAGGTCATGTTTGGCAGCTGAGCCTCGAAAGGACCTGTATGTGTGAAGATGATTTTAGCATATCCACTGGAAGGTGCTGATTGTTTACAAGACTGTTAGAGGGAAGCTGGGCTTAGTGCTGCTTTTTTTGTGTATGTCACGACATTGTCATATACTTGTCATATTTTCCTTCAGAGTAGAAAGAGCTTTCCACGGATCTCTAAGCTAAACCTCTCTCTGCAAAAAGAGATGAGGAAACTAAACCAAGAAATGATTCCGTAGTTTTCTCAAGTTCACGGAATGATCTGGAACCTATTCCATGTCTCTGGTGGAGGATGGCAGGTTTTGTGGCTGAACCTAGTGGCAGGAGTCCTTTACCCTTTCTGTGACCTAGGAGTTATGTTACAGCTATGTACTTCCATGTGCCCATCGTTTGTTTAAAGCAAACCGGATGAGTTCTAAATTTGCATTGATTGTGTTTGGAAGAATCAATGGTTGAGGTGAAATGCCCAGGAGCTCCTTCAGGAGTGAAAGCATAAAGAATTTTCAGGTTCTGTTCTTCATTCAAAAGGCTCTCTTGTCCTCTAGTAATGTGAGTCCAGTTTCAGGGGTCTCTTTTTTCAGGAGCAAAAGGTCCTAGATTACTTTCCCCTGAGATCATTTGCAGAGTACTCTGCAAGTCCTGGTGGCTTTGACTGTACAGCGTTTTAGTGTGTGAGTGAGAAGACGTGGAGGCAGCTGGCATTCATTCCAGAAATACGTGGGCACTGGACTTTGCCAGGGCCACGCCTGGGAATGTCTCAGCTCTTCCGCTACAGGGATGCAAAAACACAGGCTGTTTCTTCCTTAGAGCCAGTTAGTTTGATCTGCCAAACTCACCTACTTTTCTTCTTGGAAAATGGTTTTGTCCTTTAAAGGTCCTTACCCTTCAAAGGTGTCTGAGTCTTAGAGCAGACTCAGTTAGAGAATGCTCTGGAAAAGGAGGGCTCTGGGCCATGATGTACATGACAAAAGACAGCCATGAAAAGGGTTTTAATTTCAAAATGCCACATCACATGCATTATGAAATGATACAAAAATCTACAGCTGCTCTGCTAATAATACTCTACAGGCTTCAAAATGAAACACTTTATGAACCTGCTACCTTTCTTAGACATCCTTTATCACAATCTCAGTGTAGCAGTCTCAAGCTAGCGACATTATCTTATCAATTTAAAAAGTGTCCATCTTGCTGTCTCTTCCACACAGATAGCCTTTATTAAACTAGCAGCCCCTCTGCAGTCAACTAAGCCACTTGCATGCATGAAAAAGTTTGCAGTGAAATTTCAAGGGTCAGTCCCAGCTTTCATTTTGTTTGATTATGTTTCATGGACACACACATTCAGCCATTTCCCAGCCCTTATCTATAAAGCATCCACCCCTCTATTTACATGGAAAGGAATAAAGAAAAGAGCAAACTACAGCATGAGGGCACTTCAAAGGCAGAGAACAGTGCTATCTGCAGAGAAATGCATACCCACAGCCTGCTGCCCATAAGGAGCAGTCTGAAAAGGCTGAAGCAGCAGAGAGGGAAAAAGTAACATAGAGAAGGCCAGCTGTGTCTTGAGGCATGGTTTCAGTTGTCATGTCTACTGTAGAATAGAAGATACACCTTATTTTCATTAGGATGAAGTGAAGCTGAGCTGCCAGACAGTTACTTTAGATTCTGAGTGCACTCTCCAAACACAACATGTAATGAATGTGTGAAACAGTTCTACTTGAATGGTGCAGCCGTTCACAGCGTGCAGTGGGAGTACCCTGTGGTTTCATGGCCTGCTCTGATGCAGCTCTCATGTCTGAGCCTGTGTCACCAGGGACTGGAAGGGATGTTGGCCACTGCCCAGCCCTTCCAAACAGTATGTAAGGACGACTGAGGACAAGAAGTGTGTCAGAGCTCTAAGCTGCCCATCGGATCATTGAAACTTGAGATCTTTAAAGAAGAGTGAAAATACAAACGGTGTTAATTCACTAGTATACCACAAAAACATTGTGTGAGCTGTGTTGTAAGTAATCAATACTGAATATCACAATGAGCCCTTCATGGTTTCAGAAATACCATCTGAAAGGTACAAAGCACTCAAAGGATTAAAAACAATCTTTACATGTCCTGCTAAGATAAATGGGGGATGTTTGTACTAGGTTGATCTTGTTGTGTTACACTCAGGCTGTGGCACACAAGACAGTGTTCTATTGTCTTATACTTCAGAAACCATCTTCTCCTCCACCGAAACAGGAATAATTCTAATTTCAAATTAACAACCCCATCATCATATTAAGGTGAAAAAGAAAAGGAGTCATGTCACAGATTCCTTTTTCTTCAAGTAACAACTTCCTGTATTTATCCCTGAAGTTCTCAAACGTAGTTGATCTGCTGGGGAATAAACTGTACATCAGCACTGGAAAGCCAGGAATTAGGCACACATGAACTGATCACATTAACGCATAATTAGCACAAAATTTTCTGGAGATCCCATATGGTTCCAATCATATTGTTACCAACAGCAGCACATCATATCATCCAAAACAAGCAGGTCAAGCCCTGACCTTTTTCTAGGATACATGTTTTGGTAATAAGAGATATTATTTTAGGCTACAAATAGATTTATGCTGTAATTTATGACTCAGTTTTTGGGGTTTTTTTTCCTTAAGAGTGAATGTTCTCTATGATGATCTTGGTGGTGATGTCTGCTATCTTGCTGCTGTGGCTGACAATAACATAACAAAGTGGACTAGATCACCAGCTCAGTCTTACAACTGAGTAAGAGTCTGGCATTTTACCAGCTCAAATAGTGCTTCACTAGCTGCAGGGCACAGGAAAAAAAATGCAAATATTTCAGCTGTGTAGACGGCTATACAAATAGCAAAGCAGACAAGGCAGCCCCATCTGGGAAGACAAAAGATGTGTGTGATGACCTCCTTCCTTCAAGTTAAACAAGTAAAATCTTATCCTGGGTTATTGTCACAAGTTCCTCTCCTCTCTGAATGTGCACAAAGGGCAGTGCACTACATCTGCAACTTGGCAGCATGACAGAGAGGATGTTCTGCGGTCGGGTCTCGCTGTGCCCTGTCTGTGTGCCTGCTGTGTGCGTGTGGTCAAGGTGCCAATGGCTGACTGAGGACACAAGGCAGCAAATGCCTGTTCAAGCCATCGCATTTTCTTCTATTCTGCCTCTGCTCCTCAACCGGCATCTTTGATGTTGCCATTCCATGTGTTTGCTCTACCTCCCTGCTGTGCCCTGCTTTTCTTGCACTCTCATTTTTTTCTTGAGGGAGCACTGAAGTTTGTCAGGACAAGTGGCAGCTGCCTACTCTCTGCTGCATGTCCAGTATTTTGGTCATTCTCCCTTTTTGGCAAGGTAGACTTGGACGTTGGGGTGTGATAGAGGTTTCTTTGCCATTTCTGTCTATCAGGTCTGGCACAATGAGCAGTCTGAGCTATTTTTGGCTGACAGTGTTCCAACGTGCAATGCATGGCGCAATTTACTTGGCTTTGCTTCTTCCCACAGAAATGAACAAAATCCATACGATGCTTCTTGCCTGTCAGGAAGCTGTACTCTGCATTAATCTCTCATTCGGGAGACAGGCTATGTGACAGAGAAGATTAGTCCTAACCACAGATAACACTTCCTGTCTTTAAATAGTTTCGGTAGATAAATAACTTCTATAATGAAACACTATCCCACAGCGGGGTTTTGGTCTAAGCCAGGAACTTCTGAGTTTTAATTCTGGCTTTCAGACAAAATCTCTTTGTGGATGAAAGTATGTAGAAGCCTGATTTTGTTTTTTGGGGCTTTTTGACAGAGAAGGTTCACCCTCAGCTTTTTTCACACTTGTCAGAATTTCCAGCTCTTCAGCACCTACAAATGCATCCCTGCTTCTCTTGCTGTTTCTTTTCCTATAACCTAGTCATAGAGTTTTCCCTGCAGATGTATTGAAAGGATAAATTACCCAATGTCAGAAAGATTTCTGAAGATGCAGGTCATGGCTTGAGGCAGATTCAGTCATGCAGAGTGCTCAGAGGTTGCTCCAGGGAGCCTGCATTGTCATCATGGTCCCCACCAGTACCCAGTATTTACCTGTAAAATGTACCCAGCAGACCTCATTCTTGAATCTGGGTCACACCGACATTCACTACTACTCATGGGTAAGAGCTGGTCCAAAACCCGTCAAAATTAGAAAGAGTCTTTCCTATGTTAAGTGGGTTGGAGTCAGGGCTTTGCAGGATGCATGAACCCCAGCCTTCCCCACTTCTGAATAGCACAGTGATGACCTAACACACAGCTGCTTTCTGTGAGCTTTTTTTTACACAATTGGGGAAGTCTTGGCCTCTAGAACATAAAGGACCTTACCATAGGCACTGCCCAAATGATATTTAAAAAATAGGATTCAGACTTCTGCAATCTCTTGGCTGTACTTGCTATTTAAATCCTTTTTCAAACCCCACAGAAATAGACCATGCATTGTAGTGATTTTCCTCAATTTCCTTCCACCAGACAAATCAGGGAGAGGGGGCTGTGACCACCAGGTCTTGGGGTTGGGGCAGGAATAAATGGAAACAGAAAATGTTGTGTGTAGGATGATTGCCAGGGCATTTCAAAATAAGGATTGGTAAAATAAATTCTTTGAAAGATTTTGTATTTATTTAAGGGACCTTTTCTATTCTAGCATGCAAAATAAATGGGCTACATGCTGGAAGTTCATACTAAAGATTGCTGTGCAGATGCAGGAGTATCACTGAGACTCCAGAAACACTGTGACTGCAATTTCAACTTTAAACTAGCACTAAATGACAATCTCCACATCCCTGTGGCTGTGCTCCTGCTTCTGCTGGGCCCTGAGCCAGCTACACAGCACTGTAGAGACTTTGTGGCACTGCCGGTACCTACAGTACCTTATTCAACACAGGCCAAAGTATCAAGCAAAGATTGGTTCCTGCATCCATAAAGCTGGTAGCCATGAGCAGAGCTGTGTGTGATGCTCTGATTAGTGTTTGAAGTAAGAACCCAAAATTCTTCCTTAATGGTGAGAGAATGGTCTCTACGGTGGTGACTGCAAAGTAGTGCTGTGGCTATGAGCACTCTTCTGATGCAATGTGACAAACAGAAAGATGAAGCCAAGTTCCATCCTGTGGTATAATGATTTTTCCTGGTGCGAATGCAGGCACAGAGATCTCAGTGACTGAAGGGAAGGGGTCCTTGACCCTTTTTCAGAGCTAAGTGGGAAATACGAACCAGTGCCTCTCCCTCTGTACCCTCAAGAGCAGCCAATTGCTATAGTAATGGTTAACCAAAAAAGCAGATCAGCTGTTTAGCCTCCCAGGACAAGCAGTGAGAAGCAAATAAGGTTTCTATTTCATGGATTAGAAGCAGGGAAACTCTTTTATCTGTGTTTGCTTTTGGCTAGGCATTTACTGGGCAATGTGATTGAATGACTATGCCAGTTCAGTCCTGCCTGTGAGCAGTTGTTCGAGGGGATTTCCCCCAAACCCTCAGCCTTTCCCCACTTGGAAGCCCAGACAGCAGGGCTTCAGAGCACTGAGGCTCCAGGCACCCAGCTCTTTGCAGAGGGCAATGGTACCTCTGCCCAGGATGGAAGCTGTGCAGCTACTTTTTCTGCTTTTTTAAAATTTTTTCTAAACCAAATGGACCAAATAGCATTTTGATAACAATTGCATTCAAATTGAATGAAAATGCTGACTGTTAGGGCTAATATCCATGAAGACCATTGTTGTAGAAAGGATTTCCAAGAAGAGTTCTCAAACCAAGCTTCTTGGTTAGTGGCCTAGGCTACAGCTAAGGTATCTCAGCATAATGGTAATGGTTTTAGAGGCAGTGGTGGGTCAGCATAGGAATCATTTACCTTAGTTAACTGTAACCTCTAGCACTAGATCAGACATCCTACTTAAAAGTAGTCTTTAGATACTCTGACTTTTCACTCTAGTCATTGAAATTTAAGCTCCAAATATTTAAACTCCTAAATATAAGTGGCCTGGTTTTCCAGGGTGTTAAGCATATGCAATGCCTATTGATTTCAATGAGAAATGTGGATGCCTGTCAACCATTTTGGAAAATCAGGCCATTACATTTAGTCATTGACACACAGATTCCTAACTTTAAGCAGACAGGTTTGAGACCTTTTCTAGCTTCATGCAGTTCTGCTTCAGCTTTAGTAGAAACTCACTTCCAGGAAGTGAACCCTTAATTACCCTTGGCTTACCCCCTTCCAGCCCTATCTTCCATGCTGTGGTAAGTATTCACTTAAGGCTGATTTTGCAGAAGCAAACAATAAAGCCACATAAATTTAAAATACTACTTGAGTGACCTCATTTTTATACAACAATTATTACTGAGACAGAAGGAAATTTGTGCTGCAAGACTGTTCTCTTTAGTACAGATGACACATTTCAGTGGGAAAGGCAAAGTTAAATACACAGTAAAATTGAATACAAACACTGGGTTCCAGGTATATGTGGACTGTATCTCAAATAAACAACACTAGAAAATTAAAAATGAGCACTGTTTCTCAGCTGTAATCTAGATTTGTTGGGCTAATCCCACATGACGCTTGATCAGAAAGGAACAGGAATGGATGTAGCAGGAAACTACAGGAACTATGCCAGGCCTGTGCTAGATTGACTCTACCAACTGTTCAAACACAGTCCTACTGTGGGGACAACTAATGCAAAGGAAAATAAATATACTTTAACCCGTATAGCTTACACTAGCTCAGCATTAGCCACAGTGACCAAAATATTTTCCTCCAAGGACACTCACTTATATGTTAGAGCTATAAATGCTGCCAAAATTTCCTTTTTCTGACAGATACTCAGTTAATGGCACAGGCTTTCAGTGGACCTAGCCTTAATCTTAGACTTTCGGAGAGAATTAGCAGCACATGTTGCTTGCATACATCTCCTTGCCATCTGTGGATTCTTTAGGTTCAAAGGAGGCAGCAAATACATCAACACTTAGGGAGCCATTTGGATCTTGAAATCCTAAAGAGGAAAGCAGTTGTAGAAGGTTGCAAATAGTCTGAACCTTCACAGTGGAGTGAATGATGTATATTAAGATGTCCAAAAATGGGTCAACAGAAACAGAAAATTGATTAGACACACCTTACAGAGAGCAAGGGTAAGATGGGGACAGAGCAGGTGGGGTTAGGGATGTTTTGGAGACCAAAGGATGTGGCAGAAGGAGAATTGTCTTTATTGAAAGGAGGACATTTGTTTCCAAGGGATAAGTCTGAGCTTCAATACACACACTGTTCTGCACATAACTTTCTGACCAGCAGTAATTCAGGCTCTGGCTATATTCTCATCTGGAAGAGAAGTTATGCTTCTTCCTTCAGTATGCCCTGGGATTCTTGTGAGTTCCCTGTCACACACTGAAAGGTGGAACTGCACAGGAGCAGTCAGATGAGCAGGGAAAGGGTAACAGCACTTCTGCTATCTTCTGCTTAATACAAGGCACTGCCAGGTTACTCTGTGAAAGGGAAATCTAGAACAACAATGATGTGGGCTCGGCATGCTGAGAATCTGGTTGCAATTTGACACTTGTATTTAGTGGCAGGATTTCTATTTAGCTAGCTAAAATTGTTTACAGTGGTGTAAGAATAGCTCAGAACGCCCATTTTTCTGACTTTTCAGACACAGCCACAATGTTTTAAACACAGGTATTGGGCTCAGTCTCATGTCTTTGACAATGTACACAAGGAACCCATGACACAGTCATAGCTAGATCCTGAGTAAACCTGTACAATAAACATGCCCAAGCAAACAAAAGACAAGGAACATATGGGGTGCTGCTGGGGCTGGTTTCTGGTTGGTTGTAAAACAAAACCCAGAGTGCGCACCACTCATAAACTATTTAAAGGAGACGCAGCTGCAGTCTGAATCTTCACTTCCCCAGCCTGGCCCAGCTGCACAGACCCTACTCACCACCATTTTTTGGCTGTGGTAGAGGAGAGTTTCTCAGGAAGCAGCCAGTGCATTAAGAGCCTTGCCACATCCTCCTGCAGCTGCAAAGGGCCTGGCATCGCCCTCAGTCCACTGCTTCGCAGTCCTAGCAGAGGAGCGGGCAGTGCAGGATGCCTGCCTGCTGCAGCAGACACACAGCCCAGCTTACAGAGCTGTGACCCCCACTGCCTCCACAACACAGCCTGCCTTGGGGACGGGCCTGCAGCTGCAGCCCGGATCCCATTTCTGGTGAGACTGGAGCACAGCCTGCCACCCTGAATGTTCTCCAATGCATTTGTAAACAGGGTTAAGTCCCTAAAAGACCAGGCTTCTTTTGTACCATTTATTGTTGTTCTGGAACAGAACTCAGGCTCCTGTGCAAAAATTTTGTCCTGATGGAATAAGATGGGTGGAGCTATTTGTCTGGAGCTGCTGAAGCAGCCCTGCAGGAGCTGTCACTCTGGCCAGGTAGCTCAGTAGCTGAGGGTGTCCAGGCTGGCACTTTAACCAGACCAGCTGCCCACTGTGTCCAAGAGCACCAGGTGTACTGCTCACACACTGGCTGTTAGGGCAGCCAATCTGTTGTACAGCTGATGCAGCCTGATCTGTGGGATTTGCTGCCTGCTGCCTGAGTCAGTATTGACACCACAGGCATCACCACACCACAGTAGGGGTGTGGTAACCCAGGTCCTGCCTCTGCTCTCAGTGCTCTTTTATGCCAGATACTCACACATATGTGACAGGGGACATATGTTTCACTAAAGAGCTGAAATGAGTTTTGACACAATGAAGAAAGTGGAAAAATATCCTATGGAGGAAATGGGAAAGGAAGGACAAGAATAAAAATAAAAACAGGCAGTTGCACACAGATTTTGTGCACTGTAAGCATTGGCAGATTGCTACTCTGAGACATTTGTATTCCTACTGGGTGCTTTGGTGGTGTTATCAGCTTTACAGATGTCAAAATGGAGTGCATATGGAAGAGCTTTGTATGGGACCATGCAGTGGCTTCATAGATTTATCCAGAGACTTTATTTGAGGACACAAAGGAGAATATAGCTAGCAGTTAGAGGAGGACAACTAATCAGTAGAAGTGGAAGAGATGGTTAGATTTTGATGAGTTTTACAAGGATTTGAAGCTTATGTGAAGAGGGGGTACTGGGCTGGGCAAATTGGTTAACATAACTTCTGGGAGGATCTGGAGGACTTAGAGGAAGTAGCAGGACAGCAGAATCACCTAGCATGCAAGCATACACACAGCTCAAGAAAGAGAAATGCCAGTAAGGTGCTTCCAAAGTGACCAGAAGAACTCACGGAGGTTGCTAAGCATGAACTGGGCTACACTAGCTAAATACAAAAGCACAGAGTTGCTGGGGGACCATGGGCTCTGTCCTTTGATCCTATTTTCACACTGTGTTACCCAGTTTGTTACTAGTTGGCATATCCAATAGATGTTGCAAGGGGTTTTTGTATCTGTTTTAAGCTTAGTTGTCAGGTAAATAATCAGGAAAATCACGGGGTTTAAATCTAATTTTGAAAATAACATTTTAAAATAAATGTATAGGTTTTCTGATTGAAAATCTGTCACTTCAGTGTAGGCTTATGAACTTTCCAGTCATGTTTATAAAAAGATGTTTAATAAGAAGGCAGCATCCAGTTATGATTATTTACAGAAAACCTCCCTGAGATAACATGAGTCAAAAGAATCCACTGGGTCTTCTCTTTCTCTATATGTACATATTGATACAGTACAAGTGACAAATGAGTTTCAAGATTCGAATAGAAGACAAAGTACCTTTCACTAAGACAGTATAATTTTGCAGGATTTGTCTCATAACCTGTGAAACTTTATGCCTGTCAGTTCCTTCCTCAGAAAGCTTGTCCACACAGACTTAGAAGTAATCCCCTAATGAGCAATATAAGTGTGGTAGAGTAAGATGGAGGGGGATTTTATTTTCAGCTTTCTTAACACCATATGTTCAGTTAATCCTACTCTTCATTTATTTAAAGGTAATCCCTGAGTACTTGAGAACAAATTACATGCAAACATACATTATGTGTATGGGTGCCTCTGTATATAACACTGCACATGTGTCTCAGACTAAGAGAAATCACACTGATAGCTAAGGCAGTTGAATTTTCCTATACGGATGCTCCCAAGTCATCTACCTCAAAAGTACACATTAAGATTCAAGAAAGAAATTTTCTCTGAAGGAATTACTAATGAGGATTGCTTGGATTTTTGCTCATCAAATCTTGAATAAAAATCTTCAAAGTTATTCTGAAGTGTCATTTAATTTTTCCTACCTCATCACTAAAATTATTCAAAAAATCATGACAGCTCTCTCTGATAAGTCCAGAAACATCACACAGACCACATTAAACATGCCAAAATTTTTATTTTCCCCTCTTCAAGTCAGAATAGGAGCTTTAAAATAAATTGTAGAAGTTTCAAAGTACAATTAAAAAAATGCTGAAATTTACTGTTCAAAAATCTACCATCCAGTTATCTACAGCTGTTCAAAAAAAAGAATCTTAAACTTCCCACAACTATTTTCAGTCACTCACTGAAAGAACAACTGCACCAGTTTAAACTACTTCTTTTAAAAAATGTTAACAGTCCAGCCAATGTCACTTAAGCAGTCAAGACAGAAATTCCAGTAAATCCTAATGTATGATTTACAAGATATATGTCAAATATTTCACATATGCATAAAAATGACAGGAAAAAAAAATAGTTCTGCTCTGTAAACATTTGGTACAGTTAAATAACAGAACTTCTGGAGAAAGCTGTACTTTCTACCTGGTCTTGCAACTTAATTAGTGCCAGCTGTCTCCTGAAATGAAAAGTCCATTTGAGCAGGTCACGTTCCAGAATGAGATCTGAGGACAAAATGTGGCTGAAGATATTTGGGAAAGAACAGTTAATAGTAACTGGAAAAACAAACCACTGCCAGTACTGAGCATACCAGAGATGTGTCAGTCTATCTCTGTAGCTCCAGAAACTGTGTCACGCTGCTGCAGTACATCCACACAAAGCTCCCCCTGCAATTATGGCCAGTGTATAAATGGGTTGGACTGAATTTCCCTCTGTAGAGAAAGGAAACTAAATGTAGTCTTTTGGGTTTTCACAGTGATCTTTTTTGAAGATCCAAAATTCAGTTCTCTCTCAGGCTGGTAACTCTATTTTATTGTGCATTGATAAAATCATTTACACTTTAAGAATTATTAAATCAGATCTGGCAGGTAATTATTCTGTAATGAGCATTAACTGCATATAAAGTATTTGGCCTGGAAGGACATTTCAACATCTCCAACATTTACATTAAAATGCCCCTTTTCTACTTCAGTAAGCAAAATATGTCACTTCTGAAGCGAGATGAAAGGGCATTTTCAGTGTAAAATGAGAAATGTTGTCATGGAGGAAGTAAAAATAGGTTAAAAGCAATTTGAAAGGTAAATGACTACTTGTTGCTTTTTTTATGCCTTACTCTGTAATGGTAACATAGATAACACAAACAAACTCCAAAGATCATCTGAGAAGTGCTTTCCAGCCTGACCCAGAGAAATGCCTAATGCAGGCCCCTCAGTTATCTTGGGGCCCTTCCAGTTTGGTATCAAGCACAGCCTTTATACCTAAAGAGTCAGTAAAGTCCTATCAAGAAGGTCATTGCAAGAAGAGAAGAACTTTTCAGGAAAAATTTGAATCAAAAAGTAGAAGTAGCAAGTAGAAACAAACTGAATTTCTTTTCCCACCCCACTCTGCCACTCACCTCCCTCAGTATCTTAAACATATTGTGGACTTGATTCTTTTATGTAAAGCAGTGGTTCTCAAGGCTGCAAAACTTCTGGTATTCTTCTGTCATTTCACTGTGATGTCAATGACCAAACCTCTGCCATTACACTATAGCAATGGGATCTTTTGAAGTGCTGATAACCCCTATGCTTAAAATTCTAGTGTTGTTTGAATAAATGTGTGGAACGGATCACTATTTGTATTTTAAGTGAATTATGTGCCAGAACCTCAGCATTTTTATGACTGAGTAATCGCATAGTTTTCAGAGACATTACTCAAAGAAATCAAAGCTAAAGACTGTATTTATTTCTAGAGTTGTTTGCAAAATTGTTGCCATAGCTTTAGTTTCTTTTTCAGACCACACTGACCCTGCAGTGACCTCTCCAAAAACTGACCATAACAATGTCCTCTACTTTAGCTTTTGTTTACATCATCCCCTTTCCTGTTTTTGCACCTCATTCCAGTTCATGTCACTTTTTATTCCCCATGTTTATGGCCATTTTCCAATTCGTCTTCACCACTGAAATTTCTTTCTCATGGTTTTAAAGGTACAGTCAGATAAAAAAGTATTGGTTCTCCTGTCTCCAGGAAGATGATGCAAAACCTTGCTTTACAAATATCCAGTGCATCTGCTGTGATTGGGACCCACACTGATATTATTTTCCCTTGTAATCATATTAAGTCAGCTGAAGGAAAAAGAAGGGCAGCAAGAGAGTATTAATAGATTCTTGGGGGGTGTGATAGATCTTAAGGCCTGTAACTGTGCTGCAGAAAATCACTCATTTATTTGCCTTTCAGTAAGAGTCTCTAGAAATAGAAGCATTTTACATTATTTTGTTCCTAAGGATATAAAAATACATACATTCTAATTGCACTTTGGAGAAGGAAAATTAATAAAGACAACTGCGCCATTCCCCATTAGTGGAAATGCCTGCAGTTAACCTGCCTCAAGCACTTTCAATATCACTGAATCCCCTGGGTGGGATTTTCCAAAGTGCCAGCATTAGCTCAGCCCTGCTCCCATTAAAATCAATTACTGACTTCAGCCTGGGAGGAGAGTCCAGAGAGTCCCTGTGGTGCCCTGTATGTTGGAAGATCCTAATCTGTGTGTGTGTTGTTCCTTCCCTATTTTTATGTGCATGGCTGCACAGGTGCTCAGATACATTCATGAGGGCCAGGGTTTGCCTCAGAGGACTTAAAAAGGAATCAGAAAGTTAACTGTGCAGAATAAAGAGTAATGGAGGGTAGTAGAGATCATGGAGGCAAGGGGAATTTCACGTAAGATGAAATTTCATCAAGTGTGTAGTGAAGTCAGCTAATTGCAGCCTCTATGCCCCAATTCATGGAGCAAAACCTTCCAGAAAACGCTTTCAATACGATTTCACACAGTATATTTTCTCTCTATGGAATCCAATTGTCATGGGCAGTCATCAAGGCAAAGAGTTTAGTAGATTTAAAAAAGGGATTTAAGAAGCTTTGTGAGCAAAGACAACATTTGCAGCTGTATGCACTAGATTACAACAATGCAAGGGACAAACAAGCTTCCTGTTTCAGCAGCATAAGCTGATTACTTTGAGGGTCAAAAAGAAATGGTTTTTTGGCATGTGTTAGCCATGCTGATTTATTGAGATGTGTGATGGGGTGGTTTGAGTCTTCATTAAAAGGAGTGATAATGATAATGAACGCTATAGATAGATTATTTGCTAGTCTGCAATGCTGACATTTCCATTAAGAGTATCAATAGTAAGTCTGAAATGAAGTTCCCTCCCAAGCAAGGGACTGATTTGGCATTGATGAGCACAGAATTCAGACCTTGTCTATGATCAAGGTTTCCTTTCCGGCTCTAGGGAATTAGCTTATTCTCTCATCACCTGAGAGGGACAATGAATGCTTCTCTAGTTCTTAGAGGTGGAATGAAGGAAAAGTGCATAAAGAAAAGAGATGAAAATATTTTCATCCACAGACATTCTGGGCTTTGGATTCAGAGCTGTCATCCCACTGTAATTCAGGAGTACTTTAGCTGGAATTACTCAAGATTTTTCTCATTTACATTAAATAAATTAGTTCAGAAAATGGTGTTTCCATTCCAGTGTTTGTGATGCTCCTCTGAATTTGTTCCCACTTGCAAATAGGAGCAGCCTTCCCTACCAACAGTAGCCCTAAGAAAGCTTAGTGGCCTTAACCTAGAACACGAGGAGTTTCTGCAATGGATTATGTATCGTGATGGCTGGATTGAAATCCCAGAAACTCCTCTCCAAGTCTGCATTCCTATTACAGGCTACTGCTGTCATTACACCAGTTGCTGCAAGGTCAGAACCCCTTCAAGATATCCTTGTTTGTGAACAGTAGGTAAGATCTGAGAAAAGGCATTTTTTAACGTTAAGTCTGGATGAGCTGAATTATTGATGTTAGTAGCTATGGGTGCTATACCTATTGCTGAGAAATACTGTAATACTTTGTTGTAATTCCCATTTGGAAATACCAATATAGCTAGGTGAGCAGCAATAGATAAAGTATAGGCTGAGCAAGCTATTGATGAACAGGAAAGGCTTTTTAATGATTTTGTGTCTTGAACCCTGTAGCTGGCAAAAGAAATTCATAAAGAAGCCGGTGAAAAGAGTCAGACTGCTGTTCTTGCTAGAGCTGGCAGGCATCATAGGTGCTCAAGGTTCCATGATGGGATAGTTGCATGTATATATAGATGTACCTATATATGCACACACAAATAGTTTTGATTGACAGAGGCTGGATCAGACCCAGCTGGTCTTCACCAAAATGTGAAATTTCTACCGCACAAGTCATTGAGCTTTCTTAGGTCCAACATAGCAGTCAAGATGAGAGTTTTTTGTTAATTTTGAACTCTGATATTTCCAGCCTTTGCTTGGTGTGTCCTTCGTGGAAATTCCCCCAACTGTCTAATGATCCAAAAGCCTATGTAACCTTCGCTTATTTATGTTTTATTATTCAGAATTATTTAAATACAGAAAATAAAACCTTTGAAAGATTCAAAATTAAGCTCAGCTGCTAACAGTGCTTAGCTATAAGTAAAATTGAGATTGATAGACAGGATTTGGGGAGAAGAAAGGGTCAATAGCCATAGAATTATTTCCCTGATTAAAAAAATGATCCATTTTATCCTTTCTTATTTCAATGTAGATATACATTTAAGCCAACCTTTTAACCTACTCAAAAGGCTTCACTGATTTTTTTAATTCATTAACTGTTAATTTTATTGGCAGATGCATGACTAAATTTCCTGTACTTCTTTGAAAACCTTACCCAATGTCTGCTGCAGGTATGTACTATTTCCTTGGCCTGAGGGATGATTTTACATTAGTAACTTAACGTCTGTAATTGTATAGTGGTTCTGTAGGATGCAGACAGATCCAATCTGGTCCTCAAGCTTAAGATGGTCTAACTCTGATCTCTACCCTACATTAAATTAACTCTGTTGTCTATTGTCTGCTCAGGCTCAGGGACAACTTAGCAAGTTTGATATAAAGGAATAACATTTCCACATGCCAAAAGCAGAGTTTGCAGTAGTCAGCTGCAGCCTCTTTTTCCTTTCGATAGAATTTCATAGCTGAGGGTATGCTTTGCACACTTCATGGCCGTGCAGTTCCTGAGCTGCAGTGGTGCAGAACATGACCTGGCAGCGCTTCTGTGCTGGGTCAGCTGCCACGGAGCTGCCATAAGGAACCTGGCCATGGCACGCCCAAGTTGCTCCTTGCACTGACTGTGCACTCCCTGTGTTTTCTCCAGCCACCTCAAATCTGCTTCTGGGGGAGGTGTTGTCATTCTAATCCCTTCAGGGTCACGGAGGATCAGTAGGAAAGTGTGGTGGGATTAATAAAACCTGCAGATGAAGTCTAAACCTGCTGATAACATCGGCTTCGTGGTCACTGCCAGCTCGCTCTCACTGCTGACATGCAGCAAAGTGCGGAACAGCACTGAAAGCTGAAGTACTTACCACTTTTATTAAATAATGTGAGCCCAGACACTTTATAATTGTGGAACTTCACAAACGATGAAGCAGTGTATCAGTAGCAGTCTAGTATTTGGAACGGTTGGATTAAAAATATTTTATTTGCAACTCCAGAAGAGTATTGTAGTCTCTTGGTGATGAATGCATGTATTTTTATTCCATATTGATAATTTATATATTTCTGCATCCATAACTTTGATCTGAACTTGTCTGGGATGTTGTTGATTGGTAACACTTTATTATGTTGTTGAAAATTTGGAAGTGATTACATGTTAAAGTGAAGTTATATAGCAAAGATTTTTTGCTAAATATTTTAGAATTATATGGGTGAACTTTGTTTTTCAAATTTCTTAATTGTATGTACACATGAAAATAATTTTCTCCATGTCCTAGCTTGTATTTTAAACAGCTCTTCATGTTGCTTTTGACCTAGCTTGTAATCTCATTGGTAAATTAGTACTTAGAGCAGTAAAACAACAAGCATAATGTTGCATAATTGTTCACATTTATGGAAAATACTGTGCTTTAACTGACAGAAGTTTTCTCCCAGTCAAATACTGACAGACAAAAGCTGATGTAAAACATGCCTGTGCACTGTCACAATAGGCAGCGGTTGTAGCATAGAGAAGCGCGTTCCCGGCGGAAGGCAGCGTGGATGCCACCTCTCCTGCGCTGTAGCTTGGAGCCCCCAGGCAATAAACTGTATTTAGGCGAATCTCCTCTCCTATAGCACTACTTGCAGTAGCAGGCAATGCGTTTATCCCATCTTGTAAATAACTTTAAAAATTGTGATCTCGGCCCTGAAGCTGTGGTAGGAGGAGAAACGGGGGCAAACTCTCCGCCGGGGCAGAGAGTAGCCGAGGCGGCGCGGTCCAGGGCTGACCCAGGGTGAGCGGGACACACGACCGAGGATTTCGGCAGGATTTGGTAATTTGCTGGCAACAGAAACCTTCGGTGATCGGAACGGGGAAAGTCCCGCAGCGCCTTTACCTGCGGACGGAACGGCAGCCCTAAGCTGCCTGGGGCGCGGGCAGCGCCCGCCGAGAGCGCGCTGGCCACCGCCCGGCGCGGGCGGACCCGCTCAGCGGGCAGCGGCAGCGCAGGGACCGATCGGCAGCGGGGGATCGGTACCGCCGGGATCGATCGGCTCCGTGCGGACCGGCACCGGCGGATCGGCTCTGCGGGGATCGATCGGCTCCGTGCGGACCGGCACCGGCGGATCGGCTC
>VZRV01007336.1:2338359-2396949 GCA_013398115.1 Falcunculus frontatus
GGGGGGAGTCCGGAGCGGCGGCGGTGCTGGGGCGGCAGCGGCGTGTGGGGAGCGGCGTCTCCGCTGCCGGGCAGGGACGCGCCTCGGCCGCCGGGCGGAGGCGGTTCCGCGCTCGGCGGAAACAAGGAACGGGAAAGGAAGGGAGCGGCGAAAGGAACCGGTATCAGCGGCCACCATTAGTGGCGGCAGGAGGAGCAGCCGCAGCCGCCGCCGCCGAGGGGGTCTGCGGGCGGAGCGGACCCGCGTGCCGCCGCCGGCAGCGAGCGGGAGCGAACCCGGCGCCTCGCCCCTCTGTTCTGTGGGGCGTCGCCGCAGCCTGCCGGAGCTCCGCCGGAGCTCCCCCGGAGCCGGGGCGAGGTGAGTGGCGGAGCCGCCTTCGTGTCGCTCTTTTCTGGGGAACGGCGGTGGCAGAGCCGGCGGGTGGCATTTCCTGCCGCGTCCCCTCGGCCCCCGAGGCACCGCCGGGGCTAGGCGGGAGCACCGGAGCGAAGGGGTGCGGGAGGGGGTGCGCATTTACCGGCCCGCGCTTGTACCCTGCGCCCCTCCACGCCCCAGACACCATCGGGTGTTTTTTTCCAGAGAGGCTTTGCTGTGCTGGTGACTGGTGGAGGCTTCTTGTGTGTGTGTGCCCCTCGGGTTTTCCCCGAATGAGGCATGCCTGGGAAGTCAGCCGGGGATGCGCGAGGGATGTAGTGTGTGGCATCCAGACAATGTCAGCCTGGGTGAGTCTCCACCCTGTGCAGCCGCAGGCAGTCGGGTCCCCGGCGCAGGCATCGCCGAGGCGCGCGCTGCCGCCCGCGGAACAAAACGCGCAAATCCTCGTTCCTGGTGCAAGAAGGAATGATGGGTTAAAAACCAAACACCGAACCCCCAAACCTGAAATCTTTTAAGCTTTTTAGCCATATGACTTACTAAAGGCAGGCGGGTTTGCGAAGAGCCTCCCAAGCAAGCTTGATGCCTGCGTTGGTTTTCATGAAACTGGGAGAGTGGTGTAATATCTTTTCTGCATGGGGAAAAATCATTGATGGTGGGAGGAAAGGGAGGAGTGTCTGTATACACGAGTGTCACGTGACCTTGTAAAATTCATATGGCTATACTTATTTTTCTCCTGCACTGATGCTGGTTGTCTTAAGAAGCTAGTGACTTACCTGTTCATTTTGGAAGATTTTATTTCTTTTGGATTTGTCATATTGTGGGACAGAAAACAATCACCTGCGTGTTTGGACGCTGTCTCTGCATTTTATCAGTCTTACTGGTGTTTTATATTTTTACTGGGCCGTAGGTGTTTAGAAGGGGAAGAACAGCAGTGTATGTAGTACAGTTTATTTTTCACTGGTGGATTACAGGTACAGTCCATTTGGCAAATGTAAACTATTTCATATGGCTAATATCTTTACATTACCATTCATGCGATGGATGAATGTTCTGCGAGACTGTAGAATCACACCCACTCCATTTTGAATGAATTGCCTGTTTTTGTCTGTTCCCCCAGTGCCATCCAGACATGGATACATTAGCTTGTTAAACACCTTAGAGCAGAAGAATGAATTGATTAATTCTAGATGTTTATTGAAACAATATGTCTAAAACAACAACTTTTCCAATTTTATTGTCTTTAATCAGCTTTGCTGAGAAGTTTCCTGTTAAAATAGAGGAATGGGAAAATTACCTGATGAATCATCTTGAAGAACAAAAGTATAGGTCATAACCTAGGGAATACTTTCCACATAAGTTATATAAAGATCTAGACATATCCATATTTAATACACTGATATCATTCTTGGGTGGGTGTGGTGGATAGTGGAGCACAACTGTTTTTCTGCACCTAAGTTGGCATGTGATTTTTCGTATCACTGGGTGATAGTCAAATTACCGTACAGAAATCCACGTTACAGAAGCTTTTTACTTTCATACAACAGAAAGGTAAGTATCACTAAGGAATTTGTTTATTGCCCTCATACAATTTTGATTTTCAGATAGATATTTCCTTAAAATGGCTTCAGTTTTATACTCAGACGATATGCAGTGAAGCATCCTTATACCACTGTTTCTCTTAATCAGCATGTGGTGACAGTGAGAAAAGTATTAATAAGAGATAAACCACAGTTCAGGAAAGCAATGTAGTGTACCAGCTGTTAATCTCTTGAAAGAGTATGAAAAATGATGTGCAAGAGAATGCTGACAAATGTTATATCTTCAATCTGCCTTCCTTGCATAGTATTGTGAGACTACTGCCTTCAGGTTTGAATTTAAAATAGTTTTTTTACAGTGGGGTAGTGTATTGACATAAACTGTTGTCAGCTTCCTATATGTTGCAGCCTGTTCCTTTCTTAGTAAAGTAAGCCTTGGTACAAAGAACACCTGTTGGTTTAAAGTATTGTGTGAAGCTGCTGTGATGCCTTTCGTAGGTAGTGGTCCACTGTGGCTGATTTTAAGAGGCTTTATTTTTCAAAAGGATGTCTCAGTCTTCTGACTATCAGAATATATGGGTATTGCCTAGGTTGGAAAAAACCACTGATCTTTTTTAGCTGCTGCTTCTTTGTTTCAATTTGGTCCTTTATCTATTCCTTCAACATTAAGGTTTTCAATAGAATCAACTGACTTTTCTAGATAGAAATATTAAATTCTTTGTGCTTTAAACTGAAGATCTTTATCCTGTGTTAATTTCATCTTTACTGGTCATACTTGCCTTCCTTCTTCAAATGTTTTTCTGCCACTGGAGGGGGAAGTAAAAATCTATTAAACTGGGACAGAGTTAAATCTGAGTGACTAAGCCAGTTAGGCAAATACTAGGAAGAATAGTACTGAAGAGCCCAGCCGTTAAGTAATTTACATCACCTTCTTAATAGAAGAAAAATCCAAATCACTTGTGTTACAAATGAAGCCAAAGGTTGCAAAATAATCACACTCTGCCTTCTCTGTTATGTTAAACAATGGTTTTATTATGGAATTTTCAAGTAGAACTGAAATAATGTACTTCACAACTTCCCATTAACATCTGTTCTTACTGAGGACCCTGCTGATTAAATCTAGAACTTGTTACAAACACTTACAAAGCCAGAAATGTCCAATTTCTGTTTCTGGCCCCACTAATAAGCCATTTTGTCATGTTTTGCACCCTTTCTCTGCAATTGCTAGAAGAAAATGTGTTGATTTACAGCTGAATCAGGCAATGTCAGCTGAACAAGCCTTATAAAAAGGTGCGATCCAGATCTGTTTTATTGCTAAGGGTTAATAATACATTGAAATGACAGCAGACTGCTGAGTAGTCACATTTAACCCATTTCTAGGTGGAGTGTTTCTTTTGTTTAAGAAAATGTAAATTACGAAACAAAAGTTGACATATAGAGTAAGTCCTTTTAAGAATTCAAAAAAAATCTTTGATAATTGGCTGTCACAGATTTTGACTGAGTACACACGTGGAATGTTTTCTACTTTTAGGAATGTCTCCGAGGTTAGGGAATGCCAGTAAAGGAACTTGCTCCATAATTGCCTGTTATAGTTGTTCTTCAGATTAGCAAGGGATTTAAGTTCCTCTTGTTAATTTGCAAGTATTATCATCACTTTAAAAAAGTGTTCATTTAAAACAGTGTATTATTTTTATGTGTTAATACTAGAAATTAGTAATAACTATTCAATTAAACATATCAGTCCCTGTGAGAAAGAACTAAAATTAAATAGTGATAAAGGTTGCTTATAATCATTCATATCGGAAAATCGTATAAAGACTAAGCAAAGTATCTGCAGAATATTTTTATGCAACTTGATCCAGATATATTGGCTGGTATTTTCTGACATTTTAACTAATTAAAGTCACTTCTCTTTTTTGTTCCAAGTAGGAGTTTTAGTTATTTGCTACGTCCAGCTTTAGCGGAAGTGTTTCGTGTAAGATATTGAATAGATTGTTTGTTGAACTTGTTTTTTAAAATCCATCTGTTAGTGAAGAGCTCTTGAAATGTCTTGTTCTGTGAGCTATCACTGTACTTGTCAGCAATTGTATGGAGGAAGATGATGTACATGAGAATTTGAAACTGTCCTGACATTAAATATTTGGAAAATAATTTGTTGCCATCTAATATCATAATGAGTTAGTTGGATTTTAGCAGGGGAGGTGAGGGGAGAGAGGCCTGAGGGTGGGGAAGGAACTCCAGGTGTGATATAAAAGTAGTCACAGAACATAATTTCTACCTGTTACTGAATTTTTAGTCTCAAAAATTCATCAAAATAATTTAAACAAATGTTATCAAAAAGGTGATTGAATCTTCATTGCTTCTGGTCTTTTCCCGACCTGTGTAAGGTGAAAGTTCTTATACAAAAATATTATAGTGAGTCTGGTGAGTGAATTATTATCTTCAGTAGTAAAACTGTTATATTTACTTAAGTAAATATTATAGTGTTCAAGAACTCGGGTTGCTGGTAAAAATGCATGCATCTTGCATAGCGCAAATGGTAAACTGAATATGGATTGTTCTCATTTTCTGTGAAAATTATCTGAATTATCATCCCTTACTGCAATGTTAACATTGTATTGTTCTAATTATTGTACTTGACATCTGCTGAAATGGTCATGTAAGGTGTCAGGATGTCAGTACTCTGTCAACTTGAGTGTTTAGAATGCCAAGTTGTGTTCATATACAAACACCATACTAGTTCCTACTGTTTATTACAACAGAATAGCTGATTTCTAGCAGATCAGGATTAGACAGAAACAGGAGCAAGAAGTGACATCATTCTCCAGTTTTGTGACTGCTAAGTTTTATTGCTTGTGTCAGTACTGCACTTTCATCTAAAGAAGTCTTGGAGAAGTTAAATATAGAACCTGATCATTTTTCTCAAATGTAGATCTGAAGTGGAAAAACATGCTGTGTAAAACACACATACAGAAAGGGGCTGCAGAGAAGCTCATTGGCATCCTTCATCCTCTCTGATAACCTCCCCCTGCAGAAAGCTATGGGAGCAGTAGTAGGGGGCCTGGCAGAAACTTCTGTTCATATGATAGTCAGAGATGAAGTCCTCTGCCTACTGCTGGCATAGGGTCCTTTGCTGCTGCCAGTGCTGTCATTGTCTCGTTGTCTTTCCCTTTTCCCAAAGACTTAGCAGTTGGTAGGACCTGTAGTATTCCTGGTGTCTTTTTGTCCTCAATACTGGGTTAAAGCAAATAAAAGTGGAACTGTTCTGTGCTTACAGTCAAAATGTGCAATAAGTTACTTCTTTCAGTTACTTTAGGTGTTGCCTTCATGGCTCTTCCAGTGGGAAGGAGCAGTTTGCTCCCCAAAGAAAAGCTCCAAGTAGAGCTTGTTGCTTGATACATGGGTAGATTTCATCTTGATGCAAATTCTGGCATCGTATTCCACTTAAGAATAGCCATCTGTAGCACAGAAAAGGTAGTTTATTCTATGTGATCATAGTCTTAATGTTTGAACTTGGTTATAGACTCCTAGTAAAATTGCTCCTCCAGGCTAAAACTGTTGTTGAGCAAGTAGTGTCTACTTCTGCTGTTGTGCAGTTGTGTATCAGGGACTTGTGAAAAATTCTGCTGGTTCTTCGAGGAAGTACTGTAAACTCGTGAAGGATTACTCTGTGCAAAATTATACTTCATTTTCTGAAATCCATTTGGTCATGGTAAAAGGAAAAAATGTTTTCAGAAGTGTCCAAAAAACTTAATTGCGAATCTTACTGAAATTGTAATTGGCAAATTTGGATTATCTGCTTGAAAAATTGTATTTTAAAGGCTATATCATTGAATAGTGTTAGAAGTGCAAATAGAGAGTATGTATCAAGCATTGATGATAAAACAGTCCCATCTCAAATGGTCGAATTCTTACTCTGATATCACCTTTGCAGTTAAATCCCTTCAATATATGTAATAAAATTGCCTGCTAAATGCAAGAGTAAATGTTAAGTGAGTTACTGCATAGTGTGAAAAATGCTGACTTTGCAACATCATGTTCATAATGTGGGGGGTTTTGTGAGTGTGGAGTTTTATTCTACTTAGAATTCAGAGGTTATGATAAGACAGTTTTGCCCAACTGTATTGTTTCAATCAGTGATTAAAAAAGCCCTAGTTCTTTTTTGATGTCTGTGGATTTCTTTAAATACGTCAGTTGATTATTATGGTTAAATATTCGTCTAAAATGCTGATTTGACTGGTTTAATCACTGGGGAAGTATATTTAAACTATGTTTGACAGATTTTTCTCTGTCAAAGATCCTGTAGATTTGTAGTGGTAACTTTTACGTTAACTGGGAAGTTGCTGAATCGATCCTTGTGATACACCAGTAGTGAAAAGACATGATGTCACCACAGACTTTTGAGTTGCTATCTTCAATAGCATTAGCAAAACAAATGTGCAGGTTCTTTGAAGGAAGTAAAGTTCCCCATGTGTCGTTTATATACTTATTCCAGTCATTAATCTCTGTACAGATGCATTTGCTAGGCCTGGAATAGTCCCTGTTTGCATCTCTGACAGTGCTGACCCAGTCTCAAGAACTCTGTTCCACTCAGTGGCCTTTTTTTTCATTGTAGGTCCCCTAAAGGGATGGTATTAGTAAAAGCCAAAGAGAAACAGTGGAGCCTAGAGAACTTTTTTTCCCCCCTCACACTTTTCCTGGCAGAATTATCCTTAGGTAGCTTTAGAGATCACTAAACTATTGTGCATTAAAAATACTCTTAAAAAAACCAGAGACGGGCAAGATTAAATCTGTGTAAGTTCTGTGATCCAGTTAACAGCATAATCCACAGCGTGCCAAATTGATAAAATTGAAGAGGTGATGTGTTGAAGGCTGCTGAAAGAAGAAGAGAAGCTACATCCTTCTATACATCTTCCTAGATCATGATTATGTATTGTTTTGCAGAATTCAAGGCTCTTCTACTTCTGGGATGTAAAGGCATTTTAAAAAATAAGGACAGACTCCTTTCCAGGCTGCTGTTTGCATCTTAGGAGTATGAAAAGGCTTTCAGAATTTGTTGCAGGAAATACTTTGCCCCGTGTTTTTGTAAATAACTTCATTTTCATATCTAGATGGCTAATGTTATCTATACTTGTTTAAACAAGCTGCTTTACAAAACTGGGATGAGTTCTAGATCAGTACTGAAAACAGTAAGTTTTCAGCATGCTTTCAAACATCTTAAGAACGAGACTCATTTTTGCAGCCTAATGATGATCTTCCAGAGGTGAAATTGGCATGGGAAGCTTATTAGCTTTGCAGAAATACTGTGTTTGCATACTAATTGCCTTAGTTTTAATCCCATGGGATTTTTTTCTACTTTGTCTCTGAGCTCATTGCTTGTTACTCTTTTATAATTTAGACCGAGAAGTATTGAATTAGGTAAGAAGAGAAGTACTCTAACAAATGTGAAACCATTTCATTATGACTATGACAGTGTTCCCTCAAGTTTTCTCATATTGTTGCCGGAGAGTACATGAAGATGAGGTCCTAAGTTCTTAAACTTGTGTTAACTCTGAGACTCTGTGTCTACAAGAACAAGACACCCTATGTAAAATAAACGCAATATCTACTCTAGTTTCCTGCAGAAGCAAGGACAGTGTTCACTGCCCAGGGAGATTTCTCACAATTGTTCTATGGGAAGTACAGTACTTAGGGACTGTGTCTGGACCTAAAGCCTCAGTCTTTGGTACTGCACTGTTGGTTGTTCCTAAGCGGTTTCTCACCTGTGTATGGGTTGTTCTTGATTTCATCCTGACTTGCCTGGTTCACGCCTGTATAGTGATGAGGCCATAGGATTTTTGATTCTATGCCAGAAGCCAGGCATTCCAAGCTGTCTTTATTTATAGAATCATAGAATCATTTAGGTTGGAAAAGACTTTTAAGATCAAGTCCAGCCATTAACCTACCACTGCCAAGTCCACCAGTAAGCCATGCTTGAGTTGATTTTGTATATATAAAGGTCACTGGAGTCTAGATGTAAGAAAAACACGTACTAAACTCCCAAACAAACATGCTGAACACTTACTTGTCCTTACCTTAGTAATTTTGCTTCTTGTTCTTCTCCTTGTTCGAAGGATCACTGTGAACTTGTTTCACCACTTAAAGTTGAGTTAATCATTGTTAGAATCTGTTCTAATACACTAATGCAAGTTTGGACTTCCAAGGTGTCAGTAATCGTTCTTCTTCACAGGTGACTAAACGCTTAGCACAACTGTAGTTTATAATGCATTTAAAAAAAAAAATCCCCCTCATGAAAAAACTCATTAGGTTGTTCTAAGCCTTTAAATGAAAATGACATACAGACCTCTGTTCTCCAAGGAAGTTGTCACTTACATCTTTAATGCATGACTCAAGAGAATGACCTTTTACTTGGAACGTGTGGGTCTGAGTGGCTTTGACAGAAACATGGGTGATTGCACACTGTTCTTGGAAAAGTGTTCGGCAAGTTGTGAGTATCAGTGCACATTTCTGGTACCCTGGAGTTTAGTCAACAGTAGTTGTGTCTGATAGTTCTTCTATCTATTAAATGGGGGCATTTTGTTTAGGAGTGGAGGAGGGAAGTCAGTAGTTTTCAGTCACTAGTAACCTTGCAAAGCAGTAATACTTGCTAAAACTTCATCCATCTGTGAGCATGTCACAGGTCAGGAGAACAGTTCTGGCTGAAGCTGGGTAAGAGAAGATCACTTTTTCTTTCACCTCTACTCTGTGGTGTCTGTTAATAAGTAACCTAGTGATATGATCAGTTTTGTGGAACTGATAGGCTGTTTTTCAGATTGATGTGACTGCCAGAAATAAATTCCCGCCCAGGGTAGAAGGAAAGATTTATTTTCATGAAGAAATGTTCAGTTGTTCTGGATTAGAGACCCCTGAGATACTTTCTAAGAAGCACAGCAAAAGTGAGAAGTCTCATTTTCAGCAATTACGTGGAAGGAGGAGGGTCCCATAGAAAAATGTGAGTGTTTCTTCCTTTCTGGCAGCTCGCAAAGCAAAAAATGGAAACAGTAGGGAAATGAGTGAAATTTTCAAGAGGAACCACATACCCACATCACGGTTGTTAAAGTGAAACACACAGTGTCTTTATGGAGAATGCTCCTTATTAACTGCTGTCCAGTTGATTGTGCAGCATACAGCTTAACCTTCTGTGCTTCCTATCCCAGTTAGTGAAAATCAGAGATGTTCTAGTTAAAAATTAAAGAGAAGGAAAACTCCCAAAAGCACTGTCCTTGTAATTAGCTTGAATGAAACTTTCTGTTTTGATACTGTTTATATCTGTTTAGCTTGAATGTGTACAAAAACTTCAGAAGGTTCTCAAAACCAACAAGTAAAAAAAAAAAAAGCCCCTTGGGATTAGTTATTACTACTTTGTAATGAATCTTAGATTCTTTTATCAACCAGAAAGGAATATTTCTGGAATGACTGGTGCGTGTTGTGAGGTTGAAAGTCCAGCACAGAGTAAACAAAGTATTTTCTGACTATGCACTTTCAACGTCAGTGGTGTTTCTTTTTTGAACTGTGATGACTTGGGTGCCTCTCTGTTTGCAAAGAGGTGTCAATCTTCATTCTCCCGAAGGACCAGGTAGTTAATATACTTATAGGTATGATGTAGGAAGTTAGCTTGGATAGACTGTGAGGCCTGAAAGCTTAGAGAGTGATTTTATGTGTCTATTACTCTTCTAGATCATTAAAGTATGTTAGCTTTGTGTGGCCTTTAGATTTAAAATACACATAGTGTAGGAAAACAACATTCACTTGATGCAAATTGCTTTGATTTAATGTACACGCTGTCTTGCTATCCTTGTCATGGAAAGAGTTTAAATTGAACCTGTTGTTGCTTGCTTTATGGCCTAAAGACTGGTCTGAGTGCAGTATATAAGGCAAGTTATGGTGATCTCTTTCACTTTTTAAATTATTCCTCATTACTTAGTACTTCTGATGGTTAATGCTGTTCAGTAATTCTTGTGAAGTGTATACTTTCTAATTTTGAAAATGGCAACACAAATTTTGTCGTGTATAATGTGACCATGGGCCAACCTCATGTCTTTTTACACTTAAGTGTAAAAGATGCATTAACCAGTAATAAAATAGGATTGTATTTTCAAAACAGGAGGATGTGCTTTAAAGCAACGGCTTCCTAAGACTTTATCTAGTGACTTAATTTTGTATAAGTTAATCTAACCCCTTCTGAGCTTGAATTCCACCTGCATTATTTTTCTAATCTTGAAGGTACGTGGTCTTCCTTTGGTTTAGAATGTACGTCACCTGAAACTAGGAGACCAGAATTTTTTTTTTTTTTTTGGTACTTATGCTCATTATTAACTTTCTGGGATAAGGCTAATCTGGCATGCTCTTTAGTGCAACTCTTGACAGGCTGTGAGCATTTGAGAACAACATTTCTATACGTATGATCTGATGAAACATGGTAAAATGCTACAGGATATTGATGTGTCTTGTGTAGTACATTGTTCTAGTTAAAGCTGCCTAAATCTTTTTTTAAATCTTTTTTTTTTCTATTTTAGAGTGAGTTGAAAAGCGAGATAAAGGATCAGTTGTTCTCTTATGAAAGTGTAAAAATTGCAGCTGGCCTTATGTTGTCTGCATTCTTTTTGCCTTCCAGTGTAGACTTAAATATTTGGGTTTACAACTGTGCATTCCTTCACTATATTACGATGTGCCTGTAAGAGTTGAGAAGGCATAGCCTACTGATAGATTCAGCAGCTGCTGCTTCATTCCTAAAATGACTTATGCTGTATTGCTATGAGCTGTTGGTATTTTAGCATGATTCAGGCAGTATTATTGACAGGAATATCGAACTAACATATGTTCAAAAGTAGGAGTTTTCTTGGTTTTGCAATATGACTAAATATTTTGTATTTGGGTACCGTGCATCATAAATCATTGCCTTTTATTGTGTCTGTTTATTCCAAGGCACTCACAGTGAAGTATCAAACTTTTTGGAGTGTAGTAATAGCCGTTGTTTAAAATGGTGGTATGTAGGGTATGAAGTTGTTTTGGTTCTTTAGCAGAATTTGGAATATGTAGATGGTTAACTATTTAAAATATTATAGTATTAGTTCACTTTTTGAAAAGAAAACTTGAAGTTTTGCCTGACATGACTCATTGTGGAGAGATGTAATACTGTGATGCAGTCATCTGTTAAACTGAAGAACACAACTCTGCGGGGTAGTTGACGGTCCAGTAAAAGATGCTCTTACTTTACTTAATATTTCTGCCGTAATTTCTGAAGTTCTGCTTACATCCATAATGTGATGAGTGACACTTCCCTGGGGAGGGTAGCAGCAGTCTGACTCTGTGTCCATTGAGAGTCATCTGTGTAGCTACGTGGAACTAGTTTGAATGTATGGTTTGAGGCTTGTGTTTCAACAGTAGTAAATAGTGATGATCTTTCTGTCATTAGATGTGCATGGAGAAGCCTGGTTTTTGATGGCAAACAGATAACTGTGTAGTTTTCATGTTTTTATTGCCACTGTACTGCCAATATATTTTATATATTGTATTTAGAAAGTATGTTTGTAACTAACTCTGATCTGTTACTTTTCAAAGATGATCAAAATAAGCACTGAAATAATACCCATGATTTCACATTCTGTAAAAAATCGATTTGTGCCCTCTCTCTATTGCTGAGCTTTTATAGTGTCTTGAGGAACAGGACATTATTTTAAAAGAGGAAGTTATGTCTGCCACAGAGGAAGCATTATATTGTGCATTAAATGCTGTCCTTGTCATCTTGAAACACACTTTTTCTGCTCTATTGTTACATTCATCTTTTTTTTCTTCATACAGTCTTCCAGTTCTCTAGTGGAGTTGCAGATGAGTAGTTTTGAAAGTTGTCTGTGTAGCTCTCTTGTCCTCTTTTTGGGAATTGATCTTGGAGTGTTTGCTTCTGAAATGCTTCTTGATTTGAAACTGGATAGGTAGAAAAATACTTTTTTCTGTGCTCAGTTCCTTCCTGCACTTGGGTTTATGTTTGTATGCATGCTCTTAGATGTTGTTGGCTAGAGCTGTCCCACAGGAGATATTCTGTCCCCTGAGAACTGGGCAGGATATTGTTCTTGGTGTTCCCCATCTCAAAATGCACACGTTGGGAGGTTGGATAGTATCTATGAGCTGTGTTAGTCCTGTGTTTTGTGCGTATTCTCCTCAGCTGGAATAAGTTCTTAAATGATGCAGAGGAATTGAAAAAGGGGCTGAGAACTTGGTTTCTGTGACTTGATTGAATGTTTTGAAATAGGGTTTTTTAACTGTTAGGAATAATAGAGCTGGAAAGAGGTGCTGTTAGAATTGACCTTACTGCTTGGCACAAAGGCTTTGAATAATTCCACGGAAGTATTGCTCTTTTAATTGTTTTCTTCTGAGAGAGAGTTGGGACATCAGATGACAAGTTGAGACCAGGAACAAACAAGGTCTTAGGATGCATCCCGTTTGGTTTTTACAGGTATTGCTTCTTGAATGATGTTGTGGAGCACACTCTGGCTTGTGGTTGGGCTGTTTCATTTCCAGAGCTCATAAGTGGTTGCACTGAACAGAAAGAGACAGTGCCATTGAAACAGTGCTGGCAGTCAGGCATGGATTCCTGGTAGGCATTCTCAGTGGTATTGTCTTGGGACCATAGCCAGGCAGTTCCCTTAATAAGCTTGAAGGTTCACTGGCAGCTCTGACAGAGCAAATGCTACTTATAGCATACTAGCATTTCATTGTTGAGTCATTCGCTGCTGATTGTTTTAGCTACTGTCCATTAAATAATGAGTTTTGGCTAGTTTCTTGACTAAAACTGCCATGTGCGTGTTCATGGCCGCGCTTTCAAAGAGTGGTTATTGCACTAACTTTTCACTGGTCACAGTTATGTCGGGCTTTTGCTATACTGCCGTGTAATCAGACAGTATCAGAATGTGAGGTTAAGATTCTAGAATACTGTTGAACAATAAAAGGACAGCAAAACAACCTGATCCATGTCTTTGGCTTTCTCTAAGTTTAGTAAAATACAGTTGTTTTTAAGACTTCCTTCAATATTATGGGGAAATTGCCCAGGTAATTGCTTCCTTATCTATTCTATTTATATGTATCATCCTTCAAAGTGTGTTGCAAGATTTCTGTTAAATGCAAAAGAGTATTTTCAGCTGAGTGTCAAATCCATCTGTATGAAAACAGAAGTTGTTTCAGATTCACAAGCCCAATAAAATCTACCTTGTGTATAAATAGTAAAAAAAAGCCCAAACCAACCCTAAAATCTAACTATGTCTTAAAGACTTTAGTGCGACTTAAGTATCTGGGTAGTCTAGTAATGGAATATGTTGGTAATACTATGTGCTTCTTTACTGGTGCTGTTTATGAGCAAGTGTGCAAAAAGTATATTGGTATAAATAAAAGGGTTTTTTCTCTTCTAACTTTCTGAACTTTTTAATACATTTGCAGCTAGAAAATGATAGTAGTGAGTACTAGGAATGCATTCTTGGTCCATATGACCAGCAATGTTTAGCACTGCAAAAACAGCAGTGTGTGGAAATCATTTCCATCTTTCTTCCACTGGCTTTTGGTATGTTTTTCTTTTTCCTACAGAAAGTGGTCTTATCTAATTTGCTTTCCTTTGCTTGCAGAGGGGTGGAGAGTCTCGTGGTCGGGGTTTCTTGGTGTTTGTTTGTGGTCTCTTGGCTTTTTAAAGACAAAGCTGTTGAGGTCTTCCTTCCAGTCTTTGACTTGTAAAATTACTATTTAAATGGTATCTGCCGTCTTTTGTACGTGTGTAACGTTGTCCAGTCCCAAATACAGTAACCTTTCTTGACTTCTTAACACTGTCGTCTTTCTGCTATCACTTCCTCTTGCGAAACAAAAACCTTACTTGCTTAAGATGAATCAGAAGATTTATGTAGAGAAACTTGGACTTTCTGACTTTGCATATGCAAGTTGCTTGGATTGTGTGCTGTGCCCTGCAGATAGTTTAGTTTTAACCTTTTTCTCATGCAGGGAAGGAGAGGTCTTCCTGCTCCATTCAGTACTTGATTATGAGAGGGGAGTGATGTTGTATTTAAACTTACGTGGGAGCTTTGCGTCAAGAAATCTCCAGTATCATAGTGAAGATATTGGAATTAGTCACTTTTTAAACTGTTTTATTAGTATCTTTCATCTCATTTTTATACAGCATGACCTGTGAACTGAACTTCTGGATGATTTTTGTGTTATTCATAACTATTTGTTGTTTGGTTGTTTTCTTTATTTGTACCCTGAGGTTATTCTGGATACAGCATCTGAAATATTTTGCATAGTAGTGTCAAAAAGCATAGGGTTTTTTTTTCTGAGAAAAACTCACCTTTTCCTTTGTACTTTATTAAATGTTTGGGGTATCCTTGATCTGATTTTAAGTCTGATTTTTGTCCCACCCCAGCCTGCAAAATCAATTTGGCAGTTAACTTCTTCATCTTCCATTGTATACAAATATATAGAGAGGCTACATGTACTCAGATTGAGCCTAGATACCTAACTCAGATGGTGTGGATGTTGTTCGGTTTTAATAAAATGGCTTGTGATCATGTGACCTGTTTAAAAAACTGTTGCTTTGACTTATGTCACATCTTTTCAGCCACTGAGTCATAAATAACATAATTCAGTCTCTTGTTCCCTAATAAAGCTATGTGCTATGAAAATTCAAATGTCTTGTCTATTTCTGGGTGGACTCTCTTATGGTCCTCTATTACTTTATTGTAAAGGCCCAAACATAACTTCCGTCATTTATTCTAGAAGCAACCAACTTGTCTTTTATCAGGATGTGGTATGAAAAAATCTTTTCTCATTAAAGATTTACATCTGAAGCCTAATGCGGCACGATCCCTGTCACATTACTAGAAGTCTTCCTGAAAAGCATTGATGAAAGTGTTCTTGGATGCTAGACTTAGAATCAGAAAGCACTGATCATGTTTTACTGAAGTTAGACTACCTGTTTTAAAATTAGATTTCATGGTTTGTTGGCTTACTGATCTGTCATACCAGTTGAAGAGCTGTTCTACCTTGCCCTAGTTTTCCAGCTTTTAAAAAGATCCTTGTTTGTTTGTACGGTCAGGAGCCAAAAAGTTTTGTTGGTTTTAATTGTTTCTACTACTGTGTAGAAGGAGAGGGGTGGTTAATGTCACGGCAGATATGACAAAAGAGCTTCATTTCTGGCTACTGGAGCATGTTCTCTACCCATCCCTCCTTTATGTTCTAGAGTTAGTAAGGGAACTGCTTGCTGTGATGTAAATGAACCAGACAAGATGCCCTGACCTGTATGAATGCACTTTAACATGCTTCTTGTGGAGGAAAAGGTGGAAGCAGAAGGTGGGGATTTAACAGGAAGAGCTGTAACACCTCATTTTTGTGATGGAGTAACATCTCCAGTTCTGAAGGGTGGAGATGGATGAAGTCCATCACCTATATAGATTTCAGGACCTGTGAAGAAGCATTTCATTCCAGTGTTCCCCTCCTGCTGATGGAAACAGATGTGTGGCACAATCAAATGCAGCATTCCTTTACAGTCTGGACCCTGGACCCTGGCATAAGTTACTTATAAATAAATATACACAAGGAATTCAGCTATATGTTTTAGTAGTTATAAGCTACTCTTAGTGCAGGGATGTGTTGGGTTGAAGGGAGAATGTGCAGAAAGCTCCCTGTGGAATGAAATTTATAACTGCAAAAATGATTTTTGATTTTCTTTTTTGGCTCTTAAACCTGTTCTTGTTTCTTACAAGCTGGCCCTTTAGAGTATGCTAGGCTGTAGCTCCTATCAGCAAAACTTTATAAATCCTTTGGAAAGGTAGTAGGAATAAGGTGCCAGCAAGACTTAGACCTGAATGGGCATTTAAAGGTCTGAAGGAAGATAGAAAAATGATAAAAGCCATGAAATAATTCTTCTTGTTTTAAGCTTCATTGTAAATCCTCTCATGGTACTGCTGCTTTGATTTGATTGAGATTGAGATCTAAGATTCAGGCATAAAAATCTTTTCTACAAAAAATGAAACTATAAAAATCTTCCAGCCACTTCACACTGTACCGTTAGTGATCCCAGGAGATGAGACTGTAGGCTAATGGAGTCTGCTACAAACTTCTGCATCTGCATAAACTTTTTCATAGTGCAGTAGACAAACACGACTAGGAAATTATTTTCATTTTAAATATTGAGCTGGTGCTGAATTAAGAGATTCAGTGTTATGTGGCTTTTAAACTGATCACTGTCACCTACATTTTAAATAGCTACTCTTGCTGCTTTGTGCCTCATTTTGGCTACAGCAAATTAATGCCAGATCAGTTCTTTCTTGCCAACCCTTGTCCTTATGAAGACGTTAATGTGGTCCAAATAATTAGCATTTCTAGTGTCACAAATTACATTCCTTATACAGTGTGGTCAACTCAGCTGCTTTAGCAGTAAAAATAGTCATTGTGGTACACATTCCACTTGCAGTGTTGTATTCTGTAGTTTATTCATCTGGCTCAGTCCTTAGAGAGGTCTTTATACCAGAGATGATATGTTCCAGGAAACAAAAATAATTGTTCTTTTGGGATGTTCAGAAAAAAACTTTACTCAGAGGCTTGCCAAATTCTTACACAGCTGCTAAGATGATATAATGGGTTTTTTTGTTTGACTAAGGTTGTAAATATGAACTTCCTTCCTCCTGCCTTTATAATTATTCTAGCCGTATGCAGAATTTCTGATAAATCTCTTCCAAATTTCTGTTGAGGGAGAGTATCTATGAAATGCTTACAGACTTCAGCATGCAGTTTATATTTGCTTATGAAATGGGTGACCTAATTTTCTGTGAGCTAGATATAACCTCGTCCCGTAGTCCTGCCAAAAGAATGTATGTCTAGAATAAGAGTTTGTCCTGGTTTTATATAGCAGAAAAATCTTGAGCTCTGAGAATTCATGACCGGAATACCCTTAATCCCGGGAGGTGTTCACTATGGTTAGGTTGCAGATTTGGTCAGACTTCAAAAATAGGCTCAGAGTGGACGACAGGTTCTGTTCTGTTTGTATACGTCCGGTATTCCTGCATTTGTTGTGAGCCACGTTTCCTGCTGCTTTCCGAACTGCACTGAAGGAAATGACAGCACTGGCAATCAGCCTTGTGGACACAGACTTAAGTATTTTGGAAAGGAACTGAGCCTGGCTGCACCAGTACTGTACACTGAGGTTGTATTTGCTTTAAGAAGGGGCATGGCTCTTGGAGCATGATGCAAACTCGGTATGCAATATGGTATTAACCACTTTTTTAGCCCTGATTTTCTACCTAAACTTTAATGATTGAAATTCTATCTGTTTTCATATGAAGACATGAATTTTTATGTTCTATAGAAAAAACTGAAATTGTGTGTGTTAATAATAACACATCTACAAAAGTTTTGAGTTTTTTAAACAGTCTTGTAGTATCAGAGTCTGTAAAAGGTGTTACATTTTGTTGGTTTTTGTTGTTTAAACAATATCTTGGTAATATCATTATATTTCCATCAGGAAAAGGTGAAGGAATTAAAATACCAGGCTAGTTAACAAGTCATTTATTTAGACTTCTTGCAAACTTTCTGTTTTCCAATTGACTTCAGGAAAGATTCAGCCTTGATGGCATCTGATATTAAGAAGTGATGGCAAAAAAAGCAGGAACATTTGTTTCTTGACAAACTGTTGCTTACTTGAATTTTTCTGAAATACGCGTGTTGGACTCTCAGTTGTATAACAAAATAAGAATAAATACAGTATATGTTTTGTGGTGCTCTTTAGAGCCAGATGATTTCAACAGCAACAAGCTGTTTGTGCAGAGTATCATGAGGAACTCTAGCCACAGCCAAGCGAATAGTTGAGTGATACCTTTGTTTAATTACTGAGCTCTGTACACCTCTTGAAACCAAAAATTTCTAAGATACCATTTGCATTAGGAAAACTATAAGAGTGTCCTAGAGAGATATGTCTCTGCTGGACAAGGACAATGGAAAGTAGTCATTCTCCCTTTTCCAGAAAACAGAATATAAGGGTCCATCTTCATATTTCTGTAAGAGAAAAATAATTGCAAACAATGAAAACCAGAAATTGGGTGTAGTTGCAATTAGAGTTTATTTAAAAACTTAGAATTAAGGTATTAGGGATGTACGGCAGAGTAGCAGGGTTCTTGTACTTTTTACACCAAGTAAAAGTGTAGCAGAAGATATTTTAAAAGTGTCGTTCCAAGGGAATTTTGCAGTCTTGCCTCTGACAATGTGGTGAAAAGATTAAAAAATTTTTACTTTGCCTTAGTTACTCCAGACTTAGTTTGGCAGTTATTTTCTGGTCATTACACAGAATTTTGTGAGCCCTAATTAGTCCTTGCCTGGAATTATGAGTGGTCTCGGTATTCTTATGAAAGAATTTGAATTTAGCTCTTCTTGAAAATATTACGGTATAGCATTAACCTTTCATGCTCTCCCCTCTGCCTCCCCTCCACCTCTCAAAAAAAAGGTGCAAACCCTCAAACCAGATGTGGTTTTACTGGCACGTAAGGGTTTCAAAAGCACATGGTGTAGTCTGGAGGGCTGTGAAGAAATGTAGGAGGAAGGGTGCTCTGTTGCTTCTGCCTGAAGCTGGTCACCCCATTTCTCATTGCGTACTGCAGTTAGAGGTGCTCAGCTGGGTGCTGGTGGTGCCACCAGATTATGAATACTCATCTAAATGAAGCCACAGATAAACATTAAAACAAATGTGAACTCGAGTATTGTGACATAATCATTTTGTATGAAGGCTGCAGAATATTTCTTAACGCTGCCAGGAGAAGCAACCTCTATCAGCTAGTAAATGTGTATGGGTCAGACTGCAAGAAATTGAAGTGACTTTAACTTCATGCACTTAGTAGTAAACTGCACAGTTGTAGCTGCACTCGAAGGAGATATTCATAGAGTCACAGTTTATCTTGGGCTTGGAAGGGACCCAGTAAGGATCATTGAGTCCAACTCCCTGTTCCTCAAAGGACTACCTAAACCAAAACCATATGACATGACTTAAGAGCGTCATCCAGATGCTCCTTAAACTCTGGCAGGCTTGGTGCTGTGACCGTGCCCCTGGGGAGCCTGTTCAGTGCGCAACCACCCTCTCAGTGAAGAACCTTTTCCTGATGTTCAACCTGAACGTCCCCTGGTGCAGCTTCATGCCACTTCATACTTTTTCATGTGGCAAAGGAACAGTTACATCCAAGGGAAGGATGTCTTGTTTGTTCCTGATAACTTGGGAAAACAGCGCTACAAATACAGGCCCGTTAAACTGTAAGCCCCTTCCAGCTGTACTATTTAGTGGAATTTGTGTTGCAGCAGCTATTCAGTTGTACCTTTATATCATCAGTTCTGTGATGCTTTTTAACGGCCTTTGCTCACGCACAAACGGTTAAATATTATAAATACCTAGAGACTACTCTAGTGATCAGCTTATGTTGACAAGATTTTTATTGTATAAATAATATATTTTTTAAAATTACATATATCTGTACAGACATATTTCCAAGCAGACATGATGCCTTTGGGTTGGTTCTGAGACAATTCCACAGATACGCACAAGGTTCTGGCTTGTGAAATAAGTTCCTGGTTTGCAGAAATGTCTGACCCATGCTTGTAAGCATTAAATGAAAAAGTGCAAAAAGTAAGGTGCCACTTTTGTGTTTAGCCACTAATTTGAAAGCTAATGGCATGGGCATGCTATGTTTTCATATCTTGTGCCTCAGTGCTACGGAGTTTAAACTGGAAGTTTTCTGAATTCGGAATTATAAATGTATTTATGGATGGTAATGCTTTGTGGGTTTTTTTCTTGTTCCAACTTCTGCTTAAATGTAGTCTTCTCTAGGGATTAACTTGATACCTGAAAAGTACTAAAACGTTAAGTGCTTGTAATAAAAAGTACGAGCTTTAAATATGTTTACAGATAAAGTAATTTATTAAGACTTGTCATTTTACTCATTTGGTAAAACTGATCCAATTTTAACATAAATGCAAATTCAGCAAAATTATACTGTTTTTTCAGTGTCATATATATGTGATTGCATGTGCCCTAGAGCAGGTAGCATTTGAAAATTCCTCTGTACTAATGGGAAAAGTCGGTTTTTCTGTTTATTATGAACTTAAGAACAAAACCAAAATGCTTGACTCGTACTGTACACTCTGAAGTAGAAGGAGTTGCAGGTTACAGGTGAGCTTCTTGCAGGTGAACTTGCTGCGTCCAGAAAGGGGAAGTCCCACTTGTTTCTTTCCCTGTCCCTTCTCCCAGCTGTCTGGTATGAACGCAAAAGAATGTGTTTGCTCTAATATTTGTCCAGTCACAGGGCAGTCTACTGCTGCTTGCTACCTCCACAGAAAGACTGTTTTGGTGTTTGGAGTGTTGAGTGGGTTTTCTAATGGTATGGAAGTTTGAGCAGGCTCAGATGTTCTGGAGCGACATGCTAATGCATGGAGAGGAAAGAGATTTCTTCCTTTTCACAACACTGCGGTGTTAGCCTGGCTCAAGCTTTAATGTGTAAATTGTTGTTTTAAATTGGAGGAGTGGAAGCTTAAGAAAAAATAAGAAAACATCAGGGAAGCTTGTAGAGACATTTTTCTAAAAACTCCTTTGAGAAGTACTGTAGAAAGTTTACCCTGGAATAGAAAGAAAGATAACTTCACAATTTTAATGCTTCTGAGCCAGTTGTGTCAGTGTTTTCTAAATGCAAAGAAAACCTCCATCCAAAATGTGTTGTGGTTTGGGTTTGTTTTTTTTTTAATATTCTGCAGCACTTAGATGCTGATAACAATAAGAAATTGACTGAATTTCACAAATGCATTGCTAAAAATAAGTGTCTGTGGAGATTTACTCAGCTGATAATAGTTGGGGGTGCATTTGATGAATGCGTTGACCATGCAGAGCAGTGCTGGCAGGAGGTAGGCTGCCCCTTTGCCATTAGCATGTTTCTGGGAATAGGGCAAATGGAAGGATTTGCTACTGGAAGTACTGAAACATTTTGCTGCTCAGCTTCTTCATCTGAACAGATGGTATATTTATCCAAGGAGAGGACAGGAAGGAAGAAGGAGGAAGAGTATGCTGCAGCCCCTTCTTTCCTCTGTGACGGGAACTCTTGGGTGTGCGCAGCCCAGTGTGTGCTTCTAGGTGAATTTGTTTCTGGAGGGGCCAGCACAAATGATCCACTGCCTTTGTCATGTCACAGAGCCTGCTCCCAGCTTTGCTTTTCATGGGAAACTTGAATGTGGGCCATGGAAATTATTTTGAAAGTACCCTTGTCTATCTTGAGAAATGGGTTAGATGTGTTCACCTGTGAGTTCTCACTGAGTGGCGTGTTCCAAATCCAGCGTGATGGAGGAGAGCCTCTCTGGCTGCCAGGATAGGAGTCAAAGACTAGCTACTGTCAAAAGAAATAATCCTGCCTTTTGCTGCTGAGCATTCTGTGGGAAGGTGCTCTGTGGTAAAGCCCATGAGCTGCCCTGCAGAGTACCGTTCTTCTTAACTGCTTGGAAGCTGCAGGACTCTTGAGGTTCACAGTTCAGCAGTTAGAGGAGGGTATCTGTCCCCAGATTGATGACTGTCATGAAGTATCTCATTCCTGTCCCTCTGAACTTGAGTCTGTCGGCATGGAAATGAGAATACTGTATAGTATTTTTCAGTCACTGTGACCTTTGCTAAGAAGTCCTGATGTTGGAAAAAGCTCATTAATTTTTGTTGTATTTAAAAATAGAAAGAAAGTTGCATGTAAAACAAGTACCCATTACTTTAAGATGGCTTTGTATCAACCTGATCTAAGAAATGTTACTTTTGAAAACTTTTTTTTGTAAACGTTAAGATTATATTAGTCAGCCTATGCTGTTCTTTTTTCTTTTCATCTAAATCTACCCCACCTTTCCCACAGCATCAGGCTTGGATAAGAGACATGAATAATTGAATATTAAGTGACAGAATTTCCAAGCATGTTTGTAAGCAAAACATAAAGTGAAATATAATGCACAGCATATATGTGTCTGTGTGTATAACAGCTGCTCTCAACCACCTGCTTACGATTATCCATCACTGAATTAAAAATCTCATTCATTTAGATGTTTGAGGAAAGATAATTTTGGGAAGAAAATTTGAAACTTACGATTTTAAGTTGGCAGTATGGAGTCTGCTGACTTACTTGATTTATTTCCACCCTCCCCCCCTTCCAGTAGCAAAACACTGTCTTTAGTTTTCGTATGCAAGAAAAGCTTCATTCACAAAACTACCAAGTGTGGTGGCAGCAGACTTTACAGTCGTTGTTTATGTGACTCAGTTGCTGAGCTGCTTAGACAAGATCTCTGCAGCTTAAGATCTGAGCAGCATTTCTTGGGAATGCTGGCCTAATCCCATGAGTTTAAATACTTCTGTTTAAAGTCCTCCTTTAACAAGATCCAGCTGTCAGCCCCATCTTCCATGGTTCTTCTACTGTATGGAAATTTCATGTTTGCTTCCTCAGTGGCATAACTTAACACTGTCTTTTTTCCTTTTGCTATGGAAGGTCATTTCCTTTTTCAGGAATGTGTGCTTTAAAATATTGATTCTGTGTTAAATATTTACATTTGGTCTTAATCTCGAGGCAATTAAATTCTAGATAAAGTCTTTGGGTATGCATCAGTTGGTGTTCACTGGATTTTAGACTTCTCTAACCTTTGACATAGCAAAACTTTTTTCTACTTTAAAATTGCTTTCTTGCTTTAAGCGCTTTTTTTTCCAGGGAGTGGTACCCAGTAGTAGTGTTTCTCCCTGCTTCCCTCCCTGAATTTCTAATGCCAAGATTTCTTTAGAAACTGAAGTAATGCAGCTTTTCAGTATGAGGATATATCTTTAGAGAATATCTTAACTATACAAAATTAATTTTAAATTTTTTTAAATAGTTTCAGAAGGCTTATAAGCTAGAGATTAAGGTCAGGCAATGTTTAGATTCCTGCTGGCACTCTGTGACAAATTTCATGGCTCTATACCTCCAATTGCTGATACTGGTTTAAGCTATTATGTGGACTTCTTGCTTTAAGATCATTAAACTGCCCTTGAGAGAAAGGATGTTGAATTAACAGTAGAAGAAAAATCCCAAGAGAAGTATTAAGAAGAAAAAAATGCAGGGAGAACTATTGCGAGTTTTATTTGGGGTTTTTGTTTGGTTTAATTTTTGGGGGGAGGGGATGTTGTTTTATTTTGCTGAGGTTGTTTTTGGGAGGAGGGGTCAGAAGCTTTGGAGAGAGTTTTTCAGTGACATTCTGCTAAAATGGCAAATAAGAATTAAGTTGTATTTTCAGCTTGTATTAGTGATGAGCATGTCTTTCTAAATCTGCTCAAGACTTTCTCCTTGTCAGCAGTTTGTGCAGGCTTTACTAGGGAGAAGTGGGGGTGGCATCCAGCTTTGTCATCTTGCTCAACCAGATGTCACTCAAAAATTGCTTTGTGGATTGACTTCACTTCTGGAATGGCTTCTCTTTTTGAGGAGAAAAATGAAGAGTTGAGCAAATGTTGCACTTCCTTCAGGCGATTTTTTTTTTTTTTTTTTCCTCTCACCTGGTGGAATTCTCCCAATACAACTTGGATACAGTACAGTACAACTGGATTCCTACAGTACCAACAAGGAAAACGGTGAATTGAAGTTTATGCAGCAGGGTGTTGGCTTTCTGTCTTGCTATTGCGTGCGAGGCTTATGGGTATGTGAAATTTTGCTTAATCACCTGCAAGACCCAAGGGAAGATGCTGATAAAATACTCTCTCGAAGCAGTGATTCTCCTGCAGTTTTGATGTTCATAGACATATTTTTCCACCTATATCCATACCATGAAGAGCTTCTCCGTAGTTTCTCCTTTTCATGCCACGTAGTTGCTGCCAAATTTCATTGTGTGGCAAGGACCCCTTCAGCCTATGTGCCTCACATCACTACCTAGTGAGCAATGTTGATTTACTGCCAAATGATCCCCTCCCCTTTCCTTTCATAGAAAACTGCCCCGTTCCTGCTAACTTCCAGCCGTTCCTTCCAGTTTTGACAGCTAGGACTCGTCGCTGTCCAGAGCCCCACATCACTCTTTCTTCTAGACACACAAGGCTCTCTTGAGCCCTGCTCTCTCAGCTCTGCTCTCTTGATGCTGTCCTTCCAAGCCTCCCACAGGACACAGCTCTTGCATGGAAAAACCTCTCCTTAAATAGTAATTCCATTTCTGGGAACCTTATGGTGCAGTACTGTACTTCCTCTTTTCCCCCCCTGTTCTACCTCTCACACTTTAATAAACACATGTCCCCCTTTGTAGGGGTTGGTGATGCAAAAGAGTGATGGGGATAGAGAGGGGTTTTATGTCTCTCCTTACAGTTTGCTATAAAATTGGAGGATGAAAGTTGACTGCCAGTTGCAGTACTTAAATCTGGTTTTACTAGTAGCTTAAAATATAAAATTAGTTGAGCCAGGGTAGCCTGTTCAGATATGTTTATTTTTGGTTTGAGGCAGTGTTGTTCTGCTCAGTTTGTTAGAGGTTGGTTTGAGGTAAATCACATCTTCTAAATTGAATATACTTTTTCCTTCTTAAATAGATGTTTCAGTCAAAAGATTATTTCCCTATTTGTTCTCTAAATATTTTCTCCATGTGATGTCTCTTAAGTTCATGCTGTTTTGTCATGGCTAGCTGTAAACAACAAAATGTGTTGACTCAAATGCTAAGAATGAAACACCGATGTACTTTAGAGGTATCAAAAATTCATTTTTGGGTCTTCTGAAAAATATGCAGTTGTGATTTTGATTTTTTTTTTTTTTCCCCTTTTTTTCTGGAGATGGTAGTTCCAACTATAATGAAATGCACCTCTTCACGATGTAGTCTTAATTCTTAACAGGAAACCTAAGTCGCCTTCCAGCCTGTTGCAGCTGAGGTTAGTGTAAAGATATATACCCGACATAAAAGCAACCTGTGAAGAATGGATGAGTAATGCTTTAGCTATGATAAATAAACAACTTTTTTTGAGACATGGTTCATAGAGTGTCACTAGGTCCTTGTGGAAAGGGATTTGGCAACTACTTCTGAGTCTAGATAGTACCCACATCATACAGAGTGCCAGTGGCTGCTGTGGTATCTTAAGTGAGCATAATGCTCACTTGGCATAACGCTTATTTTTAACCTTTGAGAGGATTCCTTGAGCAAAAATTAGTTTCTAACTGTACTAAAGCATAGAGTAGCTCAGTCTTATGAGGAAATACTCTCATCTGCATTGTAATTTGACCTATGAGCTAAGTGATTTTCTTACACCTCCTTTTTCCTGGTTGGTTTGATCATTCATTTGTACCATTTATAACAGTAAGCATTGTTGAGATGTCCAGCTTTTATGGGTAGTTGACAGTTACTTGCTTTATTTTACATACTTATAGTTGAAAGACAACTTAGTGTACGCGTAAAATTTAGTTTCTTTGCATATTTATTCCTGGTGGAAAAAGACCCTGTACGGGCACGATAGACCAGTCTGTAAAAGGATGTGAATTTTTGAGTGATTGGTTGGCTAATGCTTCTTTTCAAGCACAGGGTGGTCCTGAAAGTTCTGCTGTTAGCCTGGTGATTGTTATTATTGGGCCACAGCTACAGGAATATTTGGGTATTTCCTGACATCTGTGCATAAGGCCGAATATTACAACAAAATTCATACCTATTCTTAGTCTTCTTGTTCATATTTATTATTCTTTTTTGGACGTTATTCCGAAGGTAAAACTGAATGCAAAGAGATGCTGCAGCAGTATTTGTGTTACAATAACCACATGATGAAGATGCTGGAAAATTGGAGCTAATGTAGTTTCTAAGTATATATCTGCCTACTGAAGACAGGCTGTACACTGAAAATTCTCTAGTCCCAGCTGGTAAGTCTAAGATGTTGGCTCCTGCAACTAATGAGTGTTATTTTACATAGCACCTGTATTTTATCCTCTAGTTGAAAAATTCTTTAGCTAAGGCAAGTTTTGTTTTTATGATCTAAATATTTTTTGTAGCTATCTTCAAGTTGTCTTCATAAAGACTGTTCAGTGAGATATGATGTCGTCTAGGATGCTCTTTTTATGGGAATTAATTTAATGTCCACTTGGGTACTCTGGCTGGAATCTTGGTTCAGGAAATGGGATACAATGATTGATAAAGCCCCTTCTTTTCAAGGCAGCATCTGTTTGGCTAGATATGAGTCAGGCACTGAAATGTATTGGGGGGAATAAAGGTTTTACTGTATGCCTTCCCAACAGTGCAGATTTCAAATGCAGTCAGATTCTTGTAGTGACATTTCTGTAATTTTGGTGCTTCCCTTATCATACAGGAAACAAGATCTTATAAATGTATTTCAGTACACAAGGAGGCACACTTTGGAGACTAATGTAAGATTTCAGGTTGCAATTATGGAAAGGTAGAGTCAATATAAAGTAATAATAATACAAAGCTTAAAACCAGAGACCAGCCCTGTGGAATATAGGGTATTCTGCTTGATGCACTTTTTATTTTACCTCTCAAAGCTTTCAGACAAAGAAGGGGTGGATTGGTGGGTATTTTGTGGGTGGTTTTGCTTGTGGCACATCAGAATGATTTCCCACTGTTAGAAATCACGACGATGAAGTAAACGTTCTGGTATCTTCAGTGTGTTTATTTCAGGAAATTCTGGGTGCTAGTGTCAACTAAAGTTACAGGGGGAGTGTACAAATTCTGCTTAAATACAAAGGGAACTGCTAAGGATGTGAATATGGAGAAATATGTTTTCCTATTTGTTCATGCTGCTAGCCAAAAAGAGCTTGATTCTTTCATATTTGTATTGTCTGTGAAGAGTACTGAGTTGTCATATCTGTGTCTGCTTCATTTTAAAGATTCAGTTTTAAATCTGTGGAAGAGCAGGGAGCAACTGTGATATGTTTGACTTTCCTGGTTAGACTCTCTGGGGGTGGTTGTTGAACAATCTGTTAGAATCTGAAAGGGATACAGTGCTCTGATGAACACCACCAAGTTTTAGAAAACCTGTATTTGCTGTATACAGCATTGATGTGTTTTGGGGGATTCCAGAAGCAGTGAGAGAAACAATTTGCTTTGATGTTACGATCTGGTATCTGATGAAGATTTTTTTTCTTCTTCTTCCAGTTAGTTTTTCAAACAATTGTTTCATTAGCAGTTGTTAAAATGTAAGTTATGTGTTCACTTGTGTGCTATAAATATTTATATTACGAACTTATAAATAATGTAAAGAAAAATATTTTTATGAGCTTAGGGAAAAGGTTGTTGTTTGACTAGGCTTGAAATACAAACAGCTAGAGGCAAAGACAAGTTCTTGTACAGGCATGTGCTTAATTTTAAGAGGAGCATTAGAAGTCATGCTGTGTATGTTTGAGTAACTGTTACTTTCAGCAGCCTCTGTTATCTTTTTTTAAAACTGTAGCCTGTGTGCAGTTCAAAGCATGCATTTTCAGACAGCAGGTTTCTTTTCTGTGGTTTCAAAGATACATTCTTGCATGTTGCACCGATCGGTGGGCAAAGGAGGGAGTATTGTGGGCTGTCCAGTTTTGCATCTCCCAGTTAAACCTGAAAATAAGACCGTAAAGTGAGGATGCCTGGTCTTCATACTTGCTGGAGTTCTGCAGTCTAGACCAACTGCCTGATATAAAGTAAAAGACTTGGAAAAGAGATATGTTCAAACTGTACTTTGCTTTTGAACTCTTTAAGTGTGTTCTGGAATTGTCTTTCTTCTCCCAGTTGCTCTGAATAAGTCTTGCACATTGCATATTCTGCTCTGGACTTCCTCTGAAGAATAGTAGTTATTGCTAAAGTACAGTGACATATTTTAATTTTGAAGAACAGCTTAAAGAAACCATGTGTGTAAACATTTGTTTCCTTTTTTTTGCCAGCGCTATTTCCAAATTGCTACTAATTAGTTTGTTTTAAAAAAAAAGTGTGGAATTAAATAAAAACAATTTTCCAGAGCAATGCCGAGTCCCTCACTTCCTTAATAGTTGGAATGTAGTTGAGTTGGACAGGACAGATCAATTGAATTGTGGCAGATAATGTGTTGATGTAAAGAAAACAGCGTTCACCAGCTAGGCAGTAAGGGAAGAAAGGAAATAGATAACAGACTTAAATCCAAGGTTGTCACAGTAATAATGAATGCTTTATCCACCTTAATTATATCTGCAATCTCTTGGTGTTTGACTTTTTTTTGTGGAACTTATATCGATGTCCAGGATTTCAAGAGGTCACCCACAGTATTTCAGAGTATTGGTTGTAAGAGGTCTCATTGCTTTTAATGAAGTGTCTGAAGATTTATATTTTATCAGACATTCGATGTGTTTTCACCTTGTTTTGTTGCTGCCAAGTCTGGAAAACTATTGCCTGAAGCATGGTTTTAAAAAAAAAAAAAAAAAGAAAAGAAAATGGAACTCAAAGTTGGCTAAAAACAGCATATTGAAACAGACTTTCATTTGACCTAAGATTTTTTTCATTTGGAACATTCTGAATTTGAATTTTTTGGCTGACAGATTTGTATCTCAGTTTTTGAATTTGAGAAGCATTGGACTGTCTGTGCTGCAGAAGCCTTGGGATGTATTCAGCTATTACCTATGCTATTTGAAGCTTAAAGAAAATAAATGCTCTTTTGTTCAGGTTTTCGTCTAGATTGCTTTTAACATAAACTGGGTTATAGAACATTGGATAATGCACAAAGAGCTTCCTATAGCTTTCTAATCCCCCTCAAATATCTTTTTCAGGAGTAATTATTTCCAGAATACTTAATGCTTATTAAGAAGAAACAGAAATATTAAAGCAAATGATCTGCACTGTCACTGGCTTAATGTGCTGTGGTATTAAATTCAAAGGAGAAATATTGGTGTCAGTTATAGCAGAAGAATCTCTGACTGAAAAATGTGCCACATCTGATTGGTCCCTGTCACATGGACAGAGTATTAATGTGATATAAATAATGTATCTGCTCAAAGTACCTATCATTATTTACCATTACTTTAATTATGGAAATGTGTAAAAACATGGAACACCTATGTGAGCTTTGGCTGTCAGTTTTGTGAAAGCATTTTAATTTTTTTTCTGTTCAAGTAGCCTTATTTCTTTAAGCAGTCAGGTGAATGAATATTAGAGATGAAAACCTGCTAGAATCTTACTCTGGTATTTATGTGTGCACTCTGCGCTTATGTGCTCATATGGTATATTGCTGTAGTGTTCTATCATATAAAACTTTTAAGCAGAAATGGATATTGGTGTAATAACACAGGAATGATCACAAATGGAGGAATGTGGATGTCCAGATGAGGTCTAGAGAGAGTATGTTTCCCAAACTGGACTATGCTATATATAATTCCTGAGGCTAGATTTTAAAATGCAGAAAACCAGTTATTTCTTGAGATGGTGTTTTAAAGATTTGTGTCTTGTCTACTGCATCCCTAAAATAGCTTTGTTACAAATTCAGTAGTTGTTTTTGAGAAGGAAAATTGTTATTTCAGGAACAAGCAGGACCTTGTACAAGCTTGTATTTAAATAAGAAAGGTTGGAGGTGAAAACATCAGTTGCCTGAAAGATGGTATGTTTTCATTTTGGGGGTTTATGCTGTCAGTTGGTTCAGAACATACTTAAGCATCTCTAATTCAAAATTCTTATTACAGTGCTTCTGAAATTATAGTGAATAAACACATTCTTGTTGCTGACCCTTTATGCACATCAGTGTTTCCGGTTGGATTCAGAATTCTGTTTTTCTTTCTCTTATAATCCTTGTATCATCAGTGAATTGTGGTATAGATAAAACCTGCAACTTAATTATTTTACAACTGCTTTTTTCAGTGCAGAATGTTTTCTTTATGAGGAGATATTGTTAATATAAAAATTTCATTTGTCTCAATCAACTTGATTGATTTAAGGTAGGAACTACTGTCTCAACATGCAAGTGTGCAGATAGGGTCTCAGTGCAAGACACTTCCCTCATGCCAGGGTCTCAGTGAAAGATGCTTAATTTACACTTCCAGGTGTAATTTAACTCTGTCCCAAAGGTGTTGCTCTCAAATGACAATTCTTTCTTAGTTTCAGAATTCTGTAGTGGTGTCTTTTCTTGAAAATGTTGAAATAGTATATTTAAAGCATTGTTCTTGGGCTTTCCATCTTTCCTAGTGTGTTTTAATTTCTCATGCTTGTCCTGGCATACTTAGAATATAAAAATCATCTTGAAATAGTAAATCTTCCTCTTTTTTCCCCTAAAGTATTGGTGAGGTTTTTTTCTTTACAGTGTAATTTAAAATAGTAGGTTGTGATTAAAAGTTACAACTGCTAACTTCTAATGAAAGCCTTAATTTTTCATAAACTAATGTTAGAATACTGTGCTTCATGCATTTAAAGGTGAAATCTAATGAACTGTTTTGGAAACTTGACAGCTGACTTGGAGTGATTATGAGTCTGCCTGTTTAAATAGCATTTCAGACAGATAGACTAGACTGTCACAGTCCATAGTGGGTAGTTAAATGATACATAGACCACACTTTAGTTTAGGAAACCTCACTTCCATATACTGCGTTGATACCGTGTTTTATGGAGGTATCCCAGAATGATGCTGCTCATTTTCTTTATGTTCTGCTCCGACATACACTTGAACAGAATAGAAGGTGAAGTGTTGAAAAATAACTTGAATGCTGAAGTTACTTTGGCATGTCATCTGGTATGAGCTAGGTGAAAAGAAAAGCTGTTTAAAATCTGCTCCCCTGCAAATGTTTTAGGAATGTAAGTGGCTTACTTTATGGCATCACATCAGAACAATTATCCTTCCTCCATTTTGTACATCTAATTCAATTCTAAATGACTCCTTTAACAAAGAAGCCTCAACCCAACTAAACAAAACACACACAACCCCTCACCCTTTATGCTGGTTTTCTTTCTTGTTATAAATAAAGATGTTTTATCCTTAGAAAGGTGTGATAACTCCCACTTAGGTCATAATGTGCTAAAGTACAGTGCATGGTTGCTGTGATCAACAGCAGTGAGAAAGAAAATGGTTGTAAAAAGGAAAATTTGAAGTATTTAATTGGAATGCCCACTCTTGTTTGAAGTGGTTAATACTTTGAGGTTTTTTGCCAAGAAGTTCATATACTGCTTTCTGAGCATTTTTGTCTCTGCTTTAATTTATTGAACGAATTCTTTAATTAATGTCTTTTGGGATGTCTCCCAGTTGTGGAACTTGTACTAAGACAGATTTCCTGTTACAGAACTTGCAGCTTAATATTAGCTTTTTCTGAAGTGAGACACTAACTTCTGTGTGCCTTTTGCAAGTAAATGTTGACAGGCTCATAGGAAATGCAGCTGACGTTAGGAAGCTTGGGTGGGGACTACAAGGAGCTGGCAAATACTACAGGGTTTCGTGCCAGACATGCTGACACAACAGTACTTCACTTGTAAAAGTTTTCTTTAGGCTGCTAATTCTGTCTTCAGAATAACTGAAACCAAAGCAGTGTCTCTGATGCCAAGTTAAAATAGCTAAAGTAACGGTTTATGGGAAATTGAGAATGCTTTCCATGGCTTAGATCCTCAGAAATATTAGTAAAAAGAGCAAGCTTCTCTCTTAATGAAAGGGTGAGTTACGAACAGTGCCATGTTATGAATGCACTGCAAAACAAGTCCATCTAGCTAGAGTGGTAAAAGAAGCTCGAAGAGGGAAAGACTAGCAGTGTAAAGTGTCTGTAAATACTGTGCTCTGAGTGGTTTATATCGCAGTTTCAATTTATTTGATTTGCCAGTTCATAGTCATGTTTTGTAAGGCACCCTTTTAATAGCTTCCTTTAGCTTTCAAATAAAAATTCTTTTCTTCAAATGTATCTAGACATTGAGAAATGCTGTGTTGAAATGTGAGCACTTTTACAGCAGTTTGACCACGTCACCTTAAGTATGTGTTTTGTCTTCAGTTTACAGTATTTCTGATGTCTGTAAAAGCCTAAGAAGTAGTAAGGCAAAGCTTTGAAGGAGGATAAAAGTGGAATACAGCTTAAGTTTGCTTTGCAGAAGTTCAGGCAGAGTATGAGTTGCTGCTACCATGCTGTCTCCAGTTTTGTGTGTGGGAGGACTTGCAGGAGGCATCATGGAGAGGAATCTTGCAGGGGAAGGCATTCCTGACTTACAGAATATAAAAACTGGTGCAGTCTTGGTGGAAGGATGCAGCAATATTACATAAGCATATTGGATGGTTTTTTTTAGTTTCATCATCACCCTTAGATTTTAAGAAGTGCTTCTCTTCATTTGTTAGAGCACAGGACTCAAAGCAAGTGTTGGAAGAAAGGAGATTCAGGTGGTGAATTTAATCTGTTCAGTGTTTGTGCAGAGCAGTGTGCCATGACAAGTTAGCTTTAATATTATCGCCTCTTTTTAAGGTAAGCACATGCATTGTGCTCTCCCACAAAAGTAGAATAGCTCAGGTAGTAAACTGAAGCAGCTTTGCCTAGAGCAACTGGATGGCAGTATCTTGCATCCATGGGAGACACTGGCTTCTGCTGACCTCAGAATTACACATCACCTCCGAAGTCTCCTCTGACCTATTTTATCAAGGTAAAATTAAATAAAAGCAATATACAGATATAAGGAAAGACTATTTTTAAATCTTGGAGGGGTTTTTTCGCATGAAAACTGTCATACGAAATAAAAAGTAGATTGAACAGGTTTTTTTCTCTGAGATCACCTTAATCATTTTTCTTAAAATCCCTTATCAGTTTGACTGTGTGATGTCGGACATTGATATCTTTCAGACCAAGATTTGTCTTTTCCTGAAGAATAGCACTTAGTTCATTTTTTAATCTTCAAAATGTAAACTGGTGCTTTCAGGAAGCTCTGTAGCAAGTAACTAGGTACCCCATGACTTGACTAAATCAAGCTGTACAACTCATCATTGATTTTATGGGTAGCTCTTGCTGGGGATCTGTTCTCATGTGTCTCTGGACACTCTGTAGCATATCTCTGGAATTCACCCTTCTGTACTGCCTGACTGCTTCCAAATTATACCTAGATTGTTACCCCCCTCCCCCAAGTATGTAAATTCTTTCTGAACCAGATCTTGTCTTTACCAGTATGGGTGAACATAAAAAGGCGTGTGTGTCTTAACTCCATAAAAGGGGCTGGAGGACATGTTTGGAAAAGATATTTAAACAAAAGGTTATTTTTCTTTGAGATAATAACAGATAAACTTTGGAGACCGTTGCCTTTATCTTGGTCACAAATTTGTTGAATGAAGGAGGATCTGAGAGATGTTATGGTGACTCTTTGCTTCCAGAGAGAAGCTCCTTTGTTGAATAAAAATCGTGCAGTATCACTGAAGTGATCTGGTCAGTGTCCAAGATTTGAACTGTCTCGGGGGATGTATTGCTGACATTCTCTATGGCCTGTTTAAGCATTTCTGTTTACAGATTTGTAGAGTGATCTATTTGCAGTGCAGTGAGACTGCACTTCCTGTGGTTGAATGGTGTTGCTTAACTGTGGTCAGCTGAATTCCTTGGACAAGAGATGGATTTTTTTAATGTAATGTCAATAGATTTTGCCAACAGTCGCTGGCAATGAAGGCACGTGCAAGGTTAGCATGAATTTCTGATGGTATATTAAATATCGTGACCTCTGTTCTTAATCTTTTTCTGCATCTTTCTGACAAAAGTGAGCCTCAAAAATGGCTTTGCAATTATCCATTGCAACTTCCATACTAAGTCTTTCCTGTTAAGCAGGAGTTTTTATGAAGTTTATGGATGGACATTTGCTTTGATTTAGGAACACTTTCAGAGACATAGTAGCTGACACCAGTTTTCTTCGACACTGATATGAAAGTTTAAATATCGAACTCTTTTTTTTTTTTTTTCAGATGGAGCAATTGTCAGATGAAGAGCTTGACCATGGTGCAGAAGAAGATAGTGATAAGGAAGATCAGGATCTCGACAAGATGTTTGGGGCATGGCTGGGTGAACTGGACAAACTCACACAGGTGAGGGGGGTTTCAGTCATCTCATGGAATAATTTTTTTGTTAGAATTTTGTTTCTTTTCAGTTGGATGCTAACTGCTTAGCACTGCCACTTGCAGCAAGGCAGATGGTAGCCTATGACCAGTTCAGTAATCTTTAAAGGTTTATATATTGGTGTGTTTTCCCCATCTTGAGGTTGTTAAATTCTTTTTGCGCAACCTTCTAGTTTGACCTATCCCAAAGGGTGTAGTTCCTTCCAAGAATTATGGAATTGGTATTTTGTCCTTATGTATGTAGAGAAACACAGGCTTTAGCTGACAAGAGATAGTCTGTGTCTCAAAACATGTGGTTTGACATTGTCCAGCTGTGACAGCATTTGTTTGTTGCACCTGAAGAGCAGTAAGAAAAAATTGTGATCATTGCCACTGATGCCATAATAAGATACCCTGATACACACTAAAGGACTCACCATTGTTCCAGAGTACTCTTCCTGCTTTAGAGAAGCAGCTGATAGGACACCTTTTGGTCTTTCCTTCTTTCTCGTGCTTTTCCTTTGCTTCACAAGCAAATACTGCATTTTGCATGGTATGCTGCACTCCTGGGGTGATAGGCCCTTCCTCTGTGACTGCCTGCAGGGGGTTTTTCAGCTGTGTGAGCTGGCCTTCCTGAATAACATATTTAAACTTCTCCATTTGTCATATGGAGTTAAGCAAAGGTATGATAACTGAAGTTTCATTAAGCTAGAGAAGAGGCAGTTTTTCTCATATTAATCTTACCTGAAGACTGACGGAAAATTGAGCTAATCATGTAACAGGGTTTCAAATTCAGGCTCATCTCTTCCTATCTCTGCCAGCAAGTTCTAAATGTATACAACACTATAGGGGAATTTTTTTTTTTTCCTGAGCTCATACACACAGGGCAGTAAAGAATCCTGCCTTCTGAGATGAATGGAAGAGTGTGACATGAATCTGTATATACTAATTCCTGCTGGTTTTGAACTTTTCTTTGAAGGGTTGTTAATGGTGTAAACCATTTTGAACATGCACGGGCTTCATGAATTGCCGTGAGTGAGGATATTCCCAGAGGAGCACAATGGGTTTTAGACCCGTTAAGCATTACTTAATTTCAGATGTTCTGTAGACCTGTTGAGCTTCAGTGACAGCAAGATTGCGCATGTAACACATTCCACTTCAGGGGCAGCAGCTCCTGACCCTATCATGTATCTCTTGGGTCAGCAGCTGGATCACAGTGCCCTACTGCTTGCTACTTACAAAAATCCTGGTGTTTTTTATAGCCATCATAACATAACAGTTCAGTGGGTCTTAGACCCTTTGTTCTCTGCCCTGTTTTTTTCAAGGTATGAGCAGCCTAGAAATATAACTATACTTGGGGCTTACAGCTACACTGTTAACATGCAGACTTCAGGATGATGTCTCAGTTTGTTGATCCATGCAAATTTCTTAAAATCTACTGACAGGTACTTAATGGTAGGACCCACATTATTTGTTTCCTACCTTCGTATTGCTGTTCAAGATAGTCTGCAACACAGCCTGACAGTTGCCCTTCTGTCTTTCGCAACTACTGAGAAATGACATTTCCCCCAAAACTTTTAAATGACCTCATATTGTTCTGTATAAACAAGTTAATGGAGTTGGTTGTGTCTCAGTTCATTTATTTGGACAATCATCAAGTCTTGATGGGGCTGTTCCAATGAAGTCCCAATAAAGGGAGGTGATTAGAGTTAATGAGATCCAAAGTGCATTCTCCTGTAGTTTCAGCATTTGTTGCTATTTATCAGCTGGACTTCATGAGCACCAGGAGGAAAGGATTTTGTCCCTGAGATCCTTGATCTTTAACTTCTTTTTAGATTTCCTAAATGTTTATTTTGAAGATATTTGGAGTAAGACCCAGATAGATGTAAGAGCTTTTTAAATGACCTGAAATTGTTAAAATGCCCATGGGAATCATCTGAGTTCACTTTCCCTCTTTAACTCTTGGTCTAACAAAAGCATTATAAAATGGAGTCTCAAAATCTGCAGCATGTGTGAGCAATGTTTGGTGATGATGTAGGGTGTCTTAACATTTATCCTATGTAAGTTATCCTGCTGTATGGTGCAGGTTAAATGAAAAAAATTATACCTTTCTTCTTCTGATGATTTAGAATGAAGGTTTTGGTGCTACTGCAGGTTTTAGCAGTTGTCCAAACTGCTTGTTTAGCCATCTAATGTGTTATGGAGAATGTGCTCAGATAATAGTGAGAGTTAATCACCTGTGTGTCCAGTGATCTGAAATAACTTCATTAAAGCCAGTAAAAAAAGTTGAGGTGCTTTTAACCAGAATATATTTGCTTCACCGGAAATCTTTTGTAGCAGTCCGTGGGTTCAGTCTGAAGGAACGGGGCCTAACTTGCCTCTTCTGTCTCCAGTTTCACTGAAGTCTCTAGGATTAGAGATTATGTACCCCCCAGCTATTCTGTCTGGAACAGCACATAATCTTCATCAGAGCTACTAGAGGTGAGGGTTTTTTCCATCTGATGGAAGACAAGGCTTCATCACTGTCTTCTCATATGTGATGATTGGCTCGCTGATTTTTTTTTTTTTTTTGAAGTCCAAGCCAAGCTGAGGAGAGAAGGGAGCTCAGGAAGAATAAATACTAGGGGGAAAAACAGTGCATTTGATTTTTTTTAACAAAGGCTTGAGTAAAGATGTAGAAAATGAACATAAAAAATTTAGGTGAGAAACTTTATTCTGTTGGAACTAGAAGATGCTTTTCCTTCAGGCAAGTATATCTCTATCAGTACAAGCATTGCCTAATTTCAGATGTTTTGCAGGCCTGCTGAGCTTCAGTGACAGCAAGAGCTGGATTCCCCATGTAACTCATTCCACTTCAGGGGAAGCAGCTCCTGACCCTGTCATGTACCTCTTGGGTCAGCAGCTGGATCACAGTGCCCTACTGCTTGCTACTTACAAAAATCCTGGTATTTATTATAGTATTATACCCGTATTAGCCATTATAACATAACAATTCAGTGTATTGATTAGAAAGAGTTTCACTTTTTAACCTATGCCAGTTTTTCTGAAAAAGGTGTCCTACATAAACTGGGTGGGATTGGTTTTCATAACTTAATGTTATTCATGGGAAAGACTATTGAAAAAAATTCTGAATTTAGCGAATTTAAATCCCTGTTAATAAAATAGGATTCTTCATTGAATGTTTTTATCTGTTTATGCTATGATTATGCTCGTAAGCTATTGGTGGATATCTCAGACCATATCTTAGACTCTTATCCCAGTTTGTATGTGTTCAGATACTTGTGCAGTTTGCTGCAGAGAAATAGTTACAGGTAAGTCAGCTGTCCGTTTCAAGATCACCTAGTGTGTAACACCACTCAGAAAAGCTTTTGGAAAATGCTTCTCTTCTTTTGATTCTGAAAAAAGCAGAATGTGTTTAACACCTCTTCTTCACTGCATACCTGAAGTTAAATCTCTCTGGTATGATGATGTATGTTTTCAGTCCAAAGCCTGAAAAAGAGGGGTGGTTCTATATATACCAGTAACTTCTGAAAATTTTCTCTTAAAGAAAATTAATTCTCGTTCATCTTAAATATTTGCTTGTCCAATTACTTGTCAAATTTTATTTTGCTCCTTTTTTGATCTTTTTCAGAGTTTGGATGCAGACAAGCCTGTGGCACCAGTGAAGAGGTCACCTCTCCGCCAGGAAACCAATCTTGCCAACTTCTCATATCGCTTCTCCATGTACAACTTGAATGGTTTGTTGAATTATTTACCACATACAGTTTAAGAAAAATACTAGTCTAAGAAAAAATCCTATTCCAAAATATTACAAAATATAAGAACATTTGAATACAGTCACAGCTGAGGTGAGAACGTATTTGCTGAAGGCATTGCTTTCTGGGGTCCTTTTTTTTTGAGTATTTGAGTCTCCTAAAGCAGTATCTTTTACAATACCTGGTATCTCAGAACTGTAGTGTAGTAGTTGTTTAAAAAAACTTGCTCTGGGATCTGGTCTCATGAAAGAATGAATTAGTGTGTGTCTGTTAACCAGGAAGAAAGAGCATCTTGTTTTATGGAACGGGATGCAGGAATATAGCTACAGAATGCTTTCAGGATAAACAGAAGAAAAATTTAATTTAAAGGTTTGAGTATGTATATAGTATTTTTGTTTCGGTTTTGTTTTTTTAAAGCAGTTGCATTACTTTAGCAGAAAATGCTTAGCAAAACATCTGCACTTTTTCAAAAAGTGAGGCATGAAATGCAAATGTATTTTTACATTCCGTTCACAGGAAAGCAGTTTAAACTTTTCAGATGTAATCTGAACATTCATAGACTTCTTTTGCTGACAAATGCGTTTAACCTAAATAGTGTGAAAGTTGCACTGGTCAAGAGTAGTAGTGCAAACGAATTTCTGTTCATCAGTGCACAGAGATTTTGCAATACAGATGGGAAAAGAAAATATTGCTTCCTTTGCTCTCTTAACCATTAAATTTGATAACACAAAGTGAAGAGTTGCAAATGAAATAACTCTGTGCATACTGACTACTCGTTTGTTGCAGAAGCCCTGAATCAGGGGGAGACTGTGGATCTGGATGCCCTCATGGCTGATCTCTGTTCCATAGAGCAAGAGCTCAGCAGCATCGGCTCTCATTCAGCAAACAATGCTGCAGTGAAACGCCTCGCCACAGAATCCAGAACTCAGAAACCACCTGCTAGTCGACCTTCCACTAAGCACAGCAGCGTGAAAGGATTATCCTCCTCCTCTGCTAAGGTGACTAAACCATCACATGCCAATGTGTCTCTGGATGACATCACTGCACAGTTAGAGAAGGCCTCTTTGAGCATGGACGAGGCAGCCCAGCAGTCTGTTGCGGAAGACACTAAGCCAGTGGTTACTGCCCAGCACAGGAGGACAGCATCTGCTGGCACGGTGAGCGATGCTGAGGTGCGCTCCATCAGTAACTCCTCCCGTTCCAGCGTGACCTCTGCAGCTTCCAGCATGGACTCCTTGGATATCGATAAGGTGACGAGACCGCAGGAACTGGACTTGACATCACAAGGGCAACCAGTCACTGAGGTAGGGTGTCACTAATTCAAGATTTTTGTTTGGTTTGAGTTTTTCTCTTCAAACTTACACACGCTGTACTACCTCATTCCCCATGCTGACACTCGTAGCTAAACATCTGCGGTGCAGTGGGGTTGATTGAAAACTTGCTTTTACAGGAACTGCACACGTTGTAGCTAATTCTTTTTCTGTTTTTGGTTCTGTCTGCAAGGAAACTTCTTATAAAGAGTGTGTTTTGGTATTTTTAAGAGCTTTCCCCATCTCTTCCTCCTCTTAAGCCAGTCATGCATTTTAATGTTTTTATAGTTAATATTTTTATTTGAAGTAAATATCACATATTGCTTTTAATTTAAATCTGAGGAGTGTGCAGCTGTGGCAAAAAAAAAGCACAATTGACAAAACTCCATTCCTGTTACAGTACAGTTAATACCTGAAACACATGGAGCAATTTATGGGTGTGTGTCTGGAGCTATACTATACCAGTAATTTGCTGCTACTTAATATTCTTGTTTAATGTATGACAGGAGGAACTCTTTGAAGCAATACACAACACAGAAAAATAACTGGGCTGCAATACAACATTAGCAGATACTCATTTGGGATTTTGGTGCTTTGACATTGATAATCAGAGAGGAAACTTCAGTAAGAACAGCCAGTTCAGTGAACATTGCAAGTGCTGGTGACTTGTGAGAGAAAATGTGGAAAATGTTCCAGTGAATTTTGAGAACTTAAACTTAGAAGTTCTCTTGTAGAAATACTCTCTGAAACAGAAATCTGACCTGTTAAAATGTCAGCTGTACTAATATGCATGTTATCTTTCATGAGAGAAAACTGGAGCAAGCTGAGTTTATTCTAATCAATAATTAAAACTAATCTGAATGAGCTGTGCTGAAAGCGTGGTTCTACACATCTGCAACTAAAGTTCATCTGATGTAAAGTGAATGATGCAGGCTTGTCAGTCTTATGATCAACTCGTTGAGGTCACACTTTGATTTAAATCTTTATTTGAAATGGTGAGAAATGAATGAGTGACAGTTTAGATCAACTTTCTTTTTGTATAAAAAGTTTCTGTTCAGTATGCTTTTATTGGAGATGTCATATTGAGTGAAGCAAAACAGATAGAAATGTGCCCTTTGCTCTTTGGAAAGTTAAAATGCAAACCTTTGCATTATTGCTGTAGGCCTAAGTGTTCAAGCCCAGCCTATGACAGTCATTGATTATACTGTTGGTTGTTTGTCAATCATTTTCTTTTTATAGTATGAAAAGGCTTGGTTTTGGGGTTTGTTTTTGCATCTCCAGCTGTTATTCATGGTTTATGTATGTCTTTATGATGTAGAAAGGCAATCTCGCATTTTGGTCTCTTCTCAAGCTAAAAAGATGATTTATGTGAATTAGTTGCTCTAGCTTGCATAGCAGAAGAAAAGCATGAATGTTGCATTTTTTTACTTTTAATGCAAGGTGATTTCTGCAGTTGATCTTGCAGGTCTCTCTCTAGATTCTCTCTCTTGCTTTGGGAGTTATGTGCTTGAGGCATCAGTAAAATTGCCCTTCTTGTCTCCCAGGTTTTTTCAATTCTTTGTGTCATGAGTAATCAACAAACCACCTGCTGCCCTTAATTAACTTGATGTTGGTGAATCAAGGGACAGAGGTTAAGAAGTTGCTTTGTCTTCACAGGAAGCTAATCTGTATTGCTGCAAGTACTGCAGTTGCTGTTTCAGTTGCTTTCTGAGCTCTTGACTACTGTCTGCAAGGCTCAAAATGATCCCCAAAAGCTTTTCTCAAAGACATGTGAGGTCTGCCTTTGTACAAACCCGGTGATTGCTTCTCGTATAAGAATGTGGCTATTGTTTCTCTGCCCAGATAAGTTGATAAGAATGATTGATTCCTATGAAGGAGGTAACCAGAAAGTGTCAGTAATTTGAGATCCAGATTCTGCTCTCCTGTTAAGAACAGAAACCTCTGCACTCATTAACCATGCTGTTTGCTTTGGCTCTATCTATTCTTTTTAATTTCAGTAGCCTGAGGACGGTGTTCAACTCTGAGGCGTTGTCCCCAGGTTTACAGAATTGGTACTCAACTATTTAGTATTAAAATTATGGGATGGGACTTCTTAGTGAGAAGTAAGTTTCTTTTTCATCACTGGTGAGCAGAGAAAGGGAAATAATTTTTTTTTGAGTTTGCAACAGATTCTGTGGAGCTGGTTTTTTACATTTTTACATTTAGCTTTTAAGTGGATTCTTAGGAAGAATCGTTGGGTATCAACAAAGCAGTTTATTTCCTATTTCATTCATTTAGTGCCCGAAAACTAGTTTAAGGGTTTATTAATCCTCTTGGCTAGGTTGTGAACCAAAACACCTTTTACTAGTAGGGCTGAGTTGTACCCTCACACCCACCCAGTTGACTCAATGGTGCTGTTTCAATAGAAAGCATCCTGCTGAGGAAGTAGCCTTTGAAGAAGTCCTGATGTCCATATAGGGGAAAAAACCCAACAGTTTTTGTGCAGAAGATGGGAGAGGCTATTTATTCATGATCACAGCAGATCTGTTTTGAGATTTGTTATTCTAAAGTAGTGCTTCAAGTTAGCTCTTTTCTTTTTGCCTGTCTTCCTTGAGACTGCCTGTAGGTGAGCTGACCTTTAAAATTTTTCTTTGCTGCTGTGGCTCTTCTGAAAGAGGTCAGTGTCTTGGCAGCTCTGCCCTTTTGGCCGATACTTTCTGTCTTCTCCAGGCAGTATAGGTACTTTAAAAAGTCATCCTTTCTGCTGCAACTTCAAGTTATACTCTTCCTAAGTACAATGGAAGACAGTTTTGATGGGAGGAAATGCTTGTCTGAAAAAGGAAATTAGGCTTTGCAGTTATAAAATTCAGCGTTCTGTCTTAAAAAATAATTCCGCTCCGTATTTAAGAGCTCTCTGACATGGAAGTGCAGGAAAATCCTGTAAAAGAGCTGCCATGCACTGGCCCACTGAAGGTATGTCTGGCTGGTTATAGGCGCCAGTGTTACAGAAAAAGGCTGCAATTCACAACTACCAGAAATGGGAGGATATGACTTCCCTTTCCTCTCATCCTTCCTTCCTCACAGTTCTTCCTTACGCTCTCTCATCTCCTCCCTTGTCCCAGTTTTGGCACTTAACTGATACTTAGTACACCAAAACTTTCTGCTTCTATTCTGGGTCTTGTTCTATGTTATTTAGGTGAACTGCAGAGGCTCAGAGGACTAATGCACATTAGTAGTGTTGTAGCCGAGGACTGGCAGAAGGGAGACCAGGAACTCACTCGTTGGTGGTAATTGATTATTCAGAACTTCTTGCCTGAACATTTGGACAGGCACCTTAGTGTCTGTTCTTCCTCTTCATCCTAGCAGCCTGTGCTGTAGGAAATTCTTGGAGTTGAAGATGTATCAGCATGATGACAGATGATAACTCTCAGTGGTCGTATTGGCAAGGACCATTCTGAATTTGTCTTTATGCCACTTTGAGGGGAGTTGACTGGAGTTCCCTTGGTTGTCTAAAATTGTGGGTTTATTAGTTGTCATCATGGTTTAATTTTCTTCCTTTCTTCCTTTCCTTTCTTAGTACTATCTCTTTAGACATTGCAAATGTTGATGTTTTCAAAGACTATCACTTTGTAGTCTTGAGACCTTGTCTTGGTGGTACCAAGTGTTTTCTGATGGCACTTACATTCTTGCCTTCAGTCTCCCCTTAAGTATTGTTGAATAAAAAGAAAAGTTGTTTCCACCCCACCCTAGCCCCTATAATTTTTTGCTAAATTGAAATTTGTCTTTGACAAAATGACTCCGCAGATCCTTGCTTGAACAGTATTCTTTCTTAAATTGGTAGGTTGCATTTCATTTTCTATACTTTTAGTTGTGTAACGAGTGGCATACACTTTTTACAATGTTACTTCTGGGGGGGGGGGTACTTTACTTATATGTAGAGCAAATTAGTGAAGTAATAGCATGAGTTAAAGGTAGGGGAAATGATGACTCTATGACTTAACTTGTTGCCTCCACCCACATTATCTTTTTCTTCTTCCTTTGGTCCCTCTGCCAGCAAGAAGTTGTGTCTGTTTTCGGTAAGCTGTGCTAGAGTAGAAGGAGAAGAAAGCAGAGGGGAGAGAATAGAGAACTGTGTTGATGGTGCTTATGTAGCTGTTTGTGTCTGGTGGGTGAAAGGCTCCATTCATGGGCAGTCATTGTTACTGTCCTGCACATACTCAGTGAAGAGGTTGCAGATAAGTCTGAAGTCTGCCATCTGGTCTGGCACAGTTCAACATCACCCCCCACCCTCCCAGTGTGCCAGAGTTCTTTATGTCTGTAACCCAGTTTGCACAGCTGAGAGATTCTGGACATACAAAGATAATGCAAAATTTAGCAGTTAGTAACACTACATGATTTAATTGCATTTTACTTTTTAACTTTTACTTAAACTCATTGTAGATTTATACTTGATGCATGAGGCGTAAAAATCATGAGAAGAGAGTGCCAGTGCAATAAAGCTGCATGGTTTTTGCTTCACTTGCCAGAGAAGGCAGTATAGAGTAAACATTAATGTTTCTTTCAGGGTAAACAAGGGAGCTTTGGAGGCCTGACGGTTAGTAGCAATTGTCATGTAAGCTCAGCACACATAAATAAATCTGTACTGGCTAAAAGATCCTGTGGGATAAAATGGAAAACTTGAAATGGACGTAAGTGATAATAAAGTTTGTGTTTCATAGCAATTTTGCCATAGTTCTTACATGGAAGTGCTAGCATTTCATTTGCCTGTACAGTGGTATAACACAGAAGCTTTGGTACCCGTTTAAAATAATTGAGTGTCATGTTTTATGTGGGATTACTAAATGTTGCATTGTATGAAAACGCAGTTAACGTATGCAGAGAAATAAACTGATGATATATGTGGTCTTTGTTAGGCAACAGTGCCTTAAACTAGAGTTGGACTGCTGAATCTCGTGTGTTATTTGGAGGTGATTTAAAGAAGAGTTGTGGTTTATTTTAGCTCTTGCAGGAATAGAGCATTATTGGCTTTTGTATTTTGGGAGCTTAAAGTTTGAGTAGTTTTCCTAATGGTCCGCGTATTGTGTGGTTAGCAGATGTGAAGAATGTTAGACTCCAGTTTGTGAGAGTAGTCACAGATAAGCACCAAACAAGGCATGGCAGAGGTTTGGTTTGTGTTTCTTCTAAAGACTTTTTTAAAAAACAATTTCCTTTTCTGCCAGTTGTGTTATGTCCTTAGTTTAGTACACAAAGTCTGTTCTGGAGCATTTCCAGTTCCCCTTTTCCTAAGCTGACAATAGTCAATGGAAATACTTAATTTGAAACACAATTAGACCATTTCTTCCTTTTTTTCCAATTATTTGTCACAAAGTATTCTTTAGTAAGTCAACAGTAAGGGAAAATTGTGCATATCTGTCATCCTGAAGCATTACTTTGGCTTCCAGTTTTGTTGGCATAAGTGTGAGCCATCCAGCTTTCAAATGTTCTTGAAATACATGTAAAATGACTCCTCATTTGCCAGATTTTTGGAAGCTTTCAAAGCGTTCTCTGAGATAAACATATGATTTTATAAAATATAAACAATATTTATGTATTTCAAATACATAATCAAATGTGCTTGGCTGTGCATAATCATCATATGATGCGCTAGAACCCAAGGATTGCTAATACACTCTTCCCCATGCCTGCAAAACTAGCACATTAACTTTTTTCACCTTCTACTTATGGAATCTGTAAAGCAAATGATGGGAAGGGATAATTTTAGGTTTTTTTAAAGCATTTTCGATTGGGATCCAAAGGAGGCATTCTGAAAGTTTACTGCACATGCATGGAATGGTAGGTCTCAAAACTTGGGGTGTATAGATTTAAAATACTTGAAATGGAAAGAAGAATTTAAACATTATCCTTGCGTTGGTAAATCTTGATTCTCCACTCAGTGTATCTGACTTATTTTATAGCTATGGATTTAAAATTTATCCTGTAACTTTTCCACGTAGGAGATAACTAATTGAAGTGTAACAGAAATCATAAAACATGTAAGAATAGTTTCTCTTCTGTCAGCTTTGCCTCACACTGATGAATAAACTTAAAAGTTCCTTCCCTGGAAGAACAGGAAAATGGACAGTATAATATAGGTCCTGTTTGGCATCACTAGCTGGCAAGGCTGGTATCCACTCAAAAATTACAGTTAGGGTGTACTTTGTTACTGTAAGTGTGAACACCAAAGGCATTGTCTCTACCTAAATACACTGTTCTTTGTGGTTGTTCTGTGAGGTTGGAATCTTCTATGGACAAGCAACTGCATGACTTGTTCTGCTGTCCCAAATGCTGGGTAAATAAGCACACTTTAAGATGAATCTCTTTGTTTTTATGCCTGTTGCACAGCACTTCAGAAAAATACTTGTGTTTATGAAAGGATTTTTTGAGGAAAAGAATTGTAGCATTAATACAGACAAGCCAAGAAAATGGTTGCTCAGAGGTTGTTTCTCTTACCAGACTCATCTGCAAGATAAAAAATACCAGAGATGAATGACCAAATAAATCTAGGCAGTATTCTTTTGGAACTACCCACTAGACCTGAGCTGAGAAATCAGAAGTCTTGCCTTAGGGTGTTACCAAACCTTGTCGGAAGTGTGCTGCAGGGGAATTGTGTGCATTGGTTGCAGTTTCCAGTAAAGATATCGCTCTACTAGTGATGATTAAATAATGGAGCTTTTAAAACAGCCAATTTCTTTGTAGATACACCATTCTGCTTAAAACAAAGACAAATTTCCTTACTTTTCTGCAACATTTAGATTAGGGATGTGAATTACTAAATCTGTAGGAAGTTAGGAACAGATTCCTTGTTTGTCCTTGTTTCAGGTTGCCAAAACCAAAATTTGGGTCAGATGGCAAAAATTAAGAACACAGCTGCCAGTTGTGGAACATTAAACTCTTAAAAGGAGAAGAGAATTTGTTTTCCTCAGATATGTATATCACTAAACTGTAGCTTGAAAACTAGGGTTTGTGAGGTTTGTAAAAGAGTTTGAACCCCCAAAAAATAAGACTTCGTGTTCTGGAGAAACAATTGAGAACTGGCCTTTTAGCTATGTCAGTTTTGAGTATGCTGCTTTAGTTTAGTTTGTTCTACTAAAATACAGTATTTAGTGTTTAGTTTGTTGTCTGCAAATACAAAGAAAAGCCTTCATTTTTAGTTAACCAAATGTACAGCTTTGGTTAGTTTCCTGTATTGGACACTTATTAGTCTTATTTTTGTAGAAGTTATTCAATATTTTAGACCAGCCACATCAGTGCCTTGCTTTGTGAATGCAGGTTTTATTTCATTCATGTAGCTGACGTGCTTTTAACAAATAGGGTAGATTAGTGACTTTTAACTCCCCAGCTGTGTATACCCATTCTTTTATAGTAGTTGATCTCTTGCAGGTTTGATGTCTACAGTCATTTCAGAGGGAAGTCAACAGCCCTATAATCAAATTTTTCTTAATACACTTACTTCTTAGAGTATAAGGCAGTAGATTCAAACAAAACCAAGTAAAGCTATATGTACTCTTATTCCTTAGGTTTCTTAGCTGCTTTGATGTCTTGTTTTCTGTGCTACAGGTAGAGCCCTTCACAGGATGAAGTCTCTGATATTCTTTAAGTAATGCAGTTAGGAATCATTAGTCATAGTTGGGGGGGGGGTTTACCTTTCTTCGTTAGGTCTTCTTAATGCACCATTTCTTTAGACTGATTAGACAACCATTTGCTGTGAAAATATACTCCATCTTATTTTTTCTTGGGGTTTTCTTGAAACTTCTTCCCTGCAGACAAACTGTATTTGGGATTTCATGTTTGGTTTATGCTCGTTTAGATCCATGCTACTGATGAATTGGGCAGCCTTGCCCCATCTTGTGTTGGAGCTGTTGTTTATGCAGCTGCTTAGTGATTTGGAGCAGCTTTCCCTGGAAAATAATCCTTGTGAATTAGTTGTTCATGGATCCATTGGACCGCATGGTCAAAATCATTGCTGCCCACACGAGATGTGAGAGCACATGGTTGGGGGAATGACAGGACAGCCTCTTTCTTGCAGCAGTTTAGTCTTACATTTCTAAAAAGCAATAGTGAAATGAAGCTTGAACTGAATGTTCACCGGCTTTTGCGATCCTTTCTGTCCTGCTCTGTCTTAAGTAACTTGGGTTCAGCAGGGGAGCATTGCAGCCTGATGGGAGGTGGTGAACTAGAGCCTCATGCACACAGAGCAGCAGTTTGTTCATTTGAGATGTCACAGACATGTTACTTAAATTACGGTGAATTTCGACAGGGTTGGTCTGTCAGGACTCGCATGAAGCCATACACATCCCTAATATTTAATGAGTACTTGCTGTAAGTTAAGATTTAAATTTTTTTTATTCCAGTTGCCTGCAGTGAAATGGAGTCACAGGAGTCCTAGGAGGGAGGGTTGGCCACTCTTGACCACACAGTAATTGCACCAGGTTCTCCCTTCCCTTATCTGGCTCCAACATGTTTTGCAGCAGCCAGGCACTGTAGCTTAAAGAAGACTGCTGTACTCTCCCGCCATGCACCCAGGCATTCTTGGTCTTGGCCAGTCTTTGATTCGAGAGTAGCAGTGTGCAATCCAGCTGAAGGGCTGGCCAGTGCTCTGTGAGAGGATGCAGCCTTGAGGTTTTTTTAACTGTGATGCTCCAGGCTTCAGTGAGACTTACACACTACAGTTTTAGTTCTAAAGGCTTAGTCTCAGACAAATTCAGCTATCTTCTCATGGGAAAGCACAAAGCAAGACTTAGATGATGCTCCTGCCAATAATCTATTTCATGGTCAGATGTGCAGAGGTCTTTAAAAACATCTGTATTTTAAATGACACACACCTTCCTTTCCTTTCTTGTGAATACTTTGTCTAATGTACATGACTGGTAATCACCCTGTAGCAATAACAAATCATAGAAAATTTCTCTTAGTAGTATTGTTGCACAAAATTTTTATAAGCAACTCTAGGATGACCCTGCTTGAGTGAGGGAGGTTGAACCAGATGGCCAGCTGTGGTCCCTTCCAGCCTTACCCACACTGTGGTTCTGTGAAAACTCAAGTGTGAAGAGGTCAGGCAGCTCTGTTACCCAGTGCTACTGTTTCGGTCTCTCTGTGTCTTATTTTCCTTTTCTGAGGTTTTAATAAGACTAAACTGTAACCCCTTTTACAACAAATTTTTTCTAATATCTAGTCTAAATCTCCTCTGGTGCAACTTTTGAGGCCTTTTATCTTGTCCTGTCTCTTGTTACTTGCAAGGAGAGGCTGTCACCAACCTGTCTATGCCTCCTTTTCGGTGGTTGTAGAGAGTGATAAGGTGTCTCCTGAGCCTCTTTTTTGCTAGGCTAAACAACCCCCTTTGCAAAGGAGAGCAGAAAACGGATATTTTTAGTTAGATGTTTATCATATTGTGTCCATATGAATAAGTTCTATATGAATACATAATCTCAAAGAGATCAGAAAAACCAATTTCAGTTCTCCTTTCCCATCTTTGGGTCAAAATTACAAAAATTATTTTTAATCTTTAATTCTCAAGTTCTCTTTTGAAAACAGTGGATTCTAATTCTTGAAGCTGGAGTCTAAAGAATTCAGTGTAGGGATGTAGTTAAAGTGTAAGCTATAGTCATCTTTTCAATAAAGTTTTGCAAGCATATAGCTCACTACTGAGCACTGTATACTGAGTTTCCCTGATTTTTTTGTCTTTTTCTTAGGGACAGAGAATGCTTTTTAAAAAGGCTTTTGTAGCGTTTCTCAATTGTGATATTAAATCCAGAATAGTGGCGCGAGAGTGCCACCAGCTGGTTTAATTAAACATGTTAAACTCTTAGTAAAGAGTTTTGCAAGAAAGACATGGCAAGATGATTACATGCACAAATCCTCAGTGTGCTCTTATTGCCTTTTTTTGATGTACTAAGGTAAGTTATTCTGCTGTACATACCTTGAGTGGATGATGTCTTTGAATGTACAGATAGTATTTATAACAAGAAAGGAAGTTTTCTATTTAACATGTTTAAGGCATTAGAACAGCAGGATAAAATACTTCAGATGATCACCAGGTCATCTTTTTCTTACACTTCCCACTCCAGTTTTTGGTCATTATTTGTAAACTGTCAGTAAAGAACATATTTGACACCTTTCAGACTGTATTGTACTGTTTTTAAACTCTGTATGCCTATGTTGTCAGCCCTTACCTTAAAATCAGAGGAATTACATACAACTCAGTCTCTTAGCAATGAGACTGAATCTTTCTAAATTGATTCCACTTTTCTGTACTAAGTGATGATCAGGCATAACAAGAAAATGGATCAATGTTCAGATTTTGCACAAGTGTGCAAGTAGAATTGAAGAAAGGAGGCCATGTATAATACAGCATCTTACTTGTGAACCAGTGGGCTGCTGCCATGGCAGGATGGGCTACATGGCCTTCATCCTTCAGACCCTAGCTAGACAGCTCAGTTTATCACCTCTTCTTAAATGCTTTTCTTAAAATCCATCCATCAATTATTGTCTGTAAAAAATAAATCCAATATGCTCAGTAATTCAGTGATAGTTTCGAAATCATTTCAGTTTTCGGGTTGTTTTGAAACTGACTTTCAGCTCTAGACCTGTTAATCTCAAGAATTAAAACAACCCAGTGAAAATTACATAATGGAGCTGATGAGGATAATAGGTGAGCAAATCTTGAGGTTTTGGCCATGTAGAGCATTACTGGTCGTTTAGTTAGTACAATGAATTATTTTGTGAAAATCTGAAAGGTATTTTCATTTTCCTGGTAGCCCATCTGTTCTATCATGTTTAGCAAACATGCTTTGTTAGATATAGGCTTGGTGATGGGTGTAAAAATATTTCAGTATTGAAAAAACTATCTGGCTTAAGCAGCTGCTGTGTATTTAACTACTGTGCTGACTTTTCTGAAAACACTGAAATTTTCAACAGCTGGTCCATGAACGTCTGGTATTTAGATCTGAAGGTAGTGGATGTTACATTTCTGTCTTCAAAGAAAGGATATAGGAAATCTTTGAAGTCCAAAACATAATTTGGAACAAGACTGTAGTCCATGTTTTTATAAACATCAAGGCTAGCTGTCTTTGCTGAATGAACTGCACATGAACACTATTTTTTTTTTTGTCCTAACAGAGTCTAGAACTCTTAAGTGTTAATGCTAATTTTACTCAAATCTAATTTTCTGTGTTTTTTATTATACACAGCAGCTAATGTTTGTTACAGAGGCATTAGTAAGCTTATTTATTTGGTTTTGTTACTTCAGATATTTTGATCATCATATCTGAATTTTTTTAAGCAAAATCAGTTTAGCACAAACTATATTTGTGCGTGGTTGTTTTGGCATCCCTTGAGAAAGGTATACATTTAATTTTATAGAAAGTTAGTTTTCCAATCAGCATATCTTTTTTAGCATTTTGAGGATTTTTTTTATTATTAAACATCCATGGTTTTCAGTGTGACTTGGAACAATTGCTGCTAGGAGTTAAAATATGACACAGTTCAAAACAGTCATCATCGTCTGCTTCTACTTCTTGTATAAAGTAGTTCTCCTAGTTTTGATAAATTTTCTTTCATTATTTTTCATTGTCTTTTAACTAGGTTGAGTTCCTGCAACTTAGTTTGGAGTCTGTTCCTTATTATGAGGAAGGACTAAACCAGAAGGGAATAGCTTCCTATGTATTGTGTTAAAATTGTCTCCAAAATAAATGATTTTGGCACAGAAAAGTTGTAAACATATTTGGTACCTAATGGTAGTCTTCATCTTTGCTTATTTTAGGGGGAAAGAAGAGTACTCTTTGATGATTATATAAAGAAATGAGCTCAGTGAGTTTTGGGCTACAGTGTTAACTGCCTGTCCTGGCTTCCTGGTGTGAAGTCTTGTAACACAGTTTGTATTGACAGATTCCGTGTGACAAAAGGAAACATGTCATAGTGCCTCTTAAGAGTCCTCTTAAAGCCCTATCATTTTTTCCTTCCTGGATGTTCACTGGCCTGTGGTATTTTGAGTTCTGCCTGAGTAGTAGTGATGCTGGATTAACTGGGAATCCTGAGTGGAGTCTGGCTCCCTAATAATCATTTAAAATATCAAGGTATAAGTGTTGGTTTTAAAATTCTTTGTGACAGATCCCCTTTTAGTAGAAAATTTTAACATCTGCTCATGTCTTGTTAAGTGTACTTTTTTAATACATATCATGGAAATAATTTTGACAAGCTTTTGCAGTAATAATTTTATACAAAAACTTATAACAAAGCATGGCTTTTACTAATGGCTGGATTTTAAGAAAGCTATACTACACATTAAAAATACAACTTAAAAACCCCTGACATCTAGTGGAAGTAAAGAATTGTAGGTAGCTTTAGACTGTGCACATGTTATATAGTTTTTGTGTTTGCCTCCCTAAATGCTGACCTAGAAATGTGTGATCTTTCTAAGAATTTGGTAAATTAGGCATCAAATCTTTGACTTGGTGTTATTCGTGTTGAATTAGCTGCATTGAGTATTTTAGTGAATGCAGGAATTAAATATTCTTCCAGTACTGTTAAAATCGAGTTCTTCTACAGCTCCATGCTGAGTATAAAGGACTGCATGGTTTTGTCTTCTCTGAAGCTGTTGTCAAATTTTGATGCTTCCATTTTGTTTCAGACCACTTTTACCTTCCAACTGCATTTAGTTCTGGTTGTGTGACAATTTGAAAAAAAACTTTAAAACTGAAAATAGCCCTTATGAGAAATGATGGCCTTGTACTGGGGAAGCAGTCAGCTTACTGCAACAGGATAGAAAAATGCATGGCATTGCTGGGGTGGGAGGGCCACATATTAGTTTATGTAAGTGGAATTGGTTTTATGTCCTAAATGACTCTAAGGTGAGGCACTGGGGGAGAGATGACTTTGTTGCTAGAGCTTGAGTTCTCATTGTTGTCATGGGAGCAGGTGGAAGAACAGATGCTTTTCATGGTGGAAGACTAGACATGGCTCCCTAGGAGTAATTTATGTTTTGGTTTTCCTGGATTTCATTGCTGTTCTTTTTAGTCTGGTGAAGTACTTGGGGCAGAAAAGTAGGTTAATTTGTTTGGCAAGATCAGGCATTTTTATCATCAGAGCTTTGGTACATATTTCAAGTCCTTAAGTAGAGAGGAAGAGTGGGCTATTTAGATCCTCTGTGTGGTCCACTGTGATTGTACTATCTACCAAAAAATAATAAAATGTTTATCTTTCCCTGAACAGTGGAATATTCTAGGAGCAACATCTGTTTATCCTCAGAGCTTGATGTGTGAGCTGAAGTCTTTCGTTGAAATAGACTAAATGCTTTAAAACTGGATTGTGAAAGTAACACATTGTTCTAAAATGAAATTTAATTTATTATCTACTGGTTTGTGCATGCCAAATATTTTTAAAATTGTATGTGCATGTAGTTACTGTTTAGCTGAGCTATAATTTCTAGAACTGGGACTTTCCTGTTGCTTTGCTACTTCTGCTCATTCTAACTTTTGGGTATGTGCAGTACTGCAGAATTTGTTACAGGGTGGGAAGAAGCCATGCACAAAAAATGTCTGGAAAAGAGCTGTTGCCTTCCTGTTTTCTAGGCATGTTAGCTCTGCAGCTCCAATTCGTGTAGGTAGTTATCATCACACTGATGTTCCACATTTTACTGGCCAACCCCTATTCCCATTAAAATACCATCATCAAAGTTTCAGGTGGCTATTATGTTGTGAGAACGATATGGCATTTCCATTTTCGGATAGAAGCTCCTTATCAGAGAAAATGTAGTTAAGTGTGAGATAGCAGCAGCCAAGATGACTAAGATAGGAAGAAGGTTAATTGGCCTACCTGGGCCTTCCCTGTAGGAGAAATATTCTCCAGCAAATAGTATTTCCTTTAAGGAGAGATTCAGTATCTTTTTTTTATCCTGACACTATTGTTGACTAATAGGCTAAGACAGATGGTGACTAAACTCTAAGGAAGAGGCTGCAAGTGTACATTGTAATGTTCCTTGCACTGCAGTGCTCCATTCACCATGAAAGTGATCCATATTAATCAGGGTCCCTGATGACTGACAAGAAATCTATGAAGAAACTCCTGAAAGAATTTCTTTGAACCTGTTACTGGATTTTTATGTATACTTTTGGGGTTTGGATTGAGCCAGCCATTTTATTCTGCAAGTTGTGTAGCAATATGTTGTAATGAGACCATCCTAAACTGACTCTGTGGGAAGTTAGGGCCTCTGTGTAAGAAAGGATACAATTGAGTATGACTGTAAATAATTATACCAGGTTTTACAAACCCTCAGCAGTGTGGCTTGAGCTAGGCAGCACTGCTGTGCTTCTAAAACATGTAATGTAAATACAGACAGTAATTAATACGCAAGCAGAAAAGTCTTCATTTTCTCTGTAACAACCTGTGTCTGTATTAGTGGCTAAATACCCAGATGGAGCTTGGCTGGAGCCTGGGTTTAACTTCAGATGCTGTGTAGAGTCTCTCTTGAGGTGTAACTTCTAAAGCCTTCTTGAGATCCTTGATTGCTCATCCCAGTATGTGGCAGTTGCATCAAATAAACTCTCCGTGCAGGAGCTGTATTCGCCTAACTATCTGATACTGCCTTGCATGAAGTTGTGGACATGGGCTCTTCATTTTTTTCAGATTATACCTTATTGTGGCACTGAAGAAGAGGTGGGACGCTGTATTGCTAATTACTAAACGAAAGTATAGTAGCCACGTGTAGCTGTCATGCCTAGTTCTATGTAGCATTGAAACAAATGAAACAAGTAAGGCTGAGACAATTGCAACCGCATGGGACAAAACTTGCAGTACAGTGGTGGTACACAGGAGATGTATTTCATGCTCTTTTGAGGTGTTTAAATGTTCTTGTTAAGTGCCATAGTACTAGTCTAATTGCTGTAGCAGACTCGACTGTGTGGTTCTGAAAATCGCTGCATGATGATGGTTTTGTTGCCTGTAGCAGGTACTGGGGAGGATAATCACTCTGGGAACTGTCATTAACTGATTTCTGTCTTTCTCTACTGGTTGCTTCCTCTCTACTGATTTTGCTTCCCATTTTGAAAACAGATGAAAATATACTTTCTGCTAATTTATGTTCCCAAGAGAAGCACAGGGATTTGTAATTTTATAATTTGGACTATACAAGAGAAGAGAGAGTTAAGTCCTTTAAATAAAAGGACATGAATTTTAAGTCAGGTTGGTTTATTGTTATGGTAATATCTTTCTTCTTTGAGAATGAAGCAGCAACCAGTGTAGAAAGCATAAAACCAGTATGTCTCCCGGATGACCAGTTGATAGTGGCTTTATGAGTAGAATGTTTAGTTTTAGAAGGTGGGACAGGATTTTGAAAAATGTTGTAAGTGCATATTTTCTTACTTTTATAGTTCTAAATGTCTTTACAAATAAGTTTTCTCTTGCAGAAAAGAAACCAGTGGCAGGTAAGCAAAAGTTTTCTTAATTCTATTGTGTGACATTTTGTACAGGAGAAGATTAAAACAGTGTCTTCTGTTAGCACAATTGCTTTTACATCAGTGTATCAGGCTTGTAGTGTTTGGGAATGTTCATGTTTTTATGAGGGGGGAAAAGTGATAATGTAAGGTTTTTTTCTTTTAAACTCTGCTTTATCTTCTGTAATCAAGACACCATAAAATTACTATACTGACTTCCTTTGACTTATGTTCTTTCTCTTTCTTTCTGCACAAGCACTCCTATTTGGACAGGGAAACCTCCCTTCTTCTGAGAAACATTGCAGGAAAGCCTTCTCATTTGCTGACCAAGGTGATGATGCTTCTTTCTACTGTATGTGACTATTTCTATGTAGAAAGAATGCTTTTGGTGTGTGCTATGCTTCTCCACCCCTGCTCTTTTCAGGAACTTCTGCATTTACTTACATGATTTTCCTGATTATCCAAGGTGCTTTTAAAGGCTGAATTGTATTGTTTGTTTCTGCAGATTTATCAGAGTGTTCAAGTTCTTGACAAATACTTAATAGCCATATTAGCCGGTAAAATGCCTTAGTTGAAAAGGAAATGTACTGAGCTAGAAGTTCTTTTGTTCCTATTGCCATTCACTAGTTTAAAAAAAAAAGATCCTAACTGTGAAAAATATGTGGGATTGTTCAGTAATTTTAAAAGGCATTAGTAGCCTTAAATAAAATAAGTTCTCTTGCTGTATCAAAGACAAACTATTAAGTAATGGGATATTTTTTTTATAACATTTTGAATGTTGACTGAACATAATGTGGGGAGAATATCCTAGTAAGACCGTGGTCTAATGAGCCAGGTATGTACAAATCTTGATTATAAATTTATCTTCTTTACAGGAAAGATGTCAGTAATGTACTAAGAGATCCCAAATTGTCATTCAATTTTACTAAGAATTATATCTTCTGTATGTATTTCCTTTCGAAACTAGAGTACAAGGGATGGAGCAAGCTATAAATCTCTCTGATGGAAATACAGGCTGGGTGTGAAGGAGAAACAGATTTGTGTAGCTCAGAGCTTTGAGTATTTGTTAGCTGAGGTGTCAGATGTCTCTGATGCTAAAACATACTGCAAAACCATTTCTGTGGTTATTTTTTAATTCATAGACATTCTAGTGGAGAGACCTCAGGCAAGCCTGAGGTAACAAAATGCAACTTGGTGACTTCAATAAGGATGTTCACTGGGCATAAGTAGTCTGTATTTAGCAATAAAAGTTTAGAACTAGTTTACTGCTTTTTCTTAAATACCTTAATATCCTTCTCAAAATGCTCAGCATGGATCTTGCAAACTAATTTTCAGGCTGTCTTCCAGAGAAGTACAAACAGCCAAAAAGCAAGTAATCTTCTGCTCTTGTGATTGTTTTGCTTAAATTTTGAGTCCATACCTCTGCCCTGACCCACCCCCAATAGCTCTTGGCACCCCTGCACCACCCAACAAAGCAAACAGCCACCAAAACAGCAATTGGCTTGATTGCAAATAGATTAACAACAGCTGTGGTACAAACAGAAACCACAATTTTCTTTCATCTCCATGTGTCTTCAGATCCTCCCTTTTGGTTGTTTATATGTGGGATGAGTGTTAGTTACCACACGGGAACTTCATTTTAAAAAGTGCATTAAATGATCCGTTTTGTGTCATATGACCATGGAGTAGCTCATATCAGGCATTCTAATACACTCCAAAGTTAAATGTTTGTGTTTATAAATCTTTGTGTTGGCTAATTAGGCTTCATAGCTCTTTGATTCAGGTGCTTTTGGAGAGCCTTCTGAGGATAATGTTTGGTCAGCTTATAACTGTTTTAGTACAGCTCTGTCTTCCACTTCTGACTACTGACCATACAGGCCTGGAGTGGAACTCACTGGTTCTCTTCTGACCTCCTGCAAGCAGAAATACCTTCAGCAAAATGATTAAATGGAAGTCCACTTTGCTGCTTGGATCTCCAGCTTGCTGTAACATTGAATAAGCCTCTGTATGAGTGAAGCAGTCCCAAGAAATGGGACGTTTCCTTGTAGCAAGGTGTTAGATCAGTTGACTGTAGGATCGTGTTGCAGGTCTATGCTGATGGCCCTGGTGTGTCAACTCTTTTTTACTGTCTTTAACTGTTTCTGTTCCTTCCCCTTCTCTGGTATGTCTTATGTTTTATATTGAGATTAGAACCATTTTTGTCCTCTGGTAATATAACTAATTGTAAAAATTCTAGCCGTGGATTAAATTCCTTCTGCATCACAACTGTGCACACACACACTTCTGTGGCAGCATAGGGCAGATCTCAGCAGAGAAAATGATGTATTCGTTTTGGTGGTCTCTTCAATTTTAGATATAACTCCAGGTGTTATTGTTCACACAGCATTCAAACCTTTGTTTGAAAACAGAAAGAAGTGAAATATCTGTAAAGTTACTGAATATTGAAAATAAAGCAATGTAGCTTTATTGTCAATTCTGCAAGCTTGTTTCCCTATAATGAATATTGAAAACTAAGCTTAGTACTGTGAAATTAGAGCACAGGCAAATAATTTTGAGAGAGTATTCAGGGCTCAAATACATCTCAGTTTTGGCCATGAAAATAGAAATGTAACATGCTGGATTTTGAAGTGAGGATTTCTTCTACTGTTCTGATGCATGTGAAGCTGAAACTACGTTCAGGAAGATAGATGATAGTGATTTAATGATGTAATGATTCAGGTAGTATGTCAGCCTCTGGAGGTAATGGAACCATGTTACACCTTTTTGTCCCAAACAGCAGGTACATCTTTCTTCTTTCCTTGTTGACCTGAAAGACAAAAATTCTTCTTATGAGTGTTGATTCCCTTCCTTTGTAGATTTTGGTTCCTGCACACTGCAATTCCATCAGACTTTTGATTAAATCAGTTACCGTGTTGTGCAGCGTGGTCGCTGTTGCGCTCTGGCCGCCCGGTGGCCAGACAGACGACGGCTGCAAGGCTCCGGCCGAGGCAGCAAAGGAGCCGGCTGCAGACTGCCCGTGACAGGCTCACAACTTGAGCAAGCGGCGCGCGGATGGTTGCTTAGCAACCAACACGAGGGCAAAGAAGAAGGAGGTACTCCTTGGTGCCTTCAATCCCAGTTTATTTGAAGAGGGAAAGTCCGAGGGTAGGTAGCTGGAAGGGGAGGCAACCCAGAGAGAGTCCGGGAAAAACCGTTGCACCCCCCTTTTAAACGGGGGCAGTGCAGGGAGGAGACAAAAGGGAAAACCAATAGGGGAATGACGAGGGGTTGACATGAACGAATTAGGGTAAGACAGGGGAGGAACATATTCAAACAAACCAATGGTAAACCAAACTTAACAGAACTTTCTGGATAATAATACATATGCAACATAAGGTTATAAATATGTATAAAACAGTGAACCAATAGGGATAACATGAACAGAGAACTTGCCAGAATAAGGGATGGAGTTGCGGTGGATTGACACCCAGTGGGATGGAGCCTCAGTAGTCCACCCCGCCCGTGGGGTTGGACTCCCGGGCTGGAAAATCCACCCACTGAATGTCACCCAGCCCCCATGTGGGCTGGGCCACCGCAACATCTCTCCCTTTTCTGTTTAATAAATTAAAAATTAAATTAAAAATAATCTTTTTAACAATATAAAAAGGACAGGGAGATAAGAAATAAGATAAGTAAAATATAACCGATATCTCTAATAAGGGAAATCCACCACCCCGAAAGTCCCCACCCCGAAAGAATGTCCTCGAGTCAGTCCTTGGATTCTTCCTTCATTTGATGTATGAGGTCCTGCATCCCTCTAATCTCTTCATGAGTAGCGCTTAGATGTTAGTTCTTGGCGGTGAAACAATGCACTTGGAGGGATGCAGAGTAGGAAGAACCCTGAGCTGGCCATCAGGATAGGGCAGGATCTGATGGTGCGTGGGTGGTGAACTATTTTCTAAACACAAACAGAATACAGAAATTAATTCGAGGGGTAGACATAGGACAGAAATCAATACAAAGGGTAAATTCGGATGGATAAATGACACAGATGAAAACTTAAAAGGGAGGTTTCCGGCGCCTGCGCCTCCACGCCGCTGTTCGCACATCTTTCGTTGGTGATGTTCCTGGAGCCTTATATGGCTTGACAAACTTGGCTGGGACCCATTTAAGTCCTTGGGGCGTGGATAC
>VZRV01007337.1:9543-20449 GCA_013398115.1 Falcunculus frontatus
AGGAGTGAGTAAGGAGTGAGCAAGGAGCGAGTAAAGGGTGAGCAAGGAGCGAGCAAGGGGTGAGCAAGGAGTGAGCAAGGAGCAAGTAAGGAGTGAGCAAGGGGTGAGCAAGGGGTGAGCAAGGGGTGAGCAAGGAGTGAGCAAGGAGTGAGCAAACCCCGGCTCACGTTCCTGTCGGAGCTCCTCAGGCCGAGCCCGCTGCGGCCCTGCCCGGGCCGTGCTGCTCCACAGGCTCTGGAATTCCCTGGAATTCCTCTGGATCGCTTTTCCCCGCGGAAATCAGGCGGCGTTTCCTCTGCCTCCATGGCCTCGGCAAGGAAATGCCCTGAGGGGAGGCTGCGAAAACACGGCGAGGTTGCAGAGCTGCCTTTGTTTTGTTTAGTTTAGCGGGGAGAGCGCTGAGCGGGGCGTGAAAATCCCGGGAGGTGCAGAAAAGTGTTGGAAAACAAGGCTGGAGTTGGGCATTCCCGGGGTCGGGGGCTAGGAAATGTCAGGAAAATTAATCCACCAACACCAGAGGTTTATGTCCAAAAAGGAGACAGAGGAGTCCCTTGACTTTATTCGAATAAAGGGAGAGGCCATGGGGCATTCCCCTGGGGTCTCTCGAATTTTTGGAGGTCGCAGCCTCCTTTTTATCCTATTTTCGCTATTTCCCGGATCGCATTTCCCTCTCTCTTTCCCCATTGGCTGAGGTACTCAAGAGGTACAGACTTCCCGGAATGCCTAAAAATTCTCTTCTACTGTATAACCCCCCACCCCCACCGCCTTGTTGGCAGACTTTTGGTATGTTTGAAGATCCATATCTCTTTAATTCATCAATCAATGGAATTCCTCCCATTGTCTTCCTTATCTCATGGTCCTTAGCCTTGTCTACCCGCAGGCCCACAGCTTGTTTGTAAAGACAAGTCCTATATTCCTCTCAGAAAGGACAGCTCAGCCTGGGCGAGGTGGGTGCCAAGGGAAATATTCCAGCTGCAGCCTTGGGATAGAGGGGGGAATCTTGGAGGTTTCTCCCAGGAGAAGGTTTTGCTGTGGATGTCGTGGCTGCACTCCCAGCCCGGCTGTGCCTGGCTGGGTTTAGGGGAATCTTTGGGCTTTTTCCAGGTGCCAACACCTCTGTGGTGGGAATAATCCATCCCTGCCTGGATCCCAGCCTCTTCCCTTGCAGGATTTAGGCCCCGGAGGTGAAAGGTTTTGTAAATCATTGTTAATCTCCCGAGCCACGCGCGCTGCCAAGTCATTCCTTAAGCCTTTGTTTGGGTTTTGGGTGTCCTCGGTGTGACCCCGGCCTGGAGAAAATGCTCCAGGCACGCTCCCGCTCGGAAAAGTGAAGGATTTTTGGTGTTTTCACACTTAAAACTTCGCTTCCACAGCCAAAACCCAGCGCTCAGGTGCAGCAAGAGTTGGCAGCTCCCTGGTTGGCACTGGGGAGAGGTGATTAACAGGTAATAATTAAATAATATAAACCCAGAAATGAGTGAAACTGGGGCTGCCACTCAGCTGGGTACTTCTGACTGCGAAAGCCAGGTCTTTCATTCCACTTTCCATTCATTATTTATTCTTTCATTGCTATTTATGATATATTATTTATGTATATTTTCTTGCTCAGAACTGAGCACTCAGGCAGGTTTTATGGGGCTTGAGCTCAGCGTTGGTCCTGGATTAAGCCAGGAGCCTGGGCTGGAGATGTGAGCAGGAAATAAACCCCTTTAGGGCAGCCAGGGGCTGAGAGCTGGGCACTGGCAGGCTCAGGGCCATTCCCAACCCTCCTGCAAGGCTCCCAAGGGATATAAAACCAATTTTTTCCATGTTCAGCCCAGAGCAGAGAAAGGCTCCTAAACCAAGCACCTGCAGAGAACTGGGATGGGTTTTTTTATTCTCTGCCCACGTGTGAGGCGTGAGAAACCAATCTGTGCTCACCAAAATCCCTGCAAAGATTCCTGCAGCTGGAATTACGTGAGGGATGTTTTAAGGCATCTCAGGTGATTTTAGGCTCATTTTTAGGCCCAGCTTTCCGTAAATAACCTCAGTAAAGGACAGAAGTGCCACTCCCAGGCAGTGGTGACCCCAGTCCTGTGTCTGTCTCTTCCAGCAACCCCTGGTGAGGCTGAAAGGAGGAGCCAACACGGGGGAAGGCCGGGTGGAGGTGCTGAAAAACGGGGAGTGGGGGACGGTGTGCGACGACAACTGGAACCTGGTGTCGGCCAGCGTGGTGTGCCGGGAGCTGGGCTTTGGCAGTGCCAAGGAGGCCATCACAGGAGCCAGGCTGGGCCAAGGTAAGGAGCTCTGCTGCTGCCTGGGGTGGCCACCTGAAAACAGAGGCTGGGCGAGAATAAGAGAATAAAAGGAGGTGTTGATTTTGATGCCCCAAAGATAGGCTGTGTGAAAAACGAGGTTCACTCTCCTGTTAGAATTTGAAAGTTTAATAGAGGACAATAGAGGACAAAGATAATTAAGCAAAAAAGTACAGCACTGGGTGCCCTTGGCTCTCGGCCAAGAGCACGCTGGCTACTTCAGAAACACCCTTTACATACCCTTACTATTGCATCAGCCTAATACATATTCATCAACAATTATACATATAGGAACTGTTTAGCATGGCTCTTCCTTGGGTCTGCCTTTTTAGAGCATGTGTATTTCTTTGGCTGTGGTTTTGGTCAGTTTATGTTATCACCTCCAGCTTGAGCTCTGGTCAGTGGCTTTGCAGATGGCAGTTGCTGATAGCTGGCATGTCCACGGCAGGGGTCCTCACCCCTCATCCATTGATTGTTCTCCATCCGAGCAGACAGTTCCGTCCTCACAAACATCCCTACATCAGCTATTTTACTACTATCTAAGTTTAGTTAACAGAGATAAAGGCATTAGCTATTGTCACAGAAGAAACTACAGCTTTATAGCAAATCTACTTTAAAATTATACACATTCAACATCCATGTTAATATTTGCGAAAAGCCAACATTATAATATGCATTTTTCACAGGCTGGAAATAAATCCCCATAGATCAATGTCTGTAGAGCAGGTATTTGTTTATTGCAGTGCTGGTGGTGAGGGGGGTTTCGCCTCCCAACTCACCCACCCTCGTCAAGTGCTGTGGTATATTTATACAGTAAATTTTGCTTAATGTTGCTATGTCATTATGACATCATCACATACGCACCAGAACTAATTTACACCGCACGATCTCACGGTTATTAGATAATTCTTTGCACTGCGCTTGCGCTTCCCCAATTCGGGGGTCTTCGGGGGTCTTTGATGAAGGCTTCTAAAGTCTTTGCACTTGAACTTTCAACTTTGCCTTTGGGGCACGCATGGTTATGATGCTCCTCGGTCCATCTGGTCTTAACCGGCATAAATTCTTGGTTTTGTGGCTAATTGGCTTTCCACTTGCTAAATTCTCATTAGTACTGTACTTATCTACCTCTGAAATGATACACCTTTTCTCTCTTTTTGTCTATTCCACATTCAAGCAACTAGTTAACTATATACTAGCCATCACATTGTATAAAAAGTTACTCATATCAGGTTATATATGGGATGGAAATATATGGAATGGAAATATATATGGAAAATGGAATCATGGAATGGTTTGGGTTGGAAGGGACCTTAAAGACCATTTGGATGCAGACCTTGACTTGTACCAGTGTTTGACAGGGCTTCATAACTTCATATCAGAGGTTATGATTCAGGTTATATGAGCAGCAGGTTATATAGGTACAGAAGTTATGATTCAGGTTATATAAGTAAAAGCTATGATTGAGGCTATATAAGTATAGAAAGCTATGCTTTGGGTTATATGGATATTCTTCAGGTTACATTGATCAAAAGTCATGATTTAGGTTATATTGATAAAGTTACATGGATAAAAAGTCAGGATTTAGGTTATATTGCTATTAGGTTACATAGATATCTTATAACCCAAGCTATATAAGCACTTTGTAACTTTGACCTAAGTTATACAGACATCAAATCAAAAGGTCTTCAAAGGTCCACCCTGGGCAGTCAAAAGGCGATGCCCGAGATGGATCCCGGTCACGGGTTCTTCACACTTTTATAAATTTGATCCATTTGCATATAAGGGTTAATTCTCCAATGATAACCTCAGTTCATGATGTAACTACCCCGAGTTTTCCCCCCTTTGGAGGCTTTTAGTTTACACCTTTTGGGCCCAGGACAATCTGGGTGTCCTTGAAGAGCAAACCCAGAGAGGTTTGTTGTGTCTGAGCAGCGTGAGAGAGCAGCAAACAGGCCACACGAAATTCAGAGTCACACACCAGGCAGTACAGCGTTTGAAAAATACAAAAGTTAAAACCTAAGGCATCACCCACGGCTCCAGGGTTTCCTGGTTTCCTGAGTTAGGAGTGTTCCACCCCCAGGAACATCCCGTAATTCAGGGCACGGCAGATTTTTGTTGGGATGTTCGGTTTGGGGATCAGGAATTTCTTCCCTAACCTTAATAAGTCTCTTGGGGCCAGACTGGAATTATGTGACTTAAAAAGATTCCCTGAAAAAAACTCTGGGGATGATGAGTTTGACCTTTTGCTCAGGCAGCTGTTCCAGTAATTAATTCTTAATTATCTCATCCTTTGAGCCCTTTAGAACCACACCGTGGTGTAATGCATTACTAGAAGGTTCCTGGCACAAAACGAGTCCTGGAGCCAGACTTCAAATGCTCCAATTTAAGACCAGGACAGTAATTTAGGTTCATTATAAATAGAAGGGCATTTGAGCAGCTCAGAGCCAGGTCTGGGTTTGGATTTCCTGTCTTTGGGAGTTGGTTTCAATCCCAAAATGTGGTCAGTGGTAACTCAAAGGCGAACTGAAACCACCTGGTGATTCCCACACCTTGTTCCTGTGGTGGAAACCCCAAAAAAAAACTGATGCCAAACCCTCGTTGTGAGAATAACCCCAAAAAAATGACACCGAACCCTCGTTGTGAGAATAAAGGGATGGGGGAAATTTTAATAATTTTCATAATTTTCATAATTTTCATAAAGGAAGGGGGGAAATTCTGAGAATAGATGAGTGGGAGAAATGTTGAGAATGAAGGAATGGGGGAAATGTTGAGAACAAAGGAATGGGGGAAATGTTGAGAATAAAGGAAGGGGGGAAATGTTGAGAATGAAGGAATGGGGGAAATGTTGAGAACAAAGGAATGGGGGAAATGTTGAGAATAAAGGAAGGGNAGAGTAGGGAAAGAGTGAGAGACAGATGTCGAGGAGGAAGGAAGGGGGGAAATGTTGAGAACAAAGGAATGGGGGAAATGTTGAGAATAAAGGAAGGGAGGAAATGCTGAGAATAAAGGGATAGAGGAAATTTTGAGAATAAAGGAAAGGGGGAAATTCCTTCAGCTTGGAGAAGGGGAGGGAAAGAAACAACACGTGGGTGTCCTGAGTCTGGGAAGCTCTAAAACGTGACCTGTCCACTGGATTTGCCAAAAACCCTCTTGTGGTGGGCTGGAATCTGCTGATGTGTTTAGCGGGATGGAGGAAACAGCTCCATCCTCCTTGGAGGGGGGAAGTGGCTGCCACGTGAGAGAGCAGAACGTGGAACACGCTGTTCCTGCCGGATCCCACAGCCTGGAATCTCCCTGTGATTCCCACACAATCCAGCCGTGCTCCCTGTCAGGAGCATCCCTTGGGATGGGGAACGTCCCTCCAGCAGCCAGAGTGTCACGTTCTGGTTGGAAAAGGAGCTTTTTTTTGGGCCTGGATGCACGGGGAGCTCTCCAAGCTCTCAAGGCCGTGTCCCTGTTTATGCTTTTGTTTGGTTCCAGCTGCTTCCTGGGGAATTTGGGTGTTCCAAGGCTGCTCTGAGGGATCAGCCTCACCGGGGGTGTGGGAGGTTGAATTTCACTGGGTAAATCAGCTCCCAGTGGCTTAACTGAGAGTCCCAGTTGAGGCAGAGTGGGAGAGCAGAGCCTTCCACAGAGCTCAGGGTGTGGGAGGAGGGTTTATCCCACCTTTGTGAATTGGCAGCAGAGACCCAGATTAAACAATTCACCCTTATTCCCTTGAGAGCGGAGACACTGAGCCCAGAGCTCAGGGATGTGCTGATGTCCTGTGAGGGAGAACATGGAATTAAACTCCAAGGAGTGGGTGAAGGCAGATGTTGGATGGACAGGCTGAATCCTGGGGGCTTTACGTGCGATGGCAGGGGAGGAAATTCCATTTTCCTCACATTTCATCGCATTTTGGCTCCATTTTGGTGCCCCCGTGTGCCATAATTTCCCCAAGAGGAGCAGCCCTGCCGAGGTTCTGTGGCTCAGTGAGGCCCTGCCCTTGTCCTTTGTCATCTTTGTCATCTTTGTCATCCCACTGGAATGACTTTGCCAGGCTGTTTCAGCTGGGAATGTCGGCCTGCATCCCTCCTGCGTTCCTGGAGCTTCCCCCTCCAGTTCTGGTCAAGGCCCTGCTCCCTCTCAGCCCCTTGGTGACTGCAGAATGACTGGGAAGTGCTGCCAGCTCCACATGGGAACCACAAACATGATTTTAATGAGAGAGAGGCAAAAAAAAAAAAGGACAAGGTTCCCATTTCCCAGCAGCCTCCCTGGGAATGTCCTCCTGCCCTGTCCAGATGTGGTGTGAGGGGTGCCCAAGGCTCCCAAACCCCACGAATTGTGCGTGAAATTAAACCCAACACATTCACATCTCTGCCTTTGTTGTTCTTTCCAACCAGTTTCAGAAGCAGGAGCTGAGCTTTGCGGGAGGATCATTCCCTTCCGTGTTTTTCTGATGGAAATTCCAAATTTTCTGCTGCTGCTCATCCTGGGAGGACCCAAAATTATTCAGTTTCTGTCCCAGCACCTCAAGCCCATTCTCTGCAGTGTGAAATGTTGTTCACTCCTGTTTCCCTCAGTGCTGGAACTCATGACCTGCCCCAGATCTCTCTTCCTGACTCCTCATCCCTCCCTGTGGCTGTTTTATTCACGGCCGACGTCCCAGTTAAATGTCAGGCTTTGACTGGGAGCAGATTCCAGCACAAAGACCCAGCCAAAAGGTCACAGTTGGTGAATTCCTGCAGCCCGAGTTTGTAAATTATGGAAACTTGGCTTTTCCTGGGATTCCTGCGTGCTGGAGTCCCAGGGAATACTGGAAGGAATTTAACGGTGAAATTATTAACAATAATCTCGCGGCTTTTTGTTTTATTTTTACAAGGAATCAGCGGATTTTTTCCGAGTTTTGAACGCCAGAGGTCACTGTGATGTTAACAGCCTGCTGGGGGTGTTCCCTCACCATCCAGAAGGACTTTTTTCCCTGTTTTTCCCCAAGGAATGGGTCCCATCCACCTGAACGAGATCGACTGCACGGGCTTTGAGAAGTCGGTCACGGACTGCAAGTTCAACACCGAGTCCCAGGGCTGCAACCACGAGGAAGATGCTGCAGTGAGGTGCAACGTGCCAGCCATGGGCTTCCAGAACCAGGTGAGAGGCTGAGGGATCCAGGTATGAGGGAATTTCGGGCAGGAATTGGGCAGGAATTGTTTCACCCAAGCCATGAGTGTTTGATTTAGGTTTTACCTAAAAAAGGAGGGAAAATGAGGATGATGCTCCCTTTTTATGCTGTGTTTTGAGCTCCTCTGGACATGGCAGAGTCCTTAAAATGAGGAAGGCCAGGTTGGGTGGAGCTTGGAGCAACCTGGGAGAGTGGAAGGTGACCCTGCCCATGGCGGGGGGGCACTGGACGATTTTTAACCCAATTTTCAACCTTTTCCAACCCAACCATGTCACAATTCTGTGCTGACTGCATGAACCAGACACAGATTGCTCTGAGTGCTCCTTCCAAGGATCTAAAGGAGCAGGGAAGGGAAGCTTTCCCAGGGAATGTTATTCCTGCAGCTGGTCCAACCCACTCCTGCTGGGCTTGGCTGGACCATCCCCTGCCAGAGTGGGAGATGAACCAAACCACCTGAGCTGAAACCCTGAGGAGACTCCAAGTGCTGCTCAATTCCTGGATGGTTTTCCAGTGCCTTCCCCTCGAGGAGCCCCTCCTGATCCCACAAAAAGACAGGACACGGTGCTGCACAACCGGAGTGCCCTGAGTTGTATTCCCTAAGGAAGGGTTGGGAATGTGTTCATGCAGTCTTGTCAGAATTCCTTTTTGCCAGCCAGAATTCCCTCTGTAGGGGGGAAACCCTCATCAGGATTTCTCCAGCTCTGTGCTAAAGGGGGAGTTTCCTTTCCTTTCCTTTCCTTTCCTTTCCTTTCCTTTCCTTTCCTTTCCTTTCCTTTCCTTTCCTTTCCTTTCCTTTCCTTTCCTTTCCTTTCCTTTCCTTTCCTTTCCTTTCCTTTCCGTCCCTCTCCTTCCCTCTCCTTCCCTCTCCTTTTCTCTCCTTCCCTNCTCTGTGCTAAAGGGGGAGTTTCCTTTCCTTTCCTTTCCTTTCCTTTCCTTTCCTTTCCTTTCCTTTCCTTTCCTTTCCTTTCCTTTCCTTTCCGACCCTCTCCGACCCTCTCCGACCCTCTCCTTGTTCTTCTCCTCCTTCCTCTCCTCCTTCCTCTCCTCCTCTCTTCACTCTCCTGGGCCTGGGTCACTTCCAGCTGGGGATATTCAATGATTCCAAATTCCCTGAATTTTTGAGGAGCAAAACCTTCTTCCCCACCCGTCGCCCTTTCCCTCAGAGGTTTCCTGTGGATTTATTGGTTCTGTGTCCTGCAGCTTCGCCTGAGCGGGGGCCGTAACCCCTACGAGGGCCGTGTGGAGGTGCTGGCTGAGCGCAACGGCACCCTGAGGTGGGGCACGGTCTGCAGCCACAACTGGGGCACCGTGGAGGCCATGGTGGTGTGCCGGCAGCTGGGGCTGGGCTTTGCCAGCCACGCCTTCCAGGTGAGCCCCCGACCCACCCCGACCTGGGGGTCACGTCTGGATGGGTGGGATAGGGGTGCTGGAGGAGGGTTATCCCAAAAAGGAGCTTCATGGGTTGAGCTGGAGAGACCCTGAGGGTGAAATGTCATTCCCATGAAGGTGGGAATTTGGAGCAAAAGGAGCTGTGGCAGTTCTGTTGTTTTCTCACAGCTCAGGTTTCCCGACATTCCCCGAGCCCTGCTTGGGCCAGTGGCTGCGTGCAGGTTCTTGTCCCTCCCTGAAATGCAGAGGTCAGGTTCAAACTGGTGTCAGGGCACCCGAAAAAATGGGATTTTGCAGCATGTGCAGCCCTGAGCAGCGGGACTGGATCCAGCTCCATGAATTGCTGGTATTCCCTGCTCCTCTCCTGCCCCAAACCCCCCCTGCCTGTGCTAGGCCAGGAAGGACACCTCAGTTTTTCCCAATCCCTGGCAGTGTCCAAGGCCAGCTTGGACAGGGCTTGGAGAACCTGGAATGGTGGAAGGTGGCCCTGCCCATGGGAATGACCTTTAAGGTCCTTTCCAACCCAAACCATTCCATGATCTCTGCCACCCTGGGCTCATGGACAGATCCCAACCATTCTCCATTGCCCAGGAGGGATCTGCAGGTGCCCAGGGGCCACTCTGGGATTGGATACTGGGCAGGAAGGGGGCTGGAGTTGCCCATGGTTGGATACCCAGCAGGAAGGAGGCTGGAGCTGCCCAGGGTTGGATACTGGGCAGGAAGGGGGCTGGAGCTGCCCAGGGTTGGATACTGGGCAGGAAGGAGGCTGGAGCTGCCCACGTGCTGCTGCAGCCGTTCCCTGCTCCAGCTGCTTCCTCCAGCCGATTTCCCCATCACATCCCAGGAGCTGAGGATCTCCACGTCCCTGAGCCTTTCCGACTGCCTGGCTCTGTTGACACAGCCCTGAGAGCCCAGCGAGGAACAAGGAATTTTTTCCTTGAGCTGAGGCTGCTGGAATTTGGAACAGAAAAGGCCCTTATGCTGGCCCAGCTCCGGGAGCATAAAGCCCCAGTGTGTGGAACAGGGCAGCCCTGTGTGCTCCCGGCCTTCCCAAACAGCAGGGGGCAATGGGAGCTGTGGGACACCAGCATTTCTTTTCCTGGAAACATCCTCCCAGCTTGGACACGGACGGATCTCATAGGATTTTTTTAAAGTTCTTCTTCCCCTCCCCTTCTCCCAAGTTTTGGGGTTGGGTGTTAATGTGGTGTCATTCCCATAAGTTTTGTAAAATGGTGAGAGGCGAGGGAATTTCATCAGGAGCTGGAATGATGGGTCAAGGGGGAATGGCTTCCCACTGCCACAGGGCAGGGTTAGATGGGATATTGGGAATAAATTCTTCCCTGGGACAGTGGTGAGGTCCTGGGATGGAATTCCCAGAGAATCCAGGGCTGCCCCATCTGTGGAAGTGTCCAAGGCCAGGTTGGAGCAACCTGGGATAGTGGGAGGTGTCCCTGCCGTGGCACTGGATGGGCTTTAAGGTTTTTTAAGGATCTGGTGACAAACCTTCTGCTTCCCTGAGTTCCCTGCTCCAGCATTCTTTGGCAAGATCCTCCTCCTCCTGGATAATGTGGGGTCTTGCCCTGATCTTCCCCAGAGGGAGAATCCACCTTTTAGGCGGGTAAATATTCCCCTAAGAGCCACCAAACCCCAAGGAATGTGTGAAAATGCCTTTTCCTGCCTTTTTTTTTTTGCCCAGGAAACGTGGTACTGGCACGGGGACGTCAGCGCTGATGACGTGGTCATGAGTGGGGTCAAGTGCTCGGGGACAGAGATGTCCCTGTCCCACTGCCGGCACGACGGGCCCCACGTGTCCTGCCCCAGGGGAGGGGGACGCTTCGGGGCCGGCGTGTCCTGCTCGGAGAGTGAGTGACTCGGGATTTATTCCACCTTGGCACGAGGGATGGGGTCACCTGGATACGTCAAACAGTGGCAAATTCTTCCTCCCAGAGAGGATTTGGCTGTGGCTGCCCCATCCCTGAATTGTCCAAGGACAGCTTGGAGCAAGCTGGGATTGTGGAAGGTGTCCCTGCGCATGGCAGGGGGTGGGATGGGATGGGATGGGATG
>VZRV01007338.1:0-156984 GCA_013398115.1 Falcunculus frontatus
CTCCTTTCCTCCAGGTTAAACAATTTCAACTCCCTTAGCCATTCCTCAATGGACTTGTGCTCCAGATCCTTCACCAACATTTGCTGGACCTGCTCTAGGACCTCAGTGCCCTTCTTGTAAGGAGGGGCCCAGAACTGGATGCAGGATTCGAGGTGCAGCCTCACCAGCGCTGAGTACAGGGTGACAGTCACTGCCCTGGTCCTGCTGGTCATGCTGTTCCAGGAGGCCATTTGCCTTCTCGGCCACCTGAGCACACGCTGGCTTGTGTTCAGTCAGCTGTTGACCTGCACTCCCAGGTCCCTTTCTGCTGGGCCACTTTGCAGCCTCTCTGCCTGTAGCACTGCGGGTGGTTGTCGTGGCCAAGGTGCAAGATCTGGCACTTGGTCTTGTTAAACCTCATGCTATTGGTCTTGGCCCGTCGATCCAGCCTGTCCAGGTCCTTCTGTAGAGCTCTCCTACCCTCCAGCAGATCAACACTCCCACCCAACTTGGTGTCATCTCCACATTTGCTAATGGTAGTCTCTATTGCCCCATCCAGATCATCAATAAAGATATTAAAGTGAACTAGGCCCAAAACTGATTCCTGGGGTGATGCCTTAAAGTGACTACCTGAAAACAGAGGCTACACAAGATTTAGAGAATAAAAACGGGTATTTATCTGAAGGGCCTTCAAAGGTACACCTTGGGAGTCAAAAGCCTCTGAGGGGCTCCACCCAAGATGGACCCTGGGTCACGGGTTCTTCACACTTTTATAGGTTTGGTCCATTTGCATATCAGGGTTAATTCTCCAATTATAATTTCAGCTAATGATGTAATTACCCCAAGTTTGCTCCCCCTCTACAGAGGCTCAGTTTACATATTTCAGAGCCTGGGACAACAAGGTGTCCTTGAGTCCAGGCCCAGAGAGGGTTTGTGATGTCTAACCAAAATGTGAGAACAGTAGCTAACAGCTATATGAAGTTTCAGAGTTACATACTAGGCAATACGGGATCTGAAAAATATAAAAGCTAAAACCTAAAGCATCAGGGGGATACCACTAGTGACCAGATGCCAACTGGATGCACCATTCACCACCAGTCTCTGGGCCTGGCCATCCAGCCAGTTCTTAACCCAGTGAAGGGTGCACCTGTCCAAGCCATGGATTGCCAGCTTTTCCAGGGGTATGCCATGAGAAACGGTGTCAAAAGCTTTGCTGAAGTCCAAGTACACAACATCCACAGCTTCCTCCTCATCCACCGGGTGGGTCACCTGGTCATAAAAGGAGATCAGGTTGGTCAAGCAGGACCTGCCTTTCTTAAACTCATGTTGGCTGGGCCTGACCCTTTGGTTGTCCTGTATGTGCCATGTGATCGCACTCAAGACAATCTGTTCCATAACCTTGCCTAGCACCAAGCTCAGGCCAACAGGCTTGTAGTTCCCCAGATCCACCTTCCAGCCGTATTTGTGGATGGGCCTTACATTGGCCAACCTCTAGTCATCTGGGAGCTCTGCAGTTAGCCAGGACTGATGATAAATGATGGACAGCAGCTTAGAGAGGTCTTCCAGCAGCTCCCTCATCATTTTAGGATTAATCTTGTCCTGTCCCATAGACTTGAGAGCATCTAAGTGGCTTGGCAGGTCACTAACTGCTTCCTCCTGGATTGTGGGAGCTCCATTCTGCCACCTGTCCCTATCTACCAGCTCAGGAGGCCTGAGGATAACCAGTTTTACTACTGAAGAGGCAAAGAAGGTGTCAAGTACTTCAGTGTTTTCCTCATCTTTGGTGAATATATTCCCCCTTTAGATCCAGTAGGAATGGAGTTTTTCCTTGCCCCTCCTTTTGCTATTAATGTATTTATAAAAACACTAATTATCCTTTACAATAGCATCCAGATCAGGTTCTAATTGAGATTTGCCTTTCTATAGTTTTCTTTCTGCATGACCTAATAACATCCTTAAACACATCCTGAGTCACCCGCCCCTTTTTTCAGATGTGATACACTCTTTTATTTTCTCACTTCCTGCCATACTCCCTGCTCAGTCAGGATGATCTTCCTTGCCAGCTCACTTTTTGGCACAGTGGGATGACCTGCTCCTTTGTCTTCAAGATTTCTTCTTAAAGTATGTCCAGCCTTCCTGGGCCCCTCTGTTTTTAAGGGCTGCTTCCCAAGGGACATTCTGAATAGGTGTCCTGAATAGGCCAAAGTCTACCCTCGAGGAGTCCAGTCCAACGTGCTCTTGCAGCCCAGAAAGCCAACCAATCTTGGGCTGTACCAAAGGCAACGTGGCCAGCAAGTTGGTGGTTCTGTCCCTCTGCTCCGCACTGGAGAGACCCCACCTGGAGTGCCACATTCAGCTCTGGAGTTCTTAGCCCGGGAAGGACATTGAGTTTTTGGAGCAAGTCCAGAGAAGGGCCAAGATGATCAGGGGGATGAAGTACGTCTCCTATGAAAAAAGACTGAGAGAATTGCAATTGTTCACACTGGAAAAGAGAAGACTTCAGGGTGAAAGATTCCACGTCAAATTACACATGCAGTAGTTTTGTGCACTAAGAAGTAACATTTCATGGGAGCAGAGTGATATCTTTTCTTAGGGCATGATTTGGCACAGAAAGATAGAAGCTCTGTACGTGATACAGATGAAAAAAGTTTAGAGATTCTTTTAAACTTTTATCCATATATAAGTACAATGTACAAAGCGATAACAGTTTCTCCCTTCTCTGAAGAATTAACCAAGATTATTGATCCTCAACTAAGTGAGTTCTGCAGGGCTCCTTAACTCACTGGACATCTGAAGGATCAGGTCTGGAAGCTAAAGTATAGTTGTTAGCAGGGTTAAAAGCTTATATTTCTAGCACAACACAACATGCCTCACAAAAGGCACTGATATGTCAAGTTACCTCTAGCAATGGAATCACACAGCAAGCAGGGCCACTAATAAAAAGTACTTTTGACCAGTATCTAAAAGGTCTTTTGCAAATATTTCTGAATTTGAAGTTAAATGATAAGCAAAGGTAGTGGATTGGTGAGGTTCCATTTTAGCATACCTTATATTTTCCAAGGGGAAAATGTTCCATATGTAAAATTGCAAGCAGCAATCCTCATTAATAACCTTGCCAGACAAGTGGCCCAGCCAGAATGTCTTACCAGGAGTGGTCACTATGCAGGAAAAAAATTCTCTTCACATTTAATGACACTCAAACAGATGACTGATAAGTTACTGTCATTTTTCACTCAGTTTCCTTATTCCGGGCACTAAAGTTTGGAAAACACTGAGAGCTGGAAAAATTCTCCTTTGTGCTTTTCAGGAGGTAGTTTGTCTTCTTTCTTATTATCCTTGAAGTAGCACTGCAGGAGCTAGAATACCACAATTATTTTTTGGCCATGAAGCATGCATGGCTGAATTAAGAGTTCAGGAGATGCTTTGCAAAGCAAATCCGATGAGAACCAATATTGGTCTATTATTTTTCAGCTCTCTTTACAATGAAATAAAATCTATGTAGCAAAACTACTTTCATTTACATACACTTTATTCTCATAGTCATCACAGACCTGGAGGTGAAAATTAAGTTACAACAAACATTTCTGCTTTAGTATCTCTAAATTAATGCAAATATGATTAATTCTGCAGCAAAAAATTTCAACAGCCTACAAGGCATTATGGAGAAGTAAAAACAGAAAGCATATCCAATGCAGTCACTGAAATTTTAAGTCCCTGTGATGAGACTTTTTAATTAATAGCAACCAATTGTTTAGGATATTTTTCCCTACTTGGATAATCAAAGAACTTCTGTACAAAAAAGCAGGAATACTGTCAGATTTTAATTGTAACCAATGACCAGATGAATGGTGGTTTTTATTCCCCAAGAAGTGATACAAGTTAGATAAAAGAAGATGTGATGTGTTTGGTGGGTGAAGAAGGCAAACACTAAAGTTAAATTAATAATTGTGTAAAACACTGTCCATTTCCCAGAAAACAAATGAATTTTGACAATGTTTATTTTCCCATTTTTAACTTTTTCCCTCCTCTCAACGAACTTCAACAAGCAAGATCCACCACTGCCTAGAGCTCATTGTCCAGCCACCGAGAAGAGGAAAGAGAACATTAAGCCTGGAGAGTGTAGCAAAGCTGGCAAACAATTCCCAAATCCCTTATGCTGAATCCCCAAAACCCAATAATCTCCACAGCACATGAATGAGAGATTCAGCAGGCTCTGACTGCAGAATGCATGAAAGAAAAGTCCTCTAAAAGTGGCCAAAGATTTCTATAAAAATTGATTGTTTAGTAGCGTAATAGGAAATACTCGTAAGAGTAACAAATATTCAAGTGCACATGAAACCACACTGTATAGAGGAATGGATAAAAGTCACAGGTGGACCTGGCTTAGTCCAAAACCAAAGATGTGAGTTCAAGTCCACCTGTATGAGTTGGCATTACTGTAAGTTTTGCTCTAATTCTCAAGATGCACAACCCCTGCAAAAGTCTCAACTGTGCTGTGACTGAGAGGAGTGCCATGATCTTCTTTATCAACAGGAAAGGGTCATGGTGTTTCTGAAATGCAATAGCAATACAGGTAATAATCTTAAGTCTGAATGTTATGAGCCTCTCCATTTAATATTAAATTGTTAAAAAACGAAGTGCTGCATTGATTTTTTTCATTGTGTCTGTCTAATTTCTTGATTATTTCCCCCTTGTAGATGGGAAGATTGGGCAGAAAAAGAGGAGATCAGCAGTATAGAATCAAATTTCCAAAGTAAGTCACCCATAGGGAGCAGAATACCAGTACTCCCCTTTTCATTCTCTTAGTACTAAGAGATTTGTATTATTGCAATCACGGAGCAGGACCAATTAATGGAATTAGACTGGAACAAACCCCACAGATAAAACACCCATTTTATTTTTTCTCCTTCTCTACAAGACAGCTAATCAGCTGAGTATTCTTCACACTCCTTTCTTATTATTTTTCCTGTGCAATGGCATAATTCTGTCCAAAACTAAGCATACCTTACAGCGTGAAATAGGATCACAACCGGAGCTACATGGGATTCAGAGTACCAATGGAAGGACTGAAGCCAAGCATTTGATTTTTGCCACTTGTGTTTTAGATGGAGGCTGACATTGTCCAATGAGGATTTCACATTAGTGAGATACAATTTCGTTAGACATACAGGTAGTGCATTCTTCCGGCACTGAGCCGGCCTGCAACAAGGAATCCATTCTGCCTTCACAGGGAGGAGTACAAACAATAAAAGCTACAATGGGGTTGTACCAATGCACAAACTGGTCTGGGGTCAAAATGGAGTCAGACCTTCATCGGTATCTGGGATTTTACCCTGTTGGGTGCAAATATTTCTACTGGTTCACATTAGCACATAACCTGCTAATGTTCTAGTACAGAGAAGATCATTATTTTCTAGCATTGCTTGGCTTCTGAAAGTTTCTGGGCTGCTTTCTCGTCACTCAGTACAACTTGAGGTCTTTATTTAGCACTCATTCAATCACCTTATTGAATAGGTTATAAGAGTCAACGGGAGTTTTTTCTTTTTTCTTTTGAGCCAGAACACAGATTCTTGGACTGCTCTGTGGGTTGAGAGTTTTTACCATGCAGCTATAAATGATGCAGAGCAGTCAGTCTGCATCAGAACTAGCAAAGTAATTCTCTTTCACTGATCATTTTACAAATTACATCAGTCTCTTTCCAGGAGGCTCTGTATATTTACTTATTTCCAGTTGACAGTCTCTTGAAACCATTGCATGTGCAGTAGCTCTGGTGCATGGTCTGAGCTGGGTGTTAGCCCACGATTCCAATGGCAATCTCTCACAAAAGAGATTTCCTCCCTTAGACATCACAGTGTTGATGACAAATCTGTAGATGTTTTTAATATTCTATTTGATGACAATATTTCAAATTGAAAAACCACAAGGTGAGGCCTGAGTAAGGTTTACATGTATCTCTAGAAAGGAAACAGGGAGTATGAACAAATAAATAGTGATATGTGTGGGCACATATATTCTAACTTCAGTCTTGCTTGGCTTGCTTGGCTTGCTTATATAGCCAAATACAATGCTTCTGTCCTTAGTATAACTCAAAATCCAGCCTACAACTTGTGTTAAATTTTATATGTTTATTTAATTGCTACTTCCTTTTTATAGCTCTGAATTCCTCTTTATTTTTTCATTCCTCACAATTTAAATTTCTGTTTAGAGAACTTTATAGGCAGCCTTTACACAAAATGAATGTTGCTTACTGAAATCTAAAATTATGCTTTTTACCACCTTTTAATCTCCAAGTTATATTTTTCCTGTTAAACTGAAAATTTTCTATATTTATGATTTTAATTTTGATACTAGCAAAGAACATCATTAATATGAACCTAGAAACATGTTATTACAATGGGAAAGGTTACAGACAGTAAAAGTTGTTATTCCTTATACCAAAACTCTGTCTTAGGAAGGTTAATTATCATATTCTACTGAATATGACATGTAGTGTTATAATGAGAGTGCCTTGGTACTAGAGGATTAGAGTACTGTACACAGCTCTAGCAAGCAGAATGAATAATTGAAATCCAGTGCTTTTATGCTTCACTGAAAAAAACCAATATTTCATGGCACATAAAGTTATTCAGCTTATTTGCATTAAGGTTGAATGATCACCACTGACCAAAACAGAAGCAATGATGGTACCTTGATGTAAGTGGCAAAGAACATACATAAATATTCTTAGGAAGCAAGATGTACCTGCATTTAATCAGTACTTATTAAAATTGTATTCCCTATAGTTATTCAACAGGATCTGTGGTATAAAAACATAATTACAAAAATCAGATTTGAGCTCATTTGACAACAGAAGGGTTTTATGGTGACCTATCTCCAAATGTTCCTATTTGTAATTAAATGCAGCGATCAGCAGTAAGGATTTTGAAGCTGTTTTAGTAGTTCCGCTATTCTGCTTAACATGTGGCACCCGTAATAATTAAAATGATACTAACACATGCACAATTTTATGGCCCTTATGGTGCAACCCATTATGCCAAATAAGGGCCTCTGTTTTCACAGCATACTGCACATGGTCTCATTACACCCACTTTTCTTTTCCTGTCTTCACACTAACAACTGTTAAAGTGAATCAACACACGAAACGTACTATAACAGCTTAGTGTTTATGATATGTGTGCTGTTAGTCAGTGAACAGGAAAATCTAAACATTTACTGTTTATGTAAAGAATAGCGTTAGTGTTAGTGAATTGCTTGGGTCTGCTTCTTTTATTATCTAGATCACAAACATAATGATGGGTGTCAATGGTACCTATATTTCCCCTTTGCTTTGCTCTCCTGTGTAGATGTCTATAAGAACTAGAGGAACTTCACATTTGCAGTTCTAGAAATGTTTTCTGTTTGGTAGTTTTCCTTTTCTGCATTAAAGTGCAGGAAAAATATTTCTACCATAAACTCCCACCATGTAAAAAGTATTTCCATACATTTTCTCTTCCTCTTCACCATATTGTTCTTGGATCAGTTTGGTTTATCCAAGGTATTACAGAGTTACACGTTTTTTCTGCAGCACCTCAGGAAATTCTACAAGATACTGTGAATTCTAGTTTAGTGCTTTTTTATCATGAATAATTTTGCAATTACGCAGCTACTCAAAGACCTCCTACACTCATTTTACAGTCATCAGTTCGGAATGGCTTTCACTCTCTTGGTCTGGGATTCATTCCAAGGGAAGTCCCATAGGTGGGACACCAATGGATTGGACTAAATCTATCCTCTGCATTTCATATTATAGCTTTGTGTGAACATTAGTTGAAAGTTCATATAAAGAGTAACAACCTGTCCTTTCATTTTCCCCCCTTATCCCCTGAGGAGTGCCACTTATTCCTAACAGTTTCAGGAATTTGCTGTTTTATCAGTGCTAAGGGGAAATTAAAGCCCCTGAATGCAAATGGCAGAACAACTCTCTTGATTTCAAAGACATAAAGTGAAAATCGTGACAAAATTACAGTGGTTGGGCTCCAGTTGTGATGAAAACAGAGAAATCAACCAGAAAACACTCAGGTATGTAAGATATAGGGGCCACATACACACTGAAGTGTAGCTTTTTAAAAAGTACATCTGGAACCATGAGATTTCAAACACCAGCAGCAGTGCCATAATGCAGAAAAATGGACTAAAAGCCAGCACTGGACTCCTTTCACTGTTGTCTTCATGCCCAGTGGTGAGTGACACTGTGCAGAAAACTTGCAGTTCTGCTCTCTGAAGATTCAGGAGGAGGATGTGGTGAAGGACATGCGAGGGAGAGGACCAAGTCAAAGAAGGACAATATCCATAATGTTGTAACAACTTTTCCTTGGCCTGTTCTGAAAAAACCTTACTTAAAAGAAAAAAAAAAAAAAAACCTAAACACCCTTATCACTGATATTCAAAAAAGACTAAGGAAAAAAACACTTGATAATTACCTTCTGTCTGAACTTCAGGAAAGTTGAGTTCCACAATCTCTTTTTCTTTGATTAAAATGAATGTTTGTTATCAGCATTACTATTTACTACCCCATGATCAAAAACAAATAACCCACTTTGTTTGTTTCTTACTGCAAATGAATTAAATTAGACGCCATTAGGAGCACTAGCTGTTTATATCCTTGTTTCAGCAGTGGTAGTATTTGAAGTTTCCTGCGGTAAGTTCATTACTCGTATTTTGTCCAGAATTAGTGAAGCGTGCTGAAAATTGCTAATGACAGATGTTTCTCCACTCTGTCACACTTCTTGTATCATTTGATTTGGAAAGCAACATACGGTGTTCTGCTCTATCAGTATGTCACAGACTGTCTGTAAACAGCTGGTCATAACTCAGTTCAGTGAAAACCATTACTTTCCAATGAAGTGCTGGACACCCTCCAAATTGCATTTTGGCATGGCCTGAGCTGCATAATGCACAAAGTTCTTCTGTTCTGAGGTTACCTAAGGAAGGATTTTTCTCCCCCTTCCACTTGTTTATTGTGTTTCAGGAAACAAAATATATTTTCAAATGGTTAGATAAGGGGTGAAAAGAACAGGAAATAAAAATGTTTTTTTCTTCTCTCAGGAACCCATAAAAGCTGTGACTGGTGCTGTGCTAACAGAAAAAAAAAATGCAACCCTACCTCACCATTTCTGTTTGTGCCTCAGGTTGAATGGGGTGTATTATCAGGGTCAGGGCACACAAGATGATGACAGATTGAAATGTCTCCTATCAAATAGTTGTGGCATTCTAACATTGCTATGACTATGGGGCTATTCCACAGCTCCTAATCACAATGAATCTTATTAAAAACATCTCCCTGCGGTTTATGCATTGGTCAGATGCAAAGAAATCCATTTCACTTATGCATGTGAGAAGCACAAAATGCAGAGGGCAGATTTAATGCCACACACATGGGGATACAAGGGGCAATCTGCTGTTTCTTTCTAACGAAACCACTGCCATGGTTGTTTTAAGATGATATGTTATTAGCACATATTTCACCGAATATATATCATACATTTCATGAATACCAGTATCCATTTCTGAGACAGAGGGAGTCTGGCATAGTTAAGCTATTTATAAAGTATAAAGCATTTAGAGAACATGTACTAATAACTGTGTTTAATTGACAATAATTACCACATGTATTCTATTTAAATGAAATCTTCACATAGACCTTCTTGGTTTAGAGCATGACAGTAGGAAAAGGCATCAAAGTCACCTGCAAACCCTGGAGACTTCTGAAATGCCTGTACATTACCAAGTGAAGAGCATCAGCATCTTTCCAACTACTATAAAATGATGGTTTTGACACTTAAATTTATGACAATAAAACAAACATTTGAAATCAAGAAACCTGAAACTCAAAGATCCCAGTGGAAATGTTAGAGATGGATGTCAAGACATCCAACAATTCCTGCAGCCTATAGCGAGGTTAACATCAAAAAAGATGGGGGAAGAGAAATCATTACCAGTAAATTTATATTTTCTGGTTAAAATAATTATGTTAAAATAAATTTTAACATTTGATAAGATAACATAAGATTCTGTCCTATCTCAAGATGCTATCAAAGGTTATCCTTGAAGAGGAATCCACTTAGAAAAAAAAGAGCTCTCACGTGAGAAATAAATTTTCCAGAATACCAACACTGAGGAAAAAAAAAGACACCTCAATGTCTCTTTTATTTCTTTGAAACGTATCAATCTATAGGAAGAACAAGGCCATTACATTAGGTTTGGGTTTTTTCTTTACGTGTTGAACACAGATGAACAGATGGGCTTGAGCGAGATATACTCTTACAGAAAATGTTCAGCTGAGTTTTGTTGAAGAGCATGCAACTTCTCTTTTGGTGTAGGACTTTTACTGGGCTCAAAGTATAAGCCTGCTTTGAGGCTCTGGAGGACTCTACAGTGAATAAAAAGAAAGTCACAAAAGTCTTTAGCTATTTTTATACCTGTAATACGTTACTTCTGCACAGAATTCATGCAAAATATTTCACACGCCAGTACAAACCAAGGACCCCGCCCTTAAGAATTTATTCTCTCAACAAAATAGGTAGCATAAGAAGAAAAAGGCCATACAACAGCACCACAAAAAACAGAGAAGCTCAGTTTTGCCATGTGTTAACACATTGACTAATGCATAAGTTACCATCATCTGTTGATTTAAAGAAAACTTTTCTAATTATTATTTAATTTAACTCAGTAAGTAGACAGAGAAATTTATATTATCAAGAATTTAAATAAATAAGTTCACTTTCCCTTGTCAATACCTGTTGTTCATTACTATACAGGCTGCCTAAAACAGGATAATTCACTCCTACAGTTTTTACCTCTTCAGAAAATGTCAGAAGTTTTTCATTTGTCTTGGTATCCCATCCCACACAATAGGTATATCCTTTAACTTATGTTATAGGTTATAAATTACGTTGTATAATAAAATCTAATTAAGCAAGTTCACTTTCTTTTGCAGGTATTTTCCTGTTAATTTTGTGACTGTGCCCTCTGGCCCAAGCAAACTGCTGTAATATTTATAATCCAAAACCATTGTAATTTCTGTTCATCTCTTTCATCAAAGATAATTAGTCCTATAGTTTTGTGAAGTTCCACCAAAATTGGGGTTTGGGCAGAATATATCATTACTGTTTTGGAACTGCCGTGAGTTTGTTTCATCATAAAAGTTCAGTTGTATCAATAAAAAAATGCTCAACAATCACGAAATACTGGAGAAGCAGATGCCACAAACTCTTACACTCATCCCCCAATGCACACCAGTCAGAAGCACAAATAACAACCCACCATGGGAGACTTCTGTGCAAGACAAATCAAAACTAAGCGAGAACACCCAGCTGAAGGTCTCTTACTGCTTTACAAAAGCATGGCCTAGTCTGTCCACTTAACTCCTTGGATTTCTGGTATTCTCCCACTTATTTAACCCTCCAGGACAAAGCGTGTTCTCCGAGGGTACTGAAGATATGTCATTTAATGGCAGTAAATGCAAAAGAACCTGATGATTGATCTGTCAAACCATTGCCTGAGATCTCAGCAGCTCTCTCTTCCATGCTACCTCCAAGATTGACTAAAATAACCTCCAATGCTACAGTATCACTGAGTCTCCATAAGTTTTGATCTAACTAGGCTGAACACATTTAGGTAGCCAGTACTATACATTACTGGGCTGAGTTTCAAGTTCTTTGTTCACCATATGGAGGCAATCATAACAAGACACAAAAGCATGCAGAGTAAGGGGGGGCTGTCTCATATCTCCAATAAAATTTTGCCAAAGTGTGTCAATCTCAGCACGAGTTGCAAAGACACATAAAAAGGAAACATATTCATGAGTGCACCACAACAAGGCAAAGCTCGGATGATGTTGATACCAAAACAGAGGTCTTTGTTGGGTCTGTTGATCAAAGCAAAATTCTATAACAGATTGGCTTTGTGAAAATGGAAATAACCAGTCAAAGTAAATTTCAAAATAGATACTGGAGCTAAATACATTATCATCATTCTAAGCACATGCAAAATTAAGATTGACCTCCCAGTACTGCAAGCAAAACCTAAGTTTTCCTCATAAAGCAATCACAAAAAGTAGACAGGGCATAGAAAGTACAAACTCATACTGGCACAAGCTATCTGTTGAAAGATATAAGATGAAGAGAAGTGGTATAACTGTCTACAAATCAGTGTTCAAAAGCTATTCTTAAAGAATCTGATGAGGCAGTTAGCAATCTGCGAGGCTCTAAGAATATAATATATCACAGTTGCAGAGATTTCAGTGTGCCATGAAAACGCTTGCTCTGTTAGTACTAGGAGATAGAGTCTGAACTTGAGTGAATGATAAAGTGAGAAGTTACTGGGCACATTCACACATCAATTGGCTGGAGTAGCAGTTATGTTGCCATAACAAACCTAACAGTTAAAGATTGTCAAAATCTATAAGATTCCAACATGATTATCAAATATTATCATTAGCCAATAATGACAGCTGATACAGAGTAGACCCTGACACTCAAAAATACTGTGATTTCCAAATCCAAGCCACAAGTAGTTCACACCGAGGAAAAGTCACCAAACTGAGCAACTTTCCATGTACCCCTGGTATCTGCTTACACAGAAAACTTATTTTCAGACTTGTACCAGTCTTGAAGGTCACATTCTTACAGAGGTGGATTAAGCCCTGATATTTGTTGTCTGAAGTCTTAATTTCTTGATTTTCATCTGTGTTGTAAGCCAGAATACTTTATACAAATAAGCTTGTGCACTTTTGGAGTAAGGGACGTTTTTGTAGAAATTAAGTTTTTAACAATTAAATAGGGAGATTCTTGAAATGTTTTAATACAGAAAAGAAAGTAATTTTGCATTTGTTGTGTCTTTCAAAGTTTTGATCGTCCAAAGCAGTCACATACTTGATCCAATGTTGTGATTCAAACCAACTTTTTGAATGCTGGATTTTTGCCATTCAGCACTGTGATATGTACCAAACTGGGAAAAAAAAATCTAAGAAAGGAGACTGATGCAACACAAAATGTCCAAGAACGATCCAAAAAATGTCATATGTATATTAGCTCATATTTATGGAGCATATCTAACTATGAAACTTGAAGAAGATTTTGACCTAACCTTGCATTTACACTAGGAGAACAAACTGCATGTGACAGATTCTACTCATACTATTTAATGCTCTAGGGGAAAGCTCAGGTACTGTGGCACTATGTGTGGTAAAGAACCTGAACAGACTATGGCAGCTTTGAAAGACATTTGAGTTACTTCTACCATTTTCCATAACCATAGATTTTTATGCAGTAGCTGGTCCAGCATATCCTAATTACCTTGTAAATGTGGGCATTTCCAAAAGGAAATCCAAAAAGTGAACATTACACAGCAGGATTTGATTGTTTTGCAACCAAAGAGATGTGTATATCTTTCTTGCACTCCCCCTAGGATTTTTACACAGTGGTCCTCCTCGTCATGGAGGTCTGATGCATGAAATTCCCAGGTAGGGTTTTCTTCTGTCATAATGGCATTATCTGAAACATTCAACAATTTTCTTGGTATGAAGAACTAGTGAATTTTCCCATAAATTATTTGTACATTTTATTTGAAAGCTGTCAAATGGTACTTGGCTCAAGAAAGGAACAGCAACTCATTTGAAAGCAACTCCTACTCAGAACATCAGGTTTTATCCTTTTATACCCAACAATTTTAAAGAGCAATGAAAAAAAAAAGCAATATAACTTATGGAGGAAAATATGATGAAAAAAATCTGTTATCAAATTTTTCTTTTTGCCCAAAAAGTGAACGAGTTCTCTCATTCCTCCTTACATTACAGAGTACTGTTTCAAGGACGATTGCATTAAGCTGTTTTGTTCCCTCCTTAATTACTGTTGCATATAGTTATAAATAGCAGACAGAAGGTGAGCGGAAAATGACAAAACAAGTTTATTCTGAAGTCTAACATAAAACACTACAGGCTAAATATGTACAGGGAATTACACAAACGAGTGTTGAACTATATACACATGTTATAACAGAAGGAAAGACATTTCATACATGCAAGGAAAATCTTCCCAAAATAACTTCCGCGAAAATGCCTACTTATCCTTAACTAAACTAGTGATCTAAGAGGCCAGAGAAAGCAGTAACTTTCTCTGGAGACTAACATCTTCCTGAAGGCAGTCTTTTGGTGGCTTCCCAGGCTCTAGACGGTTTTCTGCAAGCTTCCCTTCTAATCTACCTTCTCAGTCCTTTTGCCATGGCTACAGTACCCGGGCATCTGTACCCAGGTAAGGCTGTCTCATCTCTAGATATGCAGGCGATATAGATGAGTTTGCCAAGCTGTGCTGGATCCTTCCTCAGAGCAACCAGTTGTACCAGCTGGTCTCTTCAGGCACCTTCCAGGCCCATATTTCAATTATTCTCTTGTCCCTTGTAGAAGATTGTCATTTCAACTCAGTGACTCACAGCAATCAACCAACCTCTTAGGCTGGATTCCTGGTACAAAATAAATGTTACAAGACTTGAACTATCAGATACAATGATGCATTGAATCTGCCATCCTCAGTTTCCATAGAGATGCCATACGGATGCCTCCTCAGGTCTGTTGGTCCCCAGCTAGAGCAGCATTCACATTGCAGAAAGAAAACTCTATTAAATCTGTGCTTTGTCTACACAAACAAAGCAAAGTCACTAGGTTCATTTAATCTTTCCTTTCTTTTGTTCAAGAGTGGAAGATCTTTACAGAGTTTTGACTACAGCAAAAATACTTTAAGAAAAATAGTCATAAACTAGCAGTACAAAACTGCAGCACTCAAAAACTATCCAGAAAACCCACTGATCAATTTGACATGAATTATTAAGCTTGGAAAATGCCATCTCTAAGGCACAAAATAAAATGACAGAAAATTTTTTGACTAGGAATCAACTAGTTAGACAACCTTTGCAGTGACATATGTGGACTCATTTCCTACAGTCAAATCCTCAGGGTCTGGATTAGACACATTTGATACCTTACCTGATAAAGTTTTCAGAAAACAGACTTCAGAAGAGTTTCAGAAAACTGAGCAAAGCAAGTTAGGAAGATACTATTTTAAGGAAAAATTGTTTTCAATCTCCATCAGATTTGCTGCTAGAGCTAATTTATGTCATAAAGTATGAGAATTTTGTCTATCAAAAAAAAGTGCTTACGTGTTTAATAGAACTATGTTTATATCTATAAATATTAGTCATCTGAAATCCCAAATTTGTACGTTTACTAATATCCTGCACTTTTATAATATCCTACACTCAGATGTGAGTGATGCAGAGAAGCCTCTTATGTCCGATTTAAATGCATCACTTTTCATATCTGTTAAATATCTCTTTTGCTATTAGGAAGAAAGCCAAATGTGAATGTCTGGTTCATCTTCTCTTAACCATTCATGACTCACAGATATGTAATATTTTTGCTTCCATTCCCCTTCTCAGGACAAAACCAGGCATCCGTTCCCTTGTCAGACAGAAGCTTGACAAACAACTAATTATTTTCTTCATTTATTCCAAGACCTTGCATTTATCTCTTAGATCTTTTTTATAATAAGATTTATCTACTGCCTTTGTAATAAGGTGCATCAAGTGGCATATATTTATAGGTGGGTCTAGAATGTTTCCCTTTTTCTTCTCTTACAAGTACTTTTATGTGCCACCATTTTCCTTTGCTGTAATAATATATCAATATCATACATTAGGGAGAATTTTTCATTCATCTCTTAAAATTTGTGCCTGGATATGCAAATTAAATTTTTTATCATTCTTTGTGGTATATGTAACTTCATATTTACCAACACTGCTTAAAACTGATATTTTTCATAATTCTTCTCAGATTGGTCTATACTTGATTATTTGTCTGTATTTGATTACACAAATATCATCATCCTACTTACTCTCCAAATCTTGCCACAGGACTTAGATTAAATCTGACCTAGGCACAGGATGAAGCCCAAGGGAAAAAGTGATCCCTATAATAAAAGACTGCATATTAATGCCTGCCCTTGAAGGTGCCACAGCTTGCCAGACAGCTTTAGTTCTGACATTCAAAATTCTACTTTGCTATTCTAATAAAATTCTTTTAACCAGGGTTTTTTTTTTTCTGGAACACTTCCAACCAAGTCCCCCAAAATATCTGAAGCAAATGCCACAATGTGCTTTCAGAAATGGATCCTAGGAAGGGCTGCAGTCTGGTACAGAGACCTTCATCTCACCAGCAAGTGATGGACATGAGAGAAACAAAATTGTCTCTCGGGTGCACAAGCACAGGGAGGACACTCTAATAGGGAACCAGATCCTTCCCTCACGAGTGCCACACATTCTTGCCTTTAGCACAAAGGTGGTGACGCTCAGGAACCTCACTCCAAACACTGTAAGGGAACTGTAATGAACTTCCTCTTTGAATTTCTATTTTTTAAATTATGTTGATTCACCATTTGGCAAATTAGTTGCAAAAAAATATGTTTGAAAGTATTTTTTACAAAACATTTGGAAATTATTTCCTGAACAATATAGTATTCAGAGTGAAATCATTTATAGTGCTTAATGTTCATGTTTTGTCCTTTTTTTATGTATGAAACACTATGTTAGCCATCTTTCCTATTTCCTAGATTGTGTCTTTACTCACATTTGTGCTTTTGGGTGGATAGCAAAATTCAATTAACAATGCAGAAAATTAACATTGCAGGTTTATAGTAGTTAAAGAAAATTATTTTAGATATGCAGTACAAAAATATCAATACTTACTTGCATTACTAAATGACCAATTTTTTATAAAAAGGGTTGATGATCTGCAGTTAGAAATGCTTCAAGACAGGAGAAGTTACTGTTCTTAGACCCTTTTTTTAAATCCTACTAAAAAAAGGGTAAAATATAATATTTCCCAAAATTACTTTCATTATATTTTCCTCTTCTAAATATGTTTTCTGGTTTCCATTCAGTTATTTAAGAATTTCAAAAAATCTGACTATATTGAAGTCAAATTAGTACAATCTCCAAAAAAGGGTACAGCTCTCCAAAGCAGGCACTTTTTTCCAATTTCTTGTTAGACACAGAACTAATGATTTCTCCTGGTTTAGTAATCTGACTTACTTTAGAGATGTTCTGCTTAAGTTCTAGTCATCATAAGTTATTTAAACAGATTATTGGAAGTTGTGTCTAAACACATGCTGTCGTAGTTTCAAGTTTAAGTTTTAATATGTTTACATTTACAAGGAGAGATGTATGCACAGGCAGTCAAATTGGAGTAAAACATATATCTTAAATAAATGATTAATTTATTCTGCTTGACAGCCAGCAGTTATGACACAGACTTGCAATCAGTACTGCATGCACAGTGATGTATGGAAAGACCTCGACCAAGATGCATTTAGTAGGATGGCCTCAGTTGTATGTCAACTTCCCTGATGAAAATCTAGACACTAAAAATATTCTAGGTAACATACTTAGCTTAAGAGCATATCTAGTTTACATGTCAGCTCAGTTAGTTCTGGAAAAGATAAGCTGTTTATTCAGGTTTTGCTTTAAGATCAAAGATTGACTAAAAACAAAGCCATCTTGCCAGTTTTCTAAGAGGACCTCGAAACTGTTCTCTGAGAAATAGTTGCTAATACTGCTAGCACCTCAGTATAATGATTTTATGATGTTTCCATTTCAGGAAAGGTAGTTACTTTTCCAAAACTTGAGCATAATATGGACTTCTTATTTAGAACTTTATTTTTGATGTACAAAACCACTCAGAAATCCCATACGAAGACCGAAAAAGAAACTAGGACAGTAACACTGAAAGAATATAATTCATTTGGTAGGTGATTTGTCCTCTTTTATTCTCTCCCAAGCCCACAATATTAAGAAGAAAGAGCAGAAATCAATTGTGTCCTATAAAAGGCAATTTAAAGGACAATTAGGAAGGTGTGGCTTCCGTTGGAATGAAAAAATGATTTATTATTTGCAATGAAGTTGATCACATTATGGAAGTGCTATATGGAGTCCCCAGAAATAAATAATCAGATTTAGGGGAAAAAAAAAATAAGTTATGGAAGTTTGCTCCATGTTGCTCACTACAAGACATTCCACTGCTCAATACAGATAATTTAGCACGTAAAACCATGGCCAAAGATTGAGATAAGTTGGGACACGAGCCCTTTGTTTACTGCAATTGCAAGCACCTTGAGTATGTCACCTCTTGGGCCAAGCGTGCTAAAAGCAAATCATAGCCACTGTCTCATGAGGCTTCTTAAGAGCTGTTGAAAATAGAAATTTCAGCCACTAACAAAAATACCATGGCAAAGTGACCTTGGAGACAACAAACAATATGACTGCAGAAAACCAAGATTTTAGTTCTGCTTCTTCTAAAATGTGGCTCTTCAGCAGCTGAAGAGCTTGCGTTGGTATCATGCAGCTGTATTGATCTGGTGACTACAATGACAGCACAGGAAGTGTGAGTGATTCCATGGCCCAAAATTTGTCTGCTGGAAAATAGGAGGGGAGAGGGAAGCAAATAAATGCACCTTTTCCCCTTTCAAGAATCACAAAGGGCTGAATTTGAAACAGAAGCGTACCTCTACCCAATGGTCTAATAACGTATCTATTATAGCAAATAGCAGTCAGTGACTGGCAAATAATTGTCCTATCAGCCCATCCATCGTGGAAGTGAATGCTCAGTTCATACAACCAAATCCCTTTTCTGTTTGGGCATGTAGGAAAATCAAGATGATTTGAACAGTTTCATTCCCTGTGTGACATCAAAGGTAAGAAGACCTCACCTGTACCCATTACCACAGTACATTTCTGCTTGACCAAGAACCAAGTGGTGCTAATCTCACCCCTGTAAAATAAAGCACATTTTTCCCCAAGGATGCTGCGCTTTGCCATCCAGAGGACACACCCCACCCATTCCTGTAGGAGCCCCTGGAGCCTGGACCATATAACAACAAGCACACCAACGTGGGGATGGGATGCTTAGGGCTGGGTGCCTGCTCTGGCAGACTAAAACTGGCCCTTCAGAAGTCTGCCCTGCCTGGATATGGCCTACTTGTGTCTTTGGCAGGGATTAAGGGTCTGGATACTGAACTGCACGGATGTAACCAAGCTGTTCCCACTGATGCATCTTCTCAGGCCAGGCCTTCAGGTAGTTGAAACCAGCCTGACATGTTTGCTGAGGCAAAACAGATGTATTGTAAAGCCCTGTGGTGTCATTATCCAAAAATAATGGTATCACTTCAGGGACAAGGTTGACATGGAGAGGAAAGCTTTGTGGTCCCTGAAAAGAGAGATACTTCCAGGATGCCGCGTAATATTAAGCAGGGTAGAAAACAAGAGCTTAATTTTTGATACCCTGAAAGCAAATGAGTTTAGTTTTGGATGCCCCATGGAAATGTTTTCTCATGCCTTGCATTGGACATATGGCCCAGAGAGACGCTGTGCTCCCACGTTGCACATGGAGTGAGGGATAGCTCTGGATGTTCAGTGACACTTAGCTCCCAGCTCACTCTAGTTCACATGTTGGGGTCCTGGCAAGCTGAGAAAAAGCTTGAGAAAAAGCTGTGATCCTAGAATAACAAAAGCAGCATCTTCTGGGACACCTATATACAGTGGAAAAGAGAATGGCACAGATACCCTCACCCTGTAAAACCCCAACAAATAAGCCGGTATGACACAGTGGAGCTAAGCAATTGCATCAGCCTATGTCCAAGAGAAATTTACTCATATTTGTGCAACTCTGTGCCCAAACCATGAAGCTTTGCGTCCCAGTATGACCAGATGGCTGAGAGTAGTCTGCAACCACCAAAGCCTTTACACACACTTGTTTTAATCATGCTGATGAAATAAGTTCTCCTCAGATTTTAAAGAGCTTCAAATTTGTCTGTATTTCCTGTATCTGCCACTTATCTTTTCACAAGACTATTCCCCCATGCCCTCCAAGGGCTAAATCCATTAAAATATGCAGATGGATTGAACTGATTCTCTGATATTTTATTTTCAAGGAGACTGCAGTCCCAGGTCACCCTGTAGCCATGGATATTCTAGGTTACTGGTGAGCACAGTTTTATGTGATAATGAAGATACCTCTGTTTGTCCAGAGATACTCTCAAATAATGGAAATCAACACAGATCCTCATTCAATAAAATAGAAATTGTCACCATTTTACTGTGCTTCCGCCAGAGCAACATATGGTAGCACAGCTGACAAATATAATCTTTTCCTTTTTTTTTTTTCCATTTCACATGCACATTTCATTTTGCAGAATACTAAGACTTTACATAAATTGCCTGTTAACCCCTTGTAGTCACAGCATTTGCTGCTTGGGCTCCCCTGAGCTCTCAAATATGTGAAAGATGGAGTTAAAATGCAGTCAACAATCAGCGAACAGTTCATGCCTTCAACATACAGCCTACTTGCACTTTTCACAAGGAAAATCTGCTCTTTTTTACCTTCTACCCTACCCAGCCCTTCTTTTTAAAGAGAAACAGTATACTCTGGCCATATGAAGGCTTACTGACATAATAAATTGATACTTAATTCACTTGCTGCTTCTTCAGGTGTTTTTCGAGGTCACAAGCCAAGTCACAGGTGCCCAGTGAGTTTACACTGATGTGACTCATTTACACGGGTTGTAGGAATTTGATTGTATATAACTGAGCAGTGTCCACTTTCAAGTGCCAGTTCAAGATATTTTCTTTGTTAATCATTACATCCACACCAAGATCAGCTTTTTCCTGTTCTGGGCGGATACGCCCTGGTGCAAAAACCTTCTTGGCGCTTGGTGGTGTTTTCTGCAGTGGAATGCCTGCAAGCAGTTCTGCATCTAGAGAAATTTCACGGGCTTTCTTGACCCTTCTCCAGGGCTGATTCATTCATTTTGCTCATGCCAAGTTTCCGCTCTTGTCCGGCCATTCAGGTAATCTATGAAAGCTCCACTCATACTTGTCGTGGTCACAATCAGGATTCACTCGAGTTTGACAAGGGGAGGGAGGTCTCTTTGCTTTTTCACAGGACTTTTTGGCACCCCATAATGAGGCTCGGGGCTGCAGAGGGCATTGAGAGAAGGTATTCACACTGTTTCACTGGAAGTAGTGACCTGGCTGTGTGAATTAGCCTAAGCTAATTTACTTCTGCTCTGATTCACTCTATTGAGGATGCCTTCTCTCTCTCCTGAACATACAGGGAAACCAGAGAAACTAGCCCCTAATTTCTGCATTGTACAAGGAACCTAAAGCTGAGCTAAATGAATGCCATCTAACAAGGTTGGCTCCATTCAGAAAAGGCAGTTGTGTATGGGGGAAGACTTAGAGGACTCTGAAATGGGCTAGAGTGACTGTAAGGCAGAGAACATCACTGTAAGGTAAAGCTGGTTGCTCCAAGGAGGATTACTTAAAAAGAATAAAACTCCTCATTTCTTTGGCTTAAAGTCAGATTAACTCCAATTACCATTGATTTTCTTGGTGTATCCTTGCGTATATACAAAAAGCAACATCTTGACACAGATAAGGCATAAATCATAGCTCTGACCACTTCTTAAACACATTTGCGTTTAATTTGTGAGCAGAAAAGAAAAACCTGCTTTTCACAAATGTCATTTGCTTCCTGACAGTTTGCAAAAGCACACTCCAACAAACAGTTGCTTTTAAGGACTGAGAGCACCTGCACAAGCTAAAAGGGAAGAGTGGGGGTTGAATAACAAAGTTCTGACATGCATGCTAAGTATTCCACAATTAAAGGCTAACACCACACGCTACTACGGGGCTGCTAATACGAAATGCAACAAAGAAATGTGAAGGAAAACCTATTTAGGCTAAAATCAAGAGTCAAATATGACTTAACCACTTGCCCAGATTAAGTGAGTTTTACGCGCTTTCCTCCATTCAGGTATTAGCCAGCAGCAACATCATCACATCAAGCTGGATGGGGACCTTTGGGCTGACTCCGTGTGTATGTTCTTATGAAGTGCTAATGTCTTGGGATACCCGAAAACCTGAGTTCTCTCTTCATTACCTGGATTTTCACCTGATTGGAGCTAAGTTTTGCCTAGAGTAGGAAGGTCTCTGTCACAGTAAAAAACAGCCTCATTAATGGCAATCAACATCAAAATATTAGACACTATCAGAAGGGACCCATTTTAAGGGGAAAAATATTGTTGCTGAAGCCTCTGATTTTCACTTGAATAAGTGTTTTTGAACTTGCCGTTTTGTTAGCTAACATATCCTGAGCATTTGCTTACTTTTTATGCTGTTCATTTCACAGACTGATACTTTCATATTATATCTAAACAAATTATCATATCCCATCTCCATGAAAAACTGTATCATATTTTATTACATACTGTAAGCAAAACCTTTGGGGGAATAGGCACGTTAGGTCTTTTTCAAATCACTGCATTTTTCCAGATGTATGGTATGTTAGAAAACTGACACAAAAGATGTGAATTGAGTTAACGAGCCCTGCTGTATTTCCACCAAAATGGGCCATTGGTCCATTTGAATAACTTCGACCTTTTTTCTGTTTATGGTCTTTCAAAAAGAAAAAAAAAGAAAGAACAAGAAAAAAAAAAAGAAAAACATGAACCCAAAAAACCCACAAAAAGAAAAAAAAAAGCCACAGCCAATCATTATGATGACCACAAGTCTACTCAGGCACCTTGACAGCTGAATCACCATCTCACATCAAGAAATTTAGCCTTGGGCATCTGGCTGAGCTGACACACATTAGTTGGTCCTTTTTACACATTAAATGTCTTTACAGTTTTCATATTTCTTCTGTTTTTACACCCTCCAGCTCTGCATTGTTGTAGAATAGGAACCTAAAATACAAACTGGACAATGAACACCATTAACACCTTCCAATTCTTTGTGGCCTTTAAAACAACTAGACACAAGGGAGTTGCTTAAATTTTAAAAATACCAAAAAGTATATGTACCGTATATTTAAGCAAGAACAGAATGAAAATAACAAACTGATAAAAGCCTAGAATTACACAATTCACCAGAGAGTTTCCTTTTCAGTCACATTGCGGCAAAGCAAATTGAGAGAAAAGCTAAAAACATATTATATTTTCTCCCCTCCTGTGCTTTGCATTCCCAGGCTTTTGTTGTCTGGTGCTCTAGAAGAACTTTTTCTTCTAATGAGATGGAAAAAAACCCTTTGGGATACAGAAAGATTCACACATGGGCCTGATTCAGCAACCTGACTCACTTCACATGGGAATAGTCCCAACTGGTTTCATCTTCTAGTTATGACTTCAGTGATAGCCACTTTAGCTGGTTTACTCATGCAAACAAACATTATTCCAAGTGAGCAGAGACTGTAGACTGTAGAAACATCCCCCTCTGAGATATGGCCAAACAGAAGAGAAAATGGAGCGAGGCTGAAATGTGAGCATTGAAAGGTATTTTTCAAGGCAAAGCTCAAGGGAATTTTTCAATATAGTCAGAAATCTATTTAGCAGTCTCTTTGCATTTTAAAATATTTGGAAGGAAAAAGTCACTTTTCTTAGATTCTACCTCCTTGCCAGGATTTGTATATCAGGAATAAGAAAGAAAACAGAACAGACAGAAAGAAATGAAAACCCTAATGCATCAGCTTGGTCAGGCCACAATTCCTGGCTCTAATCATTCAGGTTTTTCTGACCTTTGGAAAGCTTTTACAGTAAAACTCACAACAAATCTTTCCTTTTTCTTCAGTGCTATGGTTTTCCCACCCATAGCTGTGTCTTTTGCAGTGAAAGCTGGAGACTGCAAGCCTCAAAATGCATTGTGGTTTTGATTAACTGAATTAATTAACTAATATAAATACCAGGAATGAGGCTGGCAAATCTGTTTACCTGTGTTTATTAATTTAGGCAGAAGGCAAACTACACTCTATTTCTTGAAAGTTAGTATATCACATCCAGCTGATATGGCATGGTTTCATCTTGGACTCTCTTTAGTACTGGGTATGTGTGAGCAAAGCAATGTATATGAGCTTATTACTTTTACTCCCACACATGGATGTGTCTCACAGGAGCAGGAAGCAGAAGGCCAATTTAGGCATTTCAGACCTTTTCTGATTTTTTGTATTTCAATCAAACTTTTTCAGTTGATGTCTCTATTTTGTGTGAAAGATGTGAATGACATAAAAGCAAATGACAAATTTTCAGAACTGAGGCTCAGCCTGTTCCAATTTTAACTGTTCTTAGATAAATGGAAAATGCTTCCCTAATACAGCATTTCTCAAAATCAACAGTATATTTTTCTTGACAGCATGATCACAAAATTACAAGATAATCAATCCGGGGCAGGATAAACTGTCTTTTTTCTCTAGTAAATTCTACTGTTATTTTCCAACTTGGTATGATTGCCAGAGAGAACTTAAGAAAAACAAATATATACATAGTTAAAATAACCCATACAGACAGCAGGGGAGTATTTTTCAGGCACCACTGGGATCTTATTAAAATATTTAAAATCAGAGGGCCCAAATTATCAGCCAAATGCAACTACAGGAAATATGTGAGACTATACGAACAGCTGTGATTGTGTGCTTGTAATAACTTTCATCGGTTCCATGTACACCCAGGTTGTTCTTCCCCCAATTTAAAACCTCTGTAGTACTAAAAAGTCAGTCAGTGCCCACTGGGAGCTCTGCAAGCACAGCCGCTGCCTCCTTCCTGCTTCAGCCTCAGCAGGAGAAGCTTCCCGGGCCGGCACTGCAGGGACCACCACCAAGGGTAATTCAATTTCCATGCCTATTCAGCCCCGGGTCTGCGCGCTGACAGTGCCAGGCTCCAGCTCCGGTTTGTCTCCACAGAGCACTCACCGCTGCGGCACTGAGGGCTGCTGCCAAGGGACGGCCAGGTTGTCCTCCTGACAGGAACGTGTCAAGGAATAAGGAGCTTAACCAAGATAACCTCACATTGCAGAAGAGCTCTTTGGTAGATATTGTATGAACGATCTGGCTACTAGTGACTTCAGCTCAGTTTAAGTCTAAAGGATACTTCTGAGGGAGCACGAATTTATTTTTGGTTTCTGTGAACCGTTTATTCCCTTCCGTGTTGTTTGTCCCTGTGCACACACACCCCATTCGATTTTCTTCTCTGTTTTCATGAACCTGCCAAAAGATAATCCAAAAATCTAAAAGAGCACTGTCATTAGGACAGCTGAGTGATTCACACTTGACAATGATATTTAAAGTTTAGCCCATTAAATACATACTGTAACTGCTAAAGAAGAGCATTCAGTGCAGATAAAAAGGGATGTCTTTCTTCCCCCTTATCACCATGGCTAAATATCCCCTTTTTGTAAAACACTTGAGCTGTTAAGTTCTATGCTAAGGCACGTACACACTTTGGAAAGGTAATTTGAAAGCGAATTGAGCCATGACAAATAGGGACAGCTGGCCTAATTGAATCATTTGATCTAAGACAGCTCAACTTGGTTATCCTCACTGCAGCCCACATTGATATTAGCGAGTGAATCATTAGCCATGAAATCATGTCGACTTTCCCGATGCAGCGTTCTTGACATGACAGGGAACGCAGTCTGCCTTTCATTACAGCACCAATGAGTTCTTCAGTCTCTCATGAAGGGAGGAAAAAAAGAAAGAAGAAAAAAAAAATGCTTTGAAAACTTTTAGGCTCAGCAACAGAAAGTAATTTACTCCTCCTTACATTATAGAGCAGTTAAAGGAGGAAAGACCCTTTCTGGTGGGTCTCCAGTTACCTGTCACCCTCAGCCTCACTCAGCCTCCTGCAGCAGGCACAGTCTGCAGTGGGACAACAGGTCACCACTTAGTAGCTATTTCCTTATTTCCTAGGGCTTAATTCCTTTCCTTGTGCTTGTGCAGATGAGAGAGCCTGTAGTGTCATATGTGTTTGTACAGGCTGTTTCTAGGAGCAACTTCTTGTGTCATAACTCTTTTCTAGACTAATTAGTAGCAGGCTAGAGCTGCATCTTTGCATTTGGACCACGAGTTTTGGTTATTCTGAATGCTAACTGGACTGCTCCTAATCTAAATCTCATTGCAGCTATCCTAACAAAAATAATTGTCACAGTTTTTTTCCAAATATCTCCAAGGTGGTTAGGAAGAGATGTCACTCTTTAAAGTTCTTCCTTGATTTGCAGGCTAGTGGGCTCATTCAGCTGCCATTGAATGGACTGGAAATTTTCTATGGACACAGCCAAAGTCAGATCCCAAGCTCTTTTAACAGGCATAGGTGGACAAAATTACCTGATGGCTTAGGTCAGGTTATTGATGGCAGAACCAGACAAACATCATTTGGGCAAAACTAGGAGCCTGATGAAATTTGTATAATGTCCGACTAAGGAAGAGCAACAGAAGCAGATTTTTTTGCAAGTCAGAGAGATGACTGTACTGGATAGGGATGAGATTCAGACCTTGGAAAAGAGAACTACCATATCTTATTCTGCCAATAGTGTTCTAAATGGTATATCTGCAAACCATCAGGGAAAGAACAGAAAAAAGGAATAAGCACAAGGGCAGGGGTATTTATAAATCAAAACTATACTATCCTAAAGACAAAGTGAAACAAATTGCAAGCCTGAAAAGACACCAGGAAGTCTGATAATGGCCTAAAAAATCTTATTTTCTTTGCGGGGGGTTGCTTAATAGGGTTTTTTCTTCCACTCAAAATATGAAAGAGAGATGCAAAGATTTCATTTAAGAATCTGTTTCCCTGTAACAAGTGGCTATCAGTTTGGTAAGCAGGGCTCTTTCCATCCCAAATGTGGAGTTACATTCTATGTCATGACGGCTGGGAGGTGATCATTATTTACCAGAAGGGGAAAACCTTGTCAGTCTGCCTTCTGGAGAGATGGAAATATAACAGTAGCAAATGGGTAGGAGCTAATCAACATAGAAATTAGACGTACGGAAGGGGGACAGATCTTTTTTCAAAGAAATAAAATAGTGAGAATTTTTCAAGTCGTCGACACCAGTGTTCTTCTCAATTTTTGCATTAAAATAGCTTTGTCAATGTGGTTACTCGGGTTCAGGGTAGGATTTCTGTTTAGTACAAAACCCTGAATGCTTAGGAAATTCATTTGACTGAGTTAGTGTCCTAACTGCTTGGTTGTGATGGGGTAGTAACCCTTAATTGAGCTGTTTTCTGTGAATAACTATATAAATCGTAGAGAAGGCAGCTATTTGTCTATTCTGGTGATTAGACTAATCGCCTGGGAAGTGGAAAACCTGTGTTCAGGCCTCCCCTGTGCCTGATAAACCACATCTACTCTTCAAATACTGCTCATATATCCCTGTGGTGTTTCAGAGTGTGCAGGGGGACGGACATGTGGATTTGGGAAGCGTTCATGGTGCTGGACCTGAATTCCTTAGTCCTGAACAGGGGCTGTGCTTCAGCCAGCAATTCCAGGCTGTGCTCGGGATCTCAAGCCTGCTTGGTCCAAGCAGAGATGCCAAAACTCAGGTATCTATGTGCCATACGCCACTGCATGCATAAAAGCAAGATCAGCACTATGGAAAACCACTCCCAAGAGCTGTGTGTCTTAAAAGTCTCCAGAATTGTAGCTACCACATTTCCCGTATGTAAACTATCCCATGGTTATCCATTCCTCTTGTTAGAAAGACTTATCCACTCCACAGCATGTCTTAGCTGTGCAACAGCTTGAAAACTGTTGTATTTCCCCTGTCTTTCAAATGAAGATGAAGACATCCCTTATTTTCCCAACTACTTGGCAAAGATAGGGCTGAGGTAAGTTTGTAGATCTAAGTTACACATTTTTAAAATAGTTTGTTGTTGTGAGGCAGAAAAAAGATAACAGATACCTGCTGAGTTTTGGAAAAGGATTACTTCTTCCCCCTTTGCAAGCCGGGTCTCTAGTGAGATATACTTACAAGTTTCCTGCCATTGCTCACACTTTCTAGCAACTGATTAGCTGATGTGGCATATTTGTTAGGATGTTAGTTTGTCTGCAAGAAAGGCACAAAGATTATATGTAGGTCAGCCCAAATGTGTGTCAATGAAACTTTCATGGCATCATTGTCTCGCATTCAGTAGATGTCAACATGCCACAGAAAAGCTGGTCCTGAAAGATTTTATTAGTTCTGAAGTTTTTCATTAGCAGCGTATACGTGCGTGTCTGTAAAATATGTCAGATTCCCCTACTTCCTAGGGAGAGGAAAACATATATACTTCAGAAATTTCTGGAATGGTCTCAGATGCCTTCTTTAAACATCAGGAAAGTGACAGTCACTCTCCTGAGCTCTCCCAAAACAACCTCTTCACAAACATTTTATGTTTGGAAAGTGGATTTCCTGCCTTTCTAAAACACAGAACAAGACCATTTTTTCACTTTGGATGTTCAGATGGTGATAGGCCTTAAATCCATCCAAAATCCGACCACTATTTCCCTCCCTGAGCTGCAGTACAGTTTTTTAGTGCACACAGCCAACTGCAAGGAAAAACATTTCTCTGCCAATGCTTTCAGACCAGCTGCTGAAGGAACCAGAATCTGGGTTAGTAATGGTGAATGAGATGTCCAGCCTGAATGGATCACATCACTGTCATCCACATAAAAGCTTTCATGAGTGCATGTACACACGTCTGCACCTCCATAACACAGATGTATCTCCCCCCATTACCAGCTCCAAGCATTCAAGTCCCAGTCATAAGACTAGCTAAAATTAATGAACTTTATTTATGTCTAAATATATATTTGACAGTAATAAAGCAAAGAGCTGAACCTTCAAATGGATGAAATTGATTAATTGCTATTGACCTTTTTTGCAGATGTTGCTGTTGGAGAGACCTTCCACCAATCCAGCTCAGCCAGCTGAGCTCCTGTTGATTTTTCACCAGTATAGAAGTAAAAAATAATTAGGGTACAGTAAGATACTCCCTTCGTGTATATGCTGCACAGCTTTTCTAACACTTGCTAAGATTCCATTTGTTTTGTGCTTCCACTGAAAAACAACAGGCATTAGTTTCTTGTACCTTTCTGCCCTCCCTCTCTATCAACTTTCTGATTTTTAGAAGCTATTAAAGAATGTCCTCAACAAATACAATTTTCACAATATTTTCTCAAAAAATACATACAGCTTCACTTCTTCGATGCCAACAGTCAGCCATAAAACTCAGTCGATTTTAGGGATTTTCTTTAAAAACCTTTCAAAATTGCAGAGAAAACACTGGCCCTGATTTCTTCATCTGTCCAATTTCTTCTACGCTAAAGATGCAAGGTTTATTTAGTACTTAAGAAAAGTGAATGCTCCCTGTCTTGGAAGAGTCTGATTTAGTAGCTTGTTTCAGCATGAACCACAGTAATGTAATGCTTTTATTCACTGATGAATTTGAGCAGTATAGCGTTAATCACTCTCACTACCGTATGTCACTTGAATAATCAACAAACCTCAATGATACATGTTCCCAGATCCTGTAGAGTGCCATTTATCACTGACACAGAGCCTGTTTATTCTTGACATGTCTTATTTGTGCAGAATAAGCAGAGAATTTACTGCATAAATAATGTTAGGTAGGTATCATTTAAACCAAAATACAAGAGATTTGAACCTCCTCAGAACCAGATATGTCTGAAAGGGGTAGAAAAGGTGGGAAAAAGGAACTTCAGCAGTAATCATAAAAAACCATTTAGTTGATTTATAACTTTCAGGAATGAGCTGGTGAACTCTTTAGGGCGGTTCCTACAACTTGTGTAGGTCATCAGATATCCCATGTTGACAGTCTCAAATGCGGTTCAGAAGAAAGTCTTTCACACAACCAGGCTCAGCTTTTACGCTTTGTTGTGGGACCTTTTGTAATGTCATTTGTATGTCCTTGCCCGCATGTATAAAAAATGGTTTTATTCTCTGCACAGTTTTGAGATGGTAGCAGGCCAGTAAAAGAGGCACCAGATGACAGGATGGGGACAAAGGTGACAGTGACGCTGCTCCCCACCTCTTGCACTGCCTGATGCACAGGGCTGAGCATGCGGACGTACAGTCTCTGTGTCTGCAACCACTCCACCTTCCAACACAGATCACAGCAGATGCAGGATGTCACACACTCTATGTGTGTTGTTTCTTAATCTACTACAGGAGTTAGGTTCCAGTCCCCAGCCTGGTAGAAGCAGTGAAAATCTAGCTCCAGTCTTCTCACTCCTAAGGATTTAAAATTGCATTTCAAGAAGAAATGATCCAGGATGTAATAGTATCTATCTTAATATTGAAAAGCAGCAAGAGAGGATTACGAAGCTTTGGCAAAGCGGAAAAAGTCAGGTAAATTCAGCCAGTTTTACGTGTTAGTGTGAAATCATCCTATCTGGCAGCAGGGAGTATATAACTATACTAAGGTGACCCAGCAGGCACAAAACAGCAGAAGATGGAAAAATATTGAAACTACACATTTGTATCACCAAAACCTCTCTAAGCATCTGATTCAGGCATCGCCTTATATGAGCATAAATCAGATATTTGGTAATCCCCCAGCATCTGTAACTCTCACATTTCTTTACATCAAATATTTTCTGAGGTGAAAGCTGGTCCAAAATATCAAACTTTCCATGTCTGAATCATGCTGTTAAGTGTAACAAGGTTACTCGCAGTTAATGAAAAGGCAGAACTACGGAAACATGACCAGACTATGAAGGGGTAGTACTGTACTCCATAGCTTTATTGAAAAGTCCTTCAAATGGTCTTGAAGAAGTCTTTCTACAAGCTCTGCAGCCCAACCTGGGACAAAGTAGTTCATCCTGCCACAGATAAACAACTTTATTTAGAAATTTGAGGGCTATTAAACAAGGTGAATTTCCCTAGTGGATCAGCACAAATTTATTAATCCAGGTGTTACTCTAATTGTGATTCATTGGGGATAGAAACTCTGTTCAATGGTCCTCAAACTTGCACTTCCACTTAGCGCTGTGCTGGAAACCCAGCACTGGGAACTGCAATCTGCCATAAAATCCTTCATATTTCCTTATATTTTGCCATTATTCGTACTTAATTGTTTTAGCAATTCTGTAGCAATTGTTGCAGGAATTCTGTTTTCATTTGCCTAGTTATAAAAAGGTTTTTCATGGTCAGGTTTGCTGTTCTGATGTCTTTTACCTGCAGTACTATACTTATCATTTTTCAGTATAAAGCAGTATTTAAAAGGAGGAAAATCAACACCCCATCACGAAACAGGACTGGGACAGACCTCAGTTAGAGCAGACTTTACTGTCACATACAGACATGTAACACTAATCCTGCTACACTTGAAAACCATATTTCCTATTCCTTCCTTTGCGGTGGAAGACTGTTTTAAAAATCCATCCCTGCTCTAAGCATCTGGTCTGAGTTCCCGGCTGTGACTTTCTTACCATGCCATTGACTCATTATATCTTCACCCTTTTAACAGTCTTTTTTTCCCCCTGCACTTCTCTTCCATTCCAAAGAAGATGGACAAAGCGGTCGCTTTCAAAAGCATCCTAAAAGGCCACTTTACAGTGATGAATCTGCAAAACAAAGCCCCCAGACACCATAGAGTGGGACCAGCTATCACAGAACACAATTACTCAGAGTGATGTTTCTTCATATCTGTGCAGTAACAAAGTGATTCAATGTCTTCTTTCCCACATATGTGGAGAATTTTCGAGGCAATGGTGTTCAAGGGAGAAGTAGATGGATCTACCTTGCATATGCATATAGACATTTAAACTAAATTAGAGGGGCACACAAGGTGTACGACAATTCTGCTCCATTGGCTTCACTTGTAAAATGCTGCACATAGTTACAGCACCATGGAAATGTCAAGCTTGGAAATGTCCAGTTGGACACAAGCATTTACCCAACAAGCTGCAGAAATCAGGCTACTGAATAAGCAAGTAACAGTCATGATAGTGGCCTTTCTATTGCCCACCATCCGTTTACTCCCCAAGCACTGTGTATCTATGGGTTTAACTTCATTTGCTGAACTCATTAAACAGGGAAATATCTGTATCTAGAATGTGTGTGAGGTAAGGAGAGACAGAGATTTAGTACCAGTGTGTTAAAGGTAAGGGACCATCACTTTTAACCCCACCTCTCACTCTACTTGAACCTGTTCAGCATAGCTGTAACTTGCTGTTGTTGAGAATACACTTCCAGATGTAGATGTTTCGAGTCCCCAGTACAATTTTCCCTGGCTCAAATGGGAAGTTTATTACAGCATTATACTTGTCATTCTCAATGATTCATCCATATTGCTCAAATGAGTTGTGTAGGGAATTTATTAAGAGTACAGACATACCTACCTAGGTTCAGCTCTACAAACAAGGCAAGGAAAACTAGTGCTCTCTGGTGAAATAACCACTTGGTACTATAAGGTAAAATCTCCCATATCAACGCACTTAACTCAGTGTGTAATAAGGGACTCCAGCTCTGTGTACTTTCAAGCAGGTTAACACTTTCAGGTATTATTTTCCTTGATGTTTGCTTTAAAATTGTTAAAATATCATGAATACATCATATACTGAACTCTAAATTACTGGAAACTTTCCAAAGATATCCCTGCTCACTTTTTCTCTTCAGTTTACTACAAAAAAAATGGTTGGTATGAATTATCAGATTGAAACTGGCAGACTTAAAAGTTTATCATAAATCATATTTGATGGAGTTCATTTTGGTATCACCAAGAAAAGGAAACATCTTGCAATCATTTATTTCCTCTAACAGCCAAGATCACAAATCATTAAGATTCTCTTGGATACAGTGGGGCTTCACATGTTTTCAGAGGCCAAAGCTTAATCCATTATATTATGGTGTGGTGGCTGTAGAATGACTGGAAGTGACCAAAGCATCCAGGCTAAGACGCGAAACACAAAACGTTAATGAAAATTGGCCATAGCCTCCCATAAATAAACACAGAGGTGGAGCCAGGCAGCAACTGCTAGCTCTGAACTATGTCCAGCTGTAGGGTGTTTGGTCTTCCAAACCAGCCATGTGTGGATGAAACAAGGAAGGGGAAGACTGGAAAATAAATTGTGGAGAAAGCTGCAAGGTGTGACAGGAGATCTTTGTGAACTTTACCCTGGGCTGCATCAAAGGCAGCGCAGCCAGCAGGTCAAGGGAGGTGATTCTGCTGCTCCACTCTGCTTTTGAGAGACCCCACCTGGAGTACTTGTGTCCAGCTCTGGGGTCCCCAGAGCAAGAAAGACATGGACATGTTCAAGTGGACCTAGAGGAAGCCACAAAGATGATCACAGAGTTGGAATACCTCTCTTATGAAGGCAGTTGAGAAAGTTGGGGTTGTTCAGCCTGGAGAAAAGAAGGGTCTTGGGGAGACCTTAGGGTACCTTCCAGTACCTAAAGGGGGCTACAAGAGAGCTGGAGAGAGACTTCTGACAAGGGCATAGAGTGATAGGACAAGGGGGAACGGTCTTAAACTGAAAGAGGGCAGGTTTAGGTTAGATACAAAGATGAAGTTCTTTACTGTGAGGGTGGAGAGGCACTGGAATAGGTTGCCCAGAGAATCTGTGAATCCTCCTTTTCTGGAAGCATTCGAGGCCAGGCTGGATGGGTCTTTGAGTAACCTGGTCTAGTGGAAGGTGTCCTTGCCCATGGCAGGATGGTTGGAACTAGATGATCTTTAATGTCTCTTTCAACCCAAACTTTCCTGTGATTTTGTGAAATCACTCGCCTGAAGCGTGTCTATGATGATTGCTGCAGTCTCCACTCAGTCAGCCATGTATCCCATTTGCCAGCAGATCAGTGGCCTCAGACTCCAGCTGATAACCACTTTTTCTGCTTCATCTCTCATAGTTACCCAAAAGCCAGGACAGGCCAGAAGGACCTCTTACCTCTTTGAAGGGTTTGGGGATTTAGCAAGATTTGTGGAACACGAGACACTGTTGAGCTCAGCCCACAGCCTTCGACTCACTGACTCCACCAGATTAAAAAAATAAATAATTTTTTCTAAAAGTGGCCTGTGGTTTGATACATGGTTCCCCAAATTCTAGGAAGAGGAAGATGTTTTCAGAGGAGCTTACATATTCATATGAAAAATTAGAAAGCCAGAGAGCCTCAACAGAGGAAGAGAGAAATAGGGAAAGGCTGTGACAACTAAAGGTAAAATGAGACATATGATTTATCTCTAATGTAAGGTTGCCTTTTTCATTAATTTGCTTTCATGCAAATCCCCAAAATCCCTATTGTAGATTTTTTTTAATTTTTATTTTTGCTGTTTGTATTTCTTTGTACCTGATAAGAAAATTAATAGGATTTTTATTGGAACTACATCTTAGTTATATCTTTTTATGAATCTCCAAAGGAGTTTCCTAAGCCTGAAACAGCCCACAGAGTCAATCATGTGCTCATAGCATACTGCAAGGAAGTCTAAATGAAATTTCTTTATACAGTATTAGCTAGTAAAGAAATTTTCATTCAACTGCTTCCACTTTCCATCATAAAAAATCTCCCAAAAACTTAGAGGTAAAAAGTCTTACCCACTTATACCATTCTCCTAAAGTTCAAGTATTAGAAATTAGGGGGAAAATTCCTACTTTTCCTTGTCATATTCCCTGTAATCTTCTAGATAATATATGAGTGAAGACATTCACTTTCATTTTGCACACCAGCCAGAAGCTGTAGCTGGACTCTGATCACATATTGCTGCAAAATTTTAGATATATTTTACTTTTATCAGTCACATATTTTATTCCTTTAGAAAGTTACTAACACTTCAGTATCCTACTAAGGGTTTATGCAAGACCAAGGATGGAAAGGAAAAACCTGCTTTGCCTTTGGCTTAAAGAAAAAAAAAAACAGAAGTGGAAGACATTGCTCCTGTTTTGAACAATTTTCACCACAGTTAAGATGAAAAGTTTGATACCACTATGAGTGCTATATTACTAATGATTCACCATAACACACAAATTTTTTGTTATGACACTTTAAGCTAAAACTTTTCATTTCCTGATCAAACTTACTATCACTGCAAAACCTAAACATCAATAGCTCTATTCAAATCTCAGCTAAATGAGGTTTAACATCCTAAAATTTGAGAGCTTCATTAAATATTAATTTAATGTGGGGGGGTTTCCAGATTAATTTCAGATTAATTTGCATATAGGTATTTGTGTAGCTCAAGCAGTATCTTTCCTATCTGTCATTTCCATCATCTGATGGACAGTGGAAAGAAGAAAATGTATAGTGAAGATGTACAGTGATAAAGTAAGTTGAGGAAGATTTAATTACAGACTGTTATTACATATTCTGCCCTGGCAAGCACGCAAAAGGTAAGAGAGCCACATAAATTTGCTAATGACTAGAGTGATAGAAGATACTGGAACATCTTAGATAAATAAAGTGGGCAGTTTGAAATAGCAGAGCAAGGTACATGACTATTAATGCTACTGCATTCTCTGCTGAAGTTTAAAAATGGTTTGACAACATAGGATGCTTTATGCACATCAAATGAATTGAATATTTCTACTAGCACAGTTAAAAATACATAAGAAATTTCAGAAAGTGGGTTTATGGGTGTCTGAGGGAAATCACCACAGATGGGTATGGGAATTCTGAACCGTTTTGAAAATTGCTAACACTTGCAAAATACTAGCTGAAAGAAAACAGAAAAATATTCTTGCAGCTCCCAGCATAATAATTTATTTAGTAGGGACATGGCATTTGTGTTTGGAACTTTTTCATATGTTTCCAATAGAGTATGTCTACAGGGAAGAGTTAGAATGAAGTAAGTTAGGGCTGAATATATAATATGGTACAATTCAGATCCAGAATCTTACTAATTCTTTTTTGGGGGGCCATGTAAATCTGATCTCCATACCATGGCTAGGATTTCCATTGGTAGCAATAAAACCCAAACTCACTTGTGGGGAAGTTGCTTTTGCATCACTTGTCCCCTTGCATGTTCATACAATGCAACCTGTTAGATTTCTGCTAGGTGCTTCATAGCTGGTCTTCTAGAACTCATTAAGCACTTCACGTCCCCATAGCAGGTAAATGGACTTGTTATTGACATATGTTGCAAAAGAGACCATAATTGCCCAAGATTAACAAAATTGGTGCTATGCCTTGCCCACTGGAGATGTCAAGGATGGACATCACTCTACCTTGAGCCTCCAGCGCAGAATCTGGGTGTGATGGTGATCCTCCATGCTTGGATGTCACCACTCATTTCTTCTCTAGCATCTTCAAGACCAGGGCATAAAGTAGAGCAACAGTTGCAGCCCAGAGAGCCACATCATCACTTCCATGGGAGGATATTGCAAACAAAATACCAAGGGCATGGGAGGGAGCTCTCTCAAGAGGAAAGAGACAATATGGTTTGCCCCTTAAGAAGAAAAGCCAACCGTGTGTGATAGTAACAATGGCTTAAATCACCGACTGCCAAGAAAAACATTGCTTTGATTGGGGGTTACAAGAGAAGAGAATAAAGCAAAACTCATTAAATAGCTAGTGCAGGGTGGTAGCTACAGCAAAACAATCTGCTAAAAATGGAATTCAAGATAAATCATTCTTACCATTGTACCCTATGTGCTATCTCATCATAGCTCAAAAAATAAAACATTGTCAATCTGAGTAACGATAAAACAAACAATGAAATCATACCACAATATTGACAAAATGTAAGATAATCAACAAACTATTAGAATAGGCCTGTTGACTCAAGCAAATGGAATGTAGTAGAACAGCTGTTCACTTTATCCTGCCCATAAAGGAAAACCTTGGTGACTCACCGAGGGCTTTATAAATTACTGGCTTCTTTTTTTTCCCTTCCCTGATATAAATAGAATTCTTCAGTCCTGTCTCTTGAGTCCAGCCTGCACCTATCTCACCTCTGCTTGCCATAGCAAGTGCTGTTAAATACTCCCCACCTTCCACAAGGAATTGAGATAAGAAAACCACTAATCTATTTTCAAAATGGTTAATAGTGAGTTAAGTGATTTAGCTTCCACCAACAGGCAGAAAAGAGCCTAAGAGCTTTTGGGAGCCTTTTCAGCTTCCACATCAAAATGTAAAGAGGTCCAGTGGGAGCAGAAATGAGGTTTCGTTGACTGATGCCAGAAAATATTCTTATTTGTGTTTTCAGAAAGATGGTATGGTAATCAGCATGACTTAGGGGAAACTACAGCCCAAAGAGTCAATTCTAGATCATTGCAATGATCTCAATCATAATTTTTCTTCATTCAGGAACTTGAAAAAATACAGACATTGTAGACCAAAACAGATGCTTAGAGGCACTCCTTAGGGACTATAGAATTTCTAGATTTTTTTTTTTAGAATTGAGTCACAGCATGGTGCAAAGACTTTTATTTCCCCAAGGACTTGCACTTTCTAGAACAAAAAAATATTGTTTTTATCATTGGTCTCACCAGTAAAATGACGTTTAGTATGCTATGTGCAAAAGCACTCAATCTCTAAGACATTGCACAGCAAAATAGAATATATCTAAATCGTTCCATCATTGCAATTATAAAAAACTACTCAGGGTTGGAAAGTTAAACTAGAGGAATTCATTTACGTAAGCATGACTGCATTCATTTTTGATGGCTGATACAGAGTAGCACAATGGAGATGAAGCCCAGAAAAAGGCGAGGACCCAGCCCTACCATTGGAGAACACCGCTTTGAGATTTAGCCCAGCAGCTCACACTGGGAGCTGTGAGGCTGAACCTAACATTTTAAAAATTAAGGGTTTGGGGAGAAGCTAAGAGACCAAAAAACTGCACAAAAAAACCACCTCACAGAGCACTGTAGCTCAAAGAGTAAATGTAAAGGGAGAAAATTCTGCCAGTGTAGGATTGAAAAAAAAATCCTAAAAACCCAAACCAAACCAAAAAGCTTAAACAATTAACAAAAATTAAAAGCAAAATACTTTTGTGATTATTTTTTATAGCATATGTAACATTTATAAACGTTCTTGTTCAGCACGTGCAAACAATACATTGATGTGTGTTAGCTCATGCACTAAGCTGCTGTAAGGCTCAGGTGAGACTCTACATCAGGCAGGAGCAGCCAGCTGAGTTATGAAAGATGTTGTGTCATCTTCAGAGCTTCACCTTTCCAGCCATAGCCGGGGTCTGCTGCTGCCATGAGCAGGTCAGACTCGCCTGACAAATCCTTTTTCTCTGGAAAACGGAAGTCATTTCCAACAGGTAATTTCCAGGAGGTGTGGAAGCCAGGCAGGGCTCCACCGGCACCACCAGCGCCGAAGCTGGGTGGCCGATTGGCACGCTGCCAGTGGCCAGCCGGGACCATCCGTCTGGCAGTTGCTAAGAGACAGCACATGCCAACGTGGGTTGAACGGGAGCCAGCTGAAACGACAGGGCTGCAGGATGGAATGGCTCACACCCGGAATACCAACTCCTGGCATCTTTTTTCTGAACTCCCCACTGGCTCCTTAGTGTGGTGGGAGCCGGTTTTGATTGGGAAGGCCTTTCTGTGAGCAGCAGCATCTTTGCCAATTCTCCCCAGTCCCTCTTCATAGCATTTATTGATAATAGCAATGTGTTAATTATAGGAGACTCGTTCACGGACTGTGAATCCAGCAGGAAGGAACACATTGCCGTACAAAATGTTCCTCTCCCNTTCGAATTACTTTCCACTTGTCTCTCACTATTGCCACTTCTCCTTTGTGTTTGCCAAGGAACCAGGGCTAGTCGGATGGCAGAACAAGTCCTCCAGCTAAAAACACATTCAGCTCCCCAGGAGCTCTCCAATGTGAGAGTGCCGGGAAACAGTCAGACAGCTCAGAGAGACTTCATGAAATTCAAGAGTTCCTCGGACTTCAGTCTCAAGGCTGGTCCTCAAAGATAAACCAGAAACATTTTATTGCCAAAATTTCAGGCATGCCAACAAGAAGTCCACTTGTCCACTCCATTCAGCAGACACATTGATACAAACCACAATCAGTTGCAGAATAAGCATCAATGTCACTCTCTTACAAAGATCTTTCCAACTGCCGCAGATTTCAGACAAGAGTGTTTCTGAGTTTTTAAACCCATTCACAAACATGTGCTAGTGCCTGCTGCAAAATACCTGTTTGGAAGGCAAATTGCAACAGTGGAAAAGGAGATAAATAAAGTGAAAAAAGTATTTTAAAATTTCTGTATGCTATTCAATATGTAGTTTACTGCTGATCAAAATAACATCTTTGGGATATTTCCCTACCATTAAATTTTACGCAACTACTATTTTTTCTAAGATGCTGTGTGCCCTACTGCAGCAAAAGCTTAAAATACATGAAACTTAAAATACAGAGTCTTAAAACAGATATAACAGACATTCCATTAACAAACTTCTGTTAATATATCTGTATAATCACATATAATTCACAGGAGACTATCCAAAAATAAGGCTTCCTAGGAGCTAATCTCTCACTCACATACTCAATCATTTTTCAGATTGTTTAAAAGCCTACAAGATAGAAGTTTTAAGAGCTTTAATAGGCATTTTTGCCAGTGTAACAAAATACCTTTTCTTGGTTGCATATCATCTTATGAAATCAAACTTTAAAAATTCAAACTAAATGTCCAGGCCTGCAATTTTTTATCAGAGCAGACCCATTGAGATAAATTAAGTGTTGCAGTGGCAATGAGAAAATGGAATGGACTGTTCAAATCTTATGAAGGCTTGCCCTGAAAACACATTATTTTCCAATTTTATAGAGACATAATCTTTAATTCACCCTTGGTTTGGCAACTTCCCCCAGTGGGGAGAGTTATAGACAAAATGACAGTGCAATAAGTACACAGTGGCAGCTTTATTTCTGATTTCACTGGTTTTTGTCAGTTTTTGTTACAATATTAAAATTATTTAAATCTGGGGGTAGTTTTTCTGTGAAGCAGACAGGCTATTGACACTGTATGACATGGGTGACTGGGGGAGATCTTGCATGTCACAATATATTTGTGCTTTGACTCTTCTACCTATAGATAGATCTGTTTTTAAAAGCTTCAGTTTATGCTGTGTTCCTGCAGGCCATTTCTTTGAGCTGATCAAGCAAATAATGGGGTTTTTTGGCTTTTTTAACACAGCTTTTAAGGGGTTGTCAGAGAAAGGCTGATGAGGGGTTAAGAATTTCTATTTGAAGTTGTACAGAATTGCCAACTAATGAGTTGATTTCTCTGATGGGTCTTTTATAGTCGGCTGCAGCTGTACAAGAATCAACCACAAAGGGATCTTGATTTTGTTCATCGTTAATTCCTACTCAACAGATGAAGTCTGGCTGTCGTCGTCACCTTCTCAGTTTGCCTTTGTATTATGTGAAGCTCATGTACTCAATTAACAATCTGATTAGCAAGTTCTTGCATTCTTCAAGTAGCTTTCTTTATTACTGCCAACATATCGGGTTAAATCCAAGCAGGATTTAAACCCATAATACTTTTTTGGCTATGACATAATTTATAATGCTAGCGTTTAAGATACTGAAGCACACAGGCCAACAGGGGAACATAGCAATGAACTTAAGAAAGATATTAAGAATCATGAAGATTTAGAGAGAGTTGTTTCACTAAAAGCTGTAGAGAATGAATCTTTTTTCCTCCTTTGTACAGAAGCAATGCCTAATGAGGATTTTAGTCTCGCCACTTTTGTTTAAATCATTAAGGTCTTACAGAACCAAAACAGAACAAGAAATATCTGATGTTCTGGACTCTGGTGCAAGTTTAAATCCTGTTCTGGGCTGGAAACAGGTACCGATGACTGCTTCATTATAAAAAAATGCCACAATTTTCTTGGCTCCTCTTTTCCCGTCTGAAGCCTGGAACGACTGTTTCAGGAAGTCACACCAAATGGAAATGATGAGGCAATGGCTGAACTTGACATGGTGTAGAGCTTTACTTCAAATTTGTCTCTTCTAAAAATAAGAGTAAATACCTGAATATTGAATAGCATTTGGTTGGTATTTAAAAATTATATCAGACTCATATGTGTGCCTAGAGGAGGTACACTTGGCCAGAGAGAATATGGATGAAAACACTTGGTTTCCTTTTATAATCACATCTAGCCCCAGACAGAATCAGTAGCAAATGCACAAAAGATGCTTATGATTTTTTAAACCAAGTTATCCTGTTGCAAACACACAAAGCAAAAAAAGAAAGACCAAAGCATGGGAGTGAAACCCATTGCATTTACAACTTAATTTACAATGATGTGTTAATGTCTATGCTTTTCTATATCATATCTAGCAGGTACAAATAGAGCTATTCCATTTCTTTTCTCTGATTATCTGAAAGTTTTGCATCTGCTAAACTCTACAAATATTCAGAAGCTCCCTTTGTAACATCACATCATGTTCCCATAGCACATGATGAGGCTCCCCTTCTACACTCGTGTCTACAAGTTTAAGTTCACAAAATTTTAAATACAGCACAGTGAAAGCAGTCCCTTCCTTCACACTGTCCTCTGGAATAGGCCATTGAGATATGATGCTAGACTGGACCCTGCATGCTTCAGAGGATGCTGTATTCCTTGGAGAAACATGAAATGACAAGCCTTTCAAGAAATAAAAAGGTGAAAAGAAATCATAGTTTTTCAAGGAAACGCTAGCACTTTTATTACTGCTTCTAAAGGTTTATGTAATACTTTGCACTTGAACAGCACTCTCTACTCAGTGATCCCAAAATCCTTTGTAGTAGTGTATTTCACTTTGTGACAGCCCAACGAGATAGGCAAATAACACCATCTCCTTTATATAAATTGGTCAGTGAGTCTGAGAAAGTTAAGCACCTCATTCAAAGCCCATTAAGGCAAATGAAAAGACTCCCAACAGGCTTTTGGTCAGTTGTTAACGAGACATCTCAGGTCATACAAAAAATTTGTGACAGAGAGCAGAACTCAAGCGTCCTTATTCCAATTCATTTGTCATAGGTAGACATCATCCACCTTCCATATAAAAAAGCTTTTTCAAAGGGCAGATTTGTGGCTGTCATAGTGGAGTGTCAAACCTGTAAGGTGATATTACACCTATTAAAAAATAGCTACACAGCAGAAGGTCCCAGGTGGGCAAAGAGGGGTCTCACAATGAACAGCTATCCAAATCACAGTTCCAGGAAATTAAGGCCATATTTCAGACCAAAGTGACCCAAGTGTGTGCTGTCCATTTTTATAAGTACAGGAAATCTTCACCAACTGAAGCATGGAGAAATAAGAGGAGGAATAATAATCTGATGGGAGGGGGTAAAGGCAGCACGGTCAGACACTTCTTAGGGATTTCCACTGACAGCACAAGAGGAAATGAACACAGATTGAAATGCAGTAAATTCTGTTTAAACACATGAATTTGGTTTTTTATTGTCAGAGTAGTCAAATGCTGGCACAAGTTGCCCAGAGAGGCTCTGGAGTCCCCATCCTTTGAGTTATTCAAAAAACAACTGGACAGAGCCCTGAACAACTTGCACTGACCATACTTGGGCTGGGTAGTTGGGCTAAATGACCTCCAGAACTAACATTATGATCAAAAAATTCAATGGTACCTAAAGCAGAAGAAATCATCCTGGGCTGCTCAGTTTAAGCATGGTATGCAATAGCAGAAATCCTTGCAATCAGTTTACAACCACAATAAGTAGTTTTAAAGAAGTAGCTTCCTCCTCTGCTGACCTCTGAGCTCCCCATGCACCTTGCACTGGACCTCCAGGTCTCACACCAGTGGCCATGACGCTGCAGTGGCTGCTGGAGAGCAGGGGGCATCCAGGGATACTGCACTGCTGAAACTGAGAGACGCCAGAGTTTAGAGATACAGCACACCTGGAGTGACGAATATATTGCTCATATCCAGCTACAGTGAAATAAGTCCCTACTCAACCATTTTTTATAACATTCAAAATGGAAAACACTTTTTCAAATAACCATTTAAGAGACAGGTGAAGAAATGGTGGGTGATTAGGACCAGGAAATACCTTATATTTAATCTGCCTACACTTTAACTGGAAAGGTTTGTCTTTCCCTTTACAAATTCTGAAAGACCTGCTTTCTGATAGCTTTTATCTTCCTGTATATCTTGCTTCTCAGGTTGCATATTTCAGGAAAAAAAATCTTTCCTAGTAGTATGCGTTCCCTTTATTGATAACCCTTTAAGTTAGGTTAACTAGGGACCAAGAACCTAGACAAAACCTGTTTAGTTCTTTCTCTTTGAGAGACAGAATCAGTTCATTCTTCTGGGGATACGTCTTTCATGAAACTGTGGAACTTCTGTAGTGACAAAGCCGTTTGTAGTCACCGCAATGATTCTTAAGTCCTTTTCTTAGAAGTATCGTAATCCTTTCCCTCCTGAATCAAACATATTTTTTCAGTAGAAGCAGAACCTTTTCTTTCCTGCAGTGTCTGACCTAAGTTTACTTTCATCAGCATACAGCTTGAAAAAAGTGGTCGTTACCCATGAATGAGCATATTCTATATGGTACTGCATAAAACGCATCAATTTTGTGTTTTATTTATGGAGAGACTTATGAAGTGTATAGTTATAAGGAACATATTCCTTAGAAAAGAACCCTGCTGACACTGTATCTCTGCAGATATTAGATATATTATTAAGTTAAGGAGAAATCTCTTTACTAAAAACATAAGTGATTGATATGCTTGCGTCTACTTAAAGCTAACTACAACTATACTACAAAACCCAGCTTTTTGAAAGTCATGCCCCCACCCCTCATGTGCGTTTTAGTCACCACAATCCCATACTGAGTGCTAAAGGTAGAGTTAAGCAACACATTTCCCTGAAATGGCAATGAAGTGCAGCCAAAATAGAGATAATTATTTTAATTAATGGTAATGATTTTAACGGTTGAACATTTTAACTAATTAATTATGATTGATTGCTTGTTACTAATCAGGAATGTGATTCAAAGTTCTAATTGAAAACCTGAGAGCAACGTGCACTAAAATATGATATACTTCTGCAGAGAGAACAAGCATTTATTTTTTATAGGAAACACTTCAAAGTGAAATTCATTTTGACATTTAAGATGGCCAGAAAAAAATGTACATCTCCTTCAGAGGAGGCTTTTTACCCTCAGATACAGGAATCTGAAAATACCTAGATAACCAACTTGAAAAAAACAGGGTAATCTTTCTGATCTTGTTTGAAATCTGTTTAACCCTCCTGCGTTACATCCCATGTTGTTCCCTGTCAACATGGCATCACACCGTTGTACTTTAATACACAGGAGAGAAGCTAACTGCATAATATTTATTCAGGATATGAACTCACTGAAGTGGCTTTATAGATCTGAAGCTGCTCTAAGGATCTCAGTGAGGCATTTATTGAATTAAGCAGCCCTGCAATCTATTCTCACAGACACAGTCTCTCACCAATGCGCTACTCCTGGCTTCCTCAAGCCTGCATTGAGGACCACACCAGAAGACAAGCATCTCTCCTACCAAAAAACCTCATGTTACATCTGTACACCTGGTGGCACAGCCAGCACTGTGCCATGTCAGGGGATGTTGTTCCCCAGAGCCATAGGGATGTCTGCCAGGGATCAGGGGCTACAGGGGCTTCCCACCAGCAGCTAGGACTCTGGGGCAGTGGCAGGGTTTACAAGTGACCGCTGTCTGCCACACCACTGTTAACCAGAAGGCTGGGCTGCTCCCAGAGCAGCTGCTGGACCACCACAAATGACAGCAGGATGCATCAAGGAAAACCAACCTCAGCACCAGGCTTTCTAGAGATGCCAGGGCTGGCACAGCCAAGCCATCTGTCCTGCAGGCTGGGCACCATCATGAGGATGGCTGCACGAGGACTGAGAGCCCTCCATCTAAATTCCTAGACTGCAAGGAGAGGTAATCTAGTGCCACTGGGAACAGTTCGACATTGTTCCTTTCATGTAAAGGCAGCTGGCCTCTGAAAGGGGCAGCCTTGCTTATATAGTTGTCCTGGCCTCTTTTTCACTTTACCTCTCCCAATTTTGCATCAGATCTAAACATCCCATGGTAGTAGGGCAAGTGATTTCAGCAAGCTGATCTGGCAGATAATTTATCTTTTGGGGAAAAGAGAGACAAAAGCCTCTGTCAACAGCAGCCCGTAGTCAACAGCTTAGGTGGAACAGCCAAATCTCAGCACAGAGAGCAATTCACAAGAGGCAGCAGCCCCAGGAACAAACACCTCAAGCTGCGGGCAGGAAACATTGCAGATTGGGAAGGTCTAAATCAGCCCCCTTTCCAAGAGTGGGGCATCAAATGCTGGGCTGTACACAGATCCTCTCTCAAAATTACGGTCAGAAAACCCTCCCTGCTACCAGTGTTTCCCCGCAATGCAAATCTTAATAAATAAAGAAAGAAAGAAATGGTCTGTTCTGGGCAGAAGGGAGTAAAGCAAGAGTTGTAGTGCTACTAAAATGTTTATAGAAGAACCATTAAGCTGTTTCACAGTTTTGAGAGAGGATTTGTTCCCTTGTCAGCTGATTTTAAAAAAGGAAAGTCCCCAAAGTACCAGTTGTCAACTACTATAAATAAATGTTGCAGACATAATACTGCTTTCTTCTTCCAAAAAAAAAAAATTATTAATTCTCAATACATGTATGGGTTAGACACATGTAGAGCTGGATTAAGAGAATGTGACATTTTAAACACAACCTTGATACTGCTGGTACCAGTGAGATGGCCTGAGGTAGTCCGTGCCTGGTCTGAACTGATGGTGGTTTTAGCAAGGCAGGATCCTGTCCCACACCAAGTGGGCAATGCCGTGGGACTGCACAGCACTGCTTATGAGCATGCTGACAACTGGACCAAGCACCACACAGAGAATGGAAACACGAGGACTCTGGCCGCCTCCATCCTGTAGCCCAGCCCCCAGCTTTCGGTCTTTGTTGCCTTTTTTTCTGGTTCAGGGGTCTGAGGATGCATACCTCCAGGTTCAGACAAACCACTGCAGTGATTTACCCTGGGAGCACTATTTTAAGACTGTTCTGTGAACCTAAATGTTGTTTTAATCTAAATGGATATTTTCATCACAGATCTTTTATGTGTGTTGTGGGGATCAAGCTGGAGCAATATGCCCAAATTTCTAGATGTCTTAAATCATCAGGAACTTCAATGCAGAGCCTGAGAATCCTTGGGCACAAATCTAACCCCATGCACAAGACCAAAACCCAAGTATCTCACCATGACCCCGGCTTAAGCAGTAATTCCACCTAAGCTCCACCTAAACCCTCCCAAAGCCCAATCATTGTCAGAGTTATGCCTAATTATGACAGTAATTACCCTGGGCTTTAGAGGCTTGACTGCTCACATGTGCAGGTGTTCCATGCCCATAATGCTGTGCTACCTGAGGACACTGTACCCCAAACCCAGCCAGGAATGGCAGCTCAGGAACTGATTCATGGGTGGACCAGAGATCCTTGATTTAGCCGTAGCAATTTCTGTTAATGGAACACAGGCAGGAACAAATTCATTCACCTTAATTTCCCATCATAGATGTACCAGTACCCTGAATTCAGCCCTTGAAGTTGAGAGGGAAGATTCCACCCTGGACCCTACCTGCTGTGTTAAACCATTAAGTTAATCGTGTCACAAAACAAAACAAGCAAAATAAAAGGTAGTTTTGCTGATCTAAAGAAGAAGAGAAGGGAGTCAAAGATAAAACTTCCACCTATCTATATTTACATCACGGGCAGAGAGTATTTAGCAACCTGATCATGCAAATAGTTTTAAAGATTCTAGCACATTTCTTCCTTAACTAATTGCACCACTGTAGAGGTATGACTTTTCCTCCATAGCACTCCTATAGCATAAGTCCATTGGTGGAGCTGACTAGAAGACACTAATACACAATAGGTCTTGCAATTTTACACACATAAAGAATAATAAATAACACACAATACACTTGCAACTTTATCTTCAGGAAGAGACAAACCAGAATGGATTCTTTCCCGACATTATCCCACTCTACCTTCAAGCAGCAAGCTGAGAGAACCACAACTCCAAGGAGCATGGCTACCAGCTTAAAAAGAGGGGGGGAAATGGCAGTACCATGTGGAAAGGACTGTGCCCTTCAGTTTACTACTTGCATGTTGAGCTATTTAGCTGGGAGGGAAAAAAAAGAGTCATATTTGCTGACTGCATAAATAAGCCCCAAAGCTGCAGCCCTGTGCATTCTGCTCCTTTGAAGGACTGCCGTATCATATTAGCAGTCATCAGAGGAAACCATGCCTAGAAACTTCTCTGAAAGCTGCAGCACTTCAAGAAGGATCAGAAAGAAATGTCACCAGGCAATACTCCCTCTTGCCCCTTCAGCATAATGGCTCAGGAGAGGGAGATTACAACAGGTTTTCATCATGAATATTGTGTGTTTGAGCAAGGAGCAATTTCCTGACAGCTTTGATTCCAAATTTCAACATTATGTCACTTGCTGAAGTATCAGACACATCATTAACCAGCTCTAGCAGGTTTTGTTATGATATGATGAGTCAATATCTGCCTAGAAAATTTAACCCATTTTTCTCTCTCACACACATTTTGAACAAGCTCCTGGAAATGCCTTTCTGAACAGCATTTCATTTGAGTCATAAAATACCCTTTGATGCCTTATTATTTATAGAGCACTTGCACATGCTTGTGCCTTATTCTCTATCATTTCCATGAAGTAGCTCTACACAGGAGTCAAGGTTCTTTCTAGATTTAATTTTAATTGTATTCTTTATTTTAGGCAGCTAAGCATCATCCTCCCACCTCTAATTTCAGAAAAAGAGAGAGAGCTGTGATATCTCACTGACTTCTGCTGGATGGTTGTGGGTTCAGGCCCTCTGAATGGGCAGCTGCTGGCATGCACAGCCAGCTCCGACCCCTCTTGCTACGCTCCTGCTCCTGGACCACCTTTTCTCTCTCATTGCACAGCTTCTGCGCACTATCCTGAATTAGAGGGGTTGACCTGCTGGATGAATCAGTTAATCTAGCAATTGGTATGTATTGCTACGCGCAGTGTTTTGCAGGACTAGGACCCAGGACAGGTGTTTTTGGAAACTCACGTGTAAGTATGAAAAGGGCTATCTGAAGACAGTGACTACTCATGTCAGAAAAACATACAGCAATGTAGCACTAAATCTCTCTAACCTATATTCTTTAAATTCAGTTTCAGCCAGGCTCTGTTACAAACCTCTGATCATCTAGGAGCAGGGAGGCTGCCCAAAACCAGGTGTGCTAAATTGTATTTTCCTCACTATCTGTGTTCATTTAGCACATCTTTTCTGTTTCTTTAAAGCTACTATATGAAACATTTTCATCAAAATATGTTTGTCTGTTTAAATGCTCTGGAACGTGCTTAAAGCAATACACTTGGGTTTGTGAAGCTGTCAACCCAATTTTATTTTCAGAAGATTAGGATTATTTAGAGAACTGCTTTCCTCTTCCAGAGAAGGTTTGGGGAAGGAAAGCCTGGGAGCATCTTCTCCTGGGAATCTCACACACCATCTTTTAGACCACCATAGCCTGGGTATGCGTTGAGATAACATTGTGGGTTATGCTCAGAGAGCACAGTCAGTTCTAGACCATTAATCTCAAGCTGTAATGCAAAATAATTTTGGATAAGAACATACATATTTTTAAATGAAACTGCCTGAAATCTGAATTGCATATGAATTTAGCTTCAGGTTCTCCCTGCTCTTTCTTGTGTTGTTTCTAAATGACATGGTTATTCACAAAATGCACCAAAAAAAATATTTCTTACCTAGTAAACTGAAACGTCAGTTCAACAAAGCAGGACTTGGGATAATATTTTTCAAGGTCTTCACATGTTTTCTGGCTCCAAATAAAGCTGTTTTTCATCAGCACTGTATCCTCTGTATTTATGAACTTGTTTTCCCTTTCTTCAAAATGCAAATCAGAAAAGTAAAGCCAGAGGTACTAAAACCACAAATTTTAAGTTGAAACATCAGCTTTACCAATATCAGCTGCTCTCCTAAAAAAGGTGTTCCCAGCATCTCACCCCTTAAATGAACAGTGATTAGGAAGTTAGAGGTACAATGAAGGCTCTAGTTCAAAATTAGTTCCTGTTGGGTTACAACTACATCTGCTATGTCTGCTAATCATTAATTAATATCTGTAAAAGTAGTTACCTAAATTAGGTTTATTTGCAAAGAGAAATTTAATTGCGTAGCCGTTTTTTTTTTTAAGTTGGTATTCAATATGTCAAGATGTTACAGAAGAATGAAAAATAGATTAAGATTCAACCTGGTGCCCCCTTTCTCTCTTTCAAAGCTGCCTTGAAGTGGGCTTGTTCAAAACCGCAGCAGCCTAGATCTCAAGTTTTTATAGAAAACTGCCTTGGAAATGAGGGTCATACTGCAAAACCCTTGGAGAAAAGGTGTAATAGAGACAGAGAAAAAGCTCTGCATTCACTTGAGCGTCAAAGAGATACACAGTCCTCAGACTGAAGCATTATCATTTCAGCAAATGACTGGCAACTGAAACAGAAAACAACAACTGCTTGCTGCTAGCCTCAGTAGAAACACTGATAATTCAGCATCTTAAAGCTGCCTTTCCACCTTACTGGTGACTCATTGGTAGGGAAACTGAGGAACAAAGCAGTTTTTGTCATCAGCACCCAGGCCAGGAGGAAAAAAACCTTTCCCAGGTTGCTGGCCTGACTCCTTCCAACACAACAATGAATATTTCCATCCCTCTTGCATCTCCCTGCCCCCACAGGACGGGAAATTGTTCCAGCTGGTACCCAGATTGTCACCAGTTAACTGAAACTGGATCCCAAAGGTGCAGTGGTAGAAGTCCATGACTGTCAATAGAAAGCCATTTCCATTTTGTTAAACCTAAACTGTGAACTTATTCCAATTTCTTGGTCTTTTGTTTTGTTTTCATCACAGAACAAAACAATACTGAGAGAGAGCCTTCATAATTTCTGTACAATTTGGAAAATCATATATATCAGCCAATTCTTTGACAACTTTATTATTAAGTCAGTAGGATGCCGCCTGCTTAGATCATCTCCTCTAAAATATTCCAGTAAGAGAGAGAAAAGCCGTGAAAGGAAAGTGAGTTGGAAGGAGAGAGAACTTACTGTGAAGAATGCAGAAGTCTTTTTGACTGTTTAATAGATAAGAATAAATGCTGCTGTTTAACTAGATCCAGCCACTGAAATATCTAATTAAAACTGATGTGCTTATTTAGTTTCCAATTCATCACAGGTGGGCCCACATTAATGTGAAAATGAAAGTAAATTACCAGCATTTGGCAATCTCACTGAATGTCATTCACATTATTAGTTCAAATCTCAGAATGCATTTTAAAATATGGTTCATAGGTAATAATGTGCCTGAGAACCAGTGAAACCTGCAAGTGTGAATTCAAACTGCACTGGGGGAGCTGCCGAATAACGCGTGTGATGTTCTGTACATAAGTGCCTTCAGGCAGAATTTTCTGGGGGAGTTTCACCCACTTTCCTACCACTAATATCACTTGGGAATGGTTGTTTATATTGGCCCCACTCCTACCCGTCCCCCCTCCCGCTAGAAGCTCATAATAACTTCAAGCCATTTAATTGTAACCAGATTTCAGGCTCACACTCAGCTCACGGAGACCCTGCGTGCTTCAACTGCAGTGTATTCAGCTTCATAAATGCAAAACAGAAAGGGGAAAATAGGCTTGAAAATAATGTGTCTTCCTAAAGCATTTGATTTTCTTTTTGTAAATATTGCATTCATAAATTTTACCTGTTATATGTGCTTGAGCTGGTTGGAAAAAGAAAACTAAAATACATTTGAGTTTGACTGGGAAAATCTCTGCAAATCTTCAAAATTTTAGGGATGCGTTTAAGCCACAGGTTTTGATAAACCGAATGTTTACCCAGAGCTCAAAGGGGGGCTATCCAGAAATATATATATATCCCTTCAAATCCAGTTAGTAGGATTATGCTAAACTGAAACCCTTATCCATCTCTGGTTTTGTTTGGGTCAATGTAACCAACATCTCTTAAAAATGAAACACTATAATCAGAGACTTACCTCAGGTGCTCCATGTCCATGAAATATAGTGATGCCAGGCTTTGGATCACATTTCTCAAGTTCAGACAATTATTTTCTTTAACATTTAATATATTTATTTTCTTTAAGATTTAATCACAGCATTGTCTTGAGTGTTATTGGCAACGTAGAACTCTAACACATGGTTACTATAGTGAAAAGGGCAATTTCTACTTCTATTTCAAGACTTCAAAATAATTTTCCTCTGCTGCTTTCAAAAACATCACTTTTCATTTTAGAAAATAATTGTAAAAATATTTTTACTGGATTTGAAAAATACTTTTTCAATCTTTTCTCATTTTAATAGTCTTCCCCACTACCCCTCTGCCACTAAAAAGAGGAACTTAAGGGAATTTATTAAAATGTGGGGGGAGATATATGGACAAATTTCTTCACTAATCAATTGTTAATTGCAGCCTGTGTTTTTACTGGAAAAAACTGGTTTTTCCTTGGCCAAACTCCTACATCAAGGCACTGCAGCCCCTTTCAAGCACCATTTTAGACCCCATCTCCCATTATCAATCACAATAAAACATTCCCAAGACCTGTATTGCAAAGCCAAGCAGGCTACAAAATCTCTCTTTTTTAGAGAGAGAAAGTGAAGAAAGGTGTAAGATGAGCCAGAGCACACAAAAGAAGAGAAAGGAAAGGGAAGAGAGAGAAAAGTGCTAAGAATAATAATAGTGTGCCAAAGAGAAATCAGCAGAAACTTAGTTTAAGGGAAAAAAAATATACAACCTGGGATGTTATGTCACCTAAATAGTCTGGAAAAAAAGAACCACTAAGTGGTTTTAAAAGCAAAGAAACAAAGGAAAGACATAAAATCAACAGATTACCCAAGGGATGTGGTGGACCACCATTCTGTGTTTTAGACAATGTAGAACTGATCTCAAGGTGATGAGTTGCCAGCCAAACCTTTTGGAGTGTGAGGTGAGAGCATCCTCCAGACCCACCAGGAAGTGCAGTTGGGGTGCTGCCAGTCTTCCAACAGGGTGAGGCGAGGACACCAACATCCCTAGGAATGCTGACTGGACAGCAGCTGGGGATCAGGCTTTCTGCCTCCACCCCACCACAGACTGTCCTTTCAAAGACTCACTTGCAGTACATGTAAGGAGAGGAGGAGTAAGGCCTAGAAACTGGTAGGAAATAATAGGAAAGAAGTGCTGTAGTTTGATGAGGATAATAACCTTTTTAACTGGTGTCCTATCATATTAGGTTCCCCATGAAATTATTTAAAACGGCAGGGAATCAAACATCCCCACATTATTAACCTCTAGCTCGTGCTTATTGAAGAAAATCAGGCAGATATTTTATGGGTGGCTTCCCAGACGATGCCACACAGCACAGTGAGGACCACAGGACCAAGCACTCACACTGATGAGGACAGCCCTCTGTGTCCCAGCTCTGGTGGGTTTGTTGTCACCCCCATGCAAGCCCAGGCTGCCCAATAGCCACCATCATTCATTGCTCCCTGTCCCTTTCTGACCAGCTGCTCAGAGCACAAGGTTTCCCCGTCAGGTCTGGGAACACAAATACCCAAAAGCAAGTGAAACCCCCGAAAGCAAAGTGTGTGCTGTGAACCACAACACAATGCCAGGGTGACACCAGACCTGGCTGTCAGTCCCACTGCTCTCTTAACTCAGCTCTTAACACGGCATTTCTATATGGCTTTTGAGATGAAAGATAGTCTCGTGCTAAACATTTCAGGGGAAATATTTTTGAAACCAGATGAAGACCACTTGTGAAAAGAAGCAAAAGTTTCAATCCAGAAGCCGGCCAAGCTGGGAAATGAAAGCATTGCACCATCTTTCTTACATTACATCACTTGCATATTTCTAACTCATGACAAAAAAAAAATAAAAAAAGGAGCCACATTCAAAAGCAGCTATTAGAGAAGTCTGTGAATTTATATCATCTAAAGACAGAGCTGAATCATCTGAATGATAGGCTCTTCCTACTTATTCACAAATTGTGTTGGGAAATAATTTAGCACCTTTTTTTTTAATTGTAGTCCTCCCTCAGAGCAGTACGTTGCTTGGCTGGGGATCCACTGCTGGTTTTTGTGTTTAAACATTGTATTTTACTTAAATGCTTTGCAGGAAATTTTTTTTTCTGTTGCCAAAAATTCTTTTCTTTATTCCCAGCAAAACTCATACGACTGTCTATTATTCAAATGTTTATGCTTATTGACTAAACGTGCACTTTTATAAAATACTAAGGAATTTAGTACAACAGAAAGTCATTGAAATGCTACTTTGAAATATTTAAACCTTCAGAGGGCAGGTTTGGTTTTTAAGGATTTATTTTTGACATTTGTGAAGATGTACGTACATAAATTATTGGTAGCACTGAATTCCAGCACTGGAAATGCAGCGAAGGACCTTGGCGGCACCACAATGAACAGCTGCTTGTGACGAGCCTGCCTTCCCAAACACCCAGAGGAAGTTAAGGAGCACTGAAGTGTTGGCTGAATATTCAAAAACATTGCAAAGAATAAACCTCACCATAAAGCAAAATGTGAGGAACACACTTCTGTTCCTAACACCCCTTGGGCAACACTGCAGGAAGGACCTGGCTGTACATTTTACACCTCTGCTATGTGCTCGTACAAACACGGTCTTCTAAAAAACAAACAAAAATAGCCTTACTACTATTTCAGTGTCTCTGAAATAGCATTGGTGTCCCGTAGAAAAGAAGTATTTCCCATGTACAGCATGGCATAACCACCTCGCTGCATGGCGGGACGTATTTGCCATCTCCTGAAGTGTCACTCATTAGCCCTGGCAGGACTACCACTGGCAAAACAACAGGATGATTCCTGTATGATCAGCCGGATGGTTCGAAGATGCTGGGGCGAGATGAGTGAGCAACTTCCGATAGAAAATGCAGTTTAGCATTCGAATGAGAAGGGCAGGAGAGTTTTAGGTGGTGTAGGGTCATTTCTGAGAGGTACATTATTGATCACCTTAGAGCAAAGAGATGCCTGTCAAGAACAAGGACTGTCACTACGTCAGGGGCTGCGCACACACTCCATAATAAAGACAGATTCCTCCGCAGAGGTTTTACAAGTCAGGTTTATGACCACACAACATACAGATGTAATACACAAACACAGAGGAAGAGAGGAAAGGAGATAACAGTAAAATGATTATGCATTTTTCATAACAGGCAGTAATTTCATGGCTTAATTTAATCAGTGGTCTAACTTAGTGCGGTACCTTGCATTTCTCTTGTACTCCTAAGTTTTAAGGCCTCATTAATATAAGATGTGTATGGAATATTTTATGGGGTCTTATTCCATTTTAAGTTGTGGCCCCGACAGAAAGTATTTACCAACCATCATTTCAAGAGGTAGGTGAGGTGTTCTGCAATAATTTACATTTTCTGTAGTAAGAGCAGTGAATGAGTGCTGAATTTTGGACTGTGCTATGCAGCAAGTGCAAGCCAAGGCTTTTAAGGATGTCCACAGCATTGTATTTTCTGACTTCTGGTTACCCCTGTGTTACATTTGGAAAGGGCTTTGGGAACTGCTGGCAACAGAAGATGTTTCAGCACCGTAAGTTATGAAGTGTTGTTGTAATAAAACTTTTGCCACAGAGAAGAGGAAAGCACTGTCAGTTTAGAAGGTGAAGTTAAAACTCTAATCCTGAGGATGCAGTTTTTGCTAGGGAAGAGTGCTCACCATGTTTCATTGTTTTCTGTAGAAAATCAGGCTGTGTGTGACTTGGCATTAACATGAATATATGTACAAGGAGAGAGGTCATAGCCTTTTACATTCATATGCCATCATTATTCCTATTCTTACCTTCCATGCAAAGACGACCTGCCATCTCAGGCTTACCTGCACAGGCCTGGCCAAGAGACTGCCTATGGATATATATGACCACACAGCTTTAATTTCATTTCAGAAGATTACATAATACATAAGGAATTTTTTAGTAGCTATCTTGATAGGCCCACAAGGCCCTTAAATACTGAAGGAGGAACAATCATCCTCCTACCTGTGCTGAGACCAAAATATACACTGATGCTACCAGAATTAATTTGGATAGAGTTGAAATTCATCGTGCAGGTTCAAGATTTAAAGAAATTGACACAAACTCAAATCTGGTACCAACTGAACAGGGCAGCAGAGTTAAAGGAGAAACTAATTTGGCCCAATTATTTTAATGTGAATGCACTGCTCTTGAAAGACACTGCATTAATGACAGCACTTTATTTATCCTGAAGATTACAACATGAGTGACACAGAGGCTCCAGAGAAGGTGTCTGCAGCCCCTTCATCACGTCCACCAGCATCTTTGGGCTTCCAGGTCTCACCAGCATCATTTTATTAGCATTTTTCACACAGTGGGGACTTAGGCTCATAGAAAAGGAATGAGATTGACTGTTTTGTAAGGGTTGCTGAAACATGGCTAGATGATAAAGTCTTTCCCTTGTGAGAGATCACAAAATCTCAGAGCTAAACTAAATCATGAGCACAGTAGAGGAGCATTTCTCCACAGGCTACCACTTTCAGCTGCATGCATGGCTCTACTCACTTCATCTTGACATTAGTGAGAGCAACAATGTAGTTGCAAATTTCTGAATAATATCCCGAACTTCTAAAAACTTAGTTGGAACCAGGTCTCCCCTTCAATTAGAATATACTGGCTTGTCCTTTAACAACATTACCAATGAGGTTTTAAGAAATATCACTTTATAGCAGAAATTCCATTTCCAATTACATTTCATCAATCTTCAGTGCAACTTTTGGAAGGAACCTATTGACTTCCTTAGATTTATTTTTTAGGAGATATCTCTTTAAGGAAATATGCATGAGCAATTACCGCACACTTTGTCACAGACAAGTCTATAGGGTTGACACTGCGTGTGTTTGGTGTCTACACCCATGATACAGTGCAACAGAAAAATGTGCATGTGTTTGGCTTAGTGCTAATGCGTCCAAGATCAGGCAGACAAATCAAAAGCTAGAAGCAGTAAGTCAAACACCCTGCCATGACATCTGTGTATGAAGTTCATCAAACTTTTTTGCACTTAGAGCAGAAAGAAAGAAACTTCCATGTGTCAGATAAGTCTTCCAGCCACTCATTTTTCTACCATGGGGAACAATTCTTCAATCAAGTCTCGAAACTTCTGTTTCCATGGGAATTTCTGGTTTCTGTAAACCATTTTGCTCAGTATTCAGGTCCAGAAGTTGTGAAATTCCTCCAGAGAAGTGCTGAACAGTACAACCCAGTTTTTCTTTGTGTTTTCCAATTTTTCAGAAAGAACAAGACTAAAGAAACACAGAAGTGTCAGTCTTACACTACCTTTCATGATGTTTTTATCCAGAGGATATCCGTATCTATCCAGAGGATAAAGTCCATTATGTAAATTTTAAATTTTCCTACAAATTGAAAACACAAGATAGGATATAATCCCTTATGATCATTAGGGAAATTAAGTACCCAATCTGAGATTATTAAAATTTTGGCAGAGAGTTCAATACATCAGAATTTCTAGAGAATCTTGTATACCCTCAGTCTGTGCTCCTGCTCCAGCTACACAGGGAACATTTGCAAGTATCTTAACTGGTATTTCGGCCCTATTCAGCATCTGTGATCTCCATCACTGGTGAGCTATAATTATTACACAGCTGAAATAGTACTCATAGTACTCACTGGATAGTGCAATAGGCTGGAGAGTGCAGTTTATCTCTGGGATTTTAACTAATTTTAAATCAGACTTTGAATTTTATGCCCACCTTTTCAGACAGAAGGGTGTTATGTACTTGGATTATGTACTAGATGAGGTAGATGTAGCAGAATAGTACACACAAAATGCTTGACTTCCTTACTTCCACACATTTCCTCCTCCTTTTAGTGCTAATCATTCACCAAAGCAGACTTTAGCCCAGAATAATGTATTTTCAATTAAAAAAAAAAATAAAGCTTCATTAATAGCATCATCATTAACAATCTGCAATTACTGTCTAGTTACAGCACTTGTTCTGGCTTTGGGGCGGCGTGCATCCCCACGCTGATGACGGTGATGATTGCAATAGCAAAGGTCAGGCTTGCAGCGTCTCCAAAGCCAGTCATCCAGACGATTACCATCATTGACAGCTTTTGCCAGAAGCACGCTTATTGAAAGCAATGTGAATGCCACAAGGACTGTGTATAAAAATAGAGGAAAATTGTCTGCAGTCTTCCCTCATCTCCTGGTTGCCAATTGTAATTAGATCTTCAGGCTGCTTTGTAATCAGCCATCAATTCTGCAGTATGAAGACCTCCGCAGCAGAATATGCTCTCTATGTCTCTATCATCAGAGTCCTCCAGTCATTCAAATGGCTTACAGTATAAATATCTTTTCCATGTTACTTAGGACATCCCGGGAAAAATAGGAAACTGAGTATACCAGAGCTGCTTCTAGCAGAAACTAGAAAAGAATATCAATTGCAATTACTGTGCACCATTTCCTAATGCAACCCTACACTCAGCAGAGGTACCAAAATAAGGTCAAATAAGAAATAAGAATCTTCATTTACACATATAATGTTCCACTCCCTTTTGCCTTTTTCAATATATGGGATCATGTCCCCTCACGCAACATATTTAATCTTTTGTGTATGACTAATTTAATATTCTTAATTTCTTAAGTGTTTTGAGGGATCTAGTCTCAATTTGGTTCTACTGATATAAGCAAAAAATATACAAGTGAAGTCTAAGATTGTATTCAACTACATGTTATATGATGTTTCTGTATCATTTTCTCTCAGGCAATAAAGGTTTTTCTTACCTATAGGCTGTTTTTTAGGTAATCTGAATTACAATTGTATTGATTTATAAATAAATATGTTCATAATCCATTTCCACTATTTTTAGTTGTTATTGTGTTGATGCACACATAGAAGATTGTTCATCTTACTGACCTATAATCTTTGTATTTATTGCTCTTAAAGGAATCTATATGGACAAAGACTCTGATTTGCACCTTTGCATCAGTGTCCTGATTTTCATCATAAAGAATATTGAATAAATACTTGTTTTAACTCCCTCTCAGCTAATTGTCTTTTAAAATGTATTTAATATGGCAGAAATCTCTCTCAGCAATACATCTTCTACTAAGCAATGCCGGAAATTACAGTAAGACAATTTTTCTGTCTCTGAAAATGCTGTTCCATGCTTCTCTTTAGAGGAACTCCATGTGAGTGGTGCAAGAATAACTACTGTTAGATCTCATAAAGCCATAGACTACCAGCACAGCCCCCCAAGGTGAGTTTCAACCACTCCATAGCTACAGAGGATTTTCACCAGCAGAAGATTTCAGGGTACAGAGAAAAATTGTCTGTATCTGCTAGGCCTGGTTGTTGGAGCTGGCAAATCTCATTTCTATCTTCTCAGATGCTCATCCCACAAGTAAAAGAGAGATTCCGAAGCAAGGACAGTTCTGGTCAACCTAGACATAAGTGCCCACTGCAATTTTGAAAGCTGCTTCTTTACTTAATAGGAATAATAATGACTTTACAATGTGAAGTCAATATAGTAATAATTATTTCTGCAATGGAAGTTCCTGCAACTTTTATGCTTACTTCTAAAACCATTGTCAAGAAAGAACTAGTGCTATGCTCCTTTGATTTTACCTTGTCTCTCTAGATGAAGAAGATATTTCAATTGAAGACATAGGGGCAAAACTTAAGAGTAAGACATTTAAATAATGTTTCATGAACCTTGGAAAATGTCATGCTGAGCTTCTCAGGTGAAAATTCAGTTTCTATGCATTCCAATCTTCTTTCACTATGCCCATCTGACTCTCCAGATTCATTAACTGAGCAGCCACATTTTCTAGCAGGTTTCCTACAGTGATTGAAGTTTGCAACACATCTATTTCTGCATATAGCAATTCCAACACTTCTCAAAATGATCCCTTAAAGTCCAGACTTGTGGCAGATTGTCTTTCCAGCAGGACAGCACAAGATGGGCTCTGGTATGTGTCTTGAGATGTAGTGGTAATGCACGTTGAAATAAATTAACTATTTATACAGAGCATTTCATCTCAGAATTGTATGAGCTATCTACCTCACAAACCATGCATAAAAGTATCAGCCACCAGAATGAGACAAGGGAGTTTATGCAGGTCAGGATTTTAGGTACCGAGAACACACCATGCTAAGGAAACCTCATGAACTTGGGTGGTTCTGAATATAACAGTGATGCTATTCAGATCACTAAATGTGTAAAAAAGCATCCTGGGTCAGGGATTAATGATTCAATTTAGGCAATGAAAAGCAGCTTTATACCTTGGTGCAGAATGACCTTTAGGCATGACTGGAATGTTCTGCTTTTTTTGTTAAGAATCAACAGTTTTAACCAACCTGTATTTCAACAGTCATAGATAGAATTAATTAGAAAGAAAAAAGTTCTCAAAGTTCTTCCAACTCGTTTCTTTCCCTCCATCAGTCTTACTCTCTGCTATGGCAAAGTTATGAAAAATAGCTAGTTGGCAATTCTACAGAATCACATCAAGTGAAAATATTTTAATAGTTTTGTTATATTGTGACATCTACAACCCACACTTGGTGGTTAATGGACATAATTTTTTTTTTCTTTTTCCACCTGTCTTCTCTCACACTTACCAACTAACTGTAGGATGCAATCAGAATTGTTTCTTGCATGACTCCAGCTAGCTGAACCCAAGTCACCTTTAGAGAAATGCAAGTCAGGGCAATAACAAGTGACATTTCTCTTTAGTTCCTGTGTTTCCAATATAAGAAAAACAAAACAAAACAAAACAGGCTAAGATACAGACTTAGTGCTGAGCAGCCAGGAGTTGTACTCTCAGAGAACATCCTAAACAGCAAACATCCAGTTCCAATTCTTCCTTGTCCTTTTTTGTCAGGATTCATCATAAAATCATATAAAAGGTCGGAGAAGACCTCATAGATCACTGAGTCCTACTGTTAACCTAACACTGCCAGCCAAGTCTACCACTGAACCATGTCCCTAAGTGCCACACCTACACTTCTTTGAAATAAGTCCAGGAATGATGGCTCAAACACTTCCCTGGGCAGCCTCTTCCCATGATTGACACCCCTTCCATGAAGAAATTTTTCCTAATATCCAGTCTAAACCTCTTCTGGTACAACTTGAGGCCCTTTCCTCTTGTTCTATCACTTGTTACCCGTGACAAGAGAACCCCACCTTACTACAACCTCCTTTCAGGCAGTTGTAAAGAGAAATAAGGTCCCCTCTGAGTCTTCTTTTCTCCAGGCTAAACAACCCCAATTCCCTCAGCTGTGTCTCATGAGACTCGTTAGACTTTAGACCCTTCACCCTTCTCTAGACTCACTCCAGCACCTCAGTGTCTTTCTTGCAGGGAGGGTTCCAGAACTGGACACAGGAGTTGAGGTGAGGCTTCACCAGTGCCAAGTACGGGGGGACAACCACTGCCCTGGTTCTGCTGGCCACACTATTCCTGATACAAGCCAGGATGCCCTTGGCCTTCTTGGCCACCTGGGCACACTGGTGGCTCACATTTACCCAGCTGTCAACAAGCACTCCCAAGTCCTTTCCAATGAGAAATTTTACGGCCACTTTCCCCCAAGCCCTCATGGGCTTGTTGAGACCGGAGTGCAGGACCTGGCACTTGGCCTTGTTGAACCTCATACTATTCGCCTTGGCCAATGGATCCAGCCTGTCCCTTTCTAGAGCCTTCCTGCCCTCTAGCAGATCAACATTCCTGACCAGCTTTGTGTTGCCTGCAAACTGAGTATGCCCTCGATCCCCTCATCAAGATTATTGATAAAGATACTAAACAGAACTGCCCCCATGGCTGAGCCCTGGAGAACACCATTTGTGACCACGCAGCTACTGGATATAACCCCATTCGCCACCACTCTGTCCTGGCCATCCACCAAGTTTTTTACCCAGTGAACAGTGCACCTATCCAAGCCAGGGTCAGCCAGTTTCTCCTGGAGAATGTGGTGGGAAATGATGCCAAAGGCTTTACTGAAGTCTAGGTAGAAAACGCCTACAGCCTTTCCCTCATTCACAAAATGGGGCACCTTGTAATAGACAAACATCACGTTAGTCAAGATCATGCATTAAGGTTATCATTGGTACTGCAGTCCATAAAACACAGTGCCAAATTCACCAACTTTTTTTATGGGAAATGACATTAAAGCAGACACTTCTATATCTCTGGTAAGCTCCACATATTGTACAGACAGCTCTGAAGTTGCCTTTAGATCTGTCATATGGTGCAAACAGCTGTCGATGAGCCATGTGAACTGCTTTGACCTCCTGCATGCCATTTTCCTCTGGCTTCCCTTTGACTTTGAGCATGCAGCCTCTTTTACACAGCTCACAGGGTTGCAAGGCAAAAGGTTTTTTCCCTTTTGAGGCGATGAGTGATTTTTCTTGAAGAATACAAATACAAATCAATAGTTTCTCATTTTGACGTAAGGGAAATGCTGTTTCTTCAATGAACTCTGTTTTCACCCCTGAGACTAGTACAAAGCAACTGGAAGAGGCTCCATTAGAGATGCACGGGGGATTTTAAGACTCTGCTTCACTTGCCCCCACTTCATATTGTCAAAACATGTAAAAACAAAGGATTTCATTTCACTTACAAAAGACATGTCAGTAAGTGTACAGCTTCAGAAGAAGCTTAATTACATGGTGAATTCACGGGTGACAAGGTGCTAGCATTTGTATATATAAAAACTACCTGACTTTGTATATATAAAAACACCAAGATTTCAGAAAGATTTTTCCTTCAACACAAGAAAATTAGGTCTCCTATGTCTCACATTTATTAAGGTCAAGAACTCCACATAGATGAGTACATAGGACCCTGGGCTGGCTGAACTGGCAGCAGAATAAATGCAGAATGCGTCCCTTGAACTGCACATTCTCTTTCTCCTCCTGGACACCACAGTGCTGGGTTTTTGACATGTATCTATTTTTTAGGTTCATTTTATCTATTTAGCTAGGAAGTGAAGTCATCTTTACACAACATGCCTCAAACACCAAGTGGTCTGCTACACAGAAATTTCATCAGAAACCTCTGCCCTTTAAATTCCTCTCGTAGAGAAAGAGGCAGCATGAAGCCATAGGAGTAGAGCACAAAGGTGTTCTGGGGAGCATTACAAAGCCATGACCCTGGGTACAGATGGAATTAGGAGCAATGGATTTCCTTGTGGGCACTTTACATCAGTTCAGGGAAAATGCCACATGCCCCAGCTCTGCCCCACCTTCTGCCATGGGAGAAAATGCCCCAAGAGGTTTCAGTGCCAAAATACTCAAGTGACATATCCTATGCTCAGGGCATTACTGAGCAGGATATGATATCAGATGCAGGTCTAGAACCCAAATTTTGCTCCAGTAACCTGTGAGGCTTGCTGAAATCCTGCAAGTCTTACACAGGACTGAGCTGTTTAAGACCAAAGACAAAATTTGTTTTCTTTTGTTTAGGTTTAACAGAGCTACATTTCATTTCACATTCCTTATTTGTACAGCAAAGAAGCAGATTGATATTTCAAAACCTTTTCCAAATGTTTATTTTAAGCAGTGATACAGGAACTCTGTATTTTTACATATGGTTAGTGGTGCTGTTTGCAAGTTATCAGTCATCAGTTTAACTTTTAATCAAAGGGTTTAAAACATTTGTGTATCTTTGAAAGTTTCACACATATTTAAGTGAAGCTTGATGAGTAGCAAAGTTTTAATTGAGCAGGTGTTCAGGAATGGATGCACACCTCCCTGATAGCCCTCCACGGGGCTATCCCTGGGTAGCAAGTCACTGAGTGGCTGAGAGCACATGTAGCTGAGAGTAGATGTGCTGACAACGCACCTTATTTAGTACAAAATCTCTAAAGCAAAAAAACCAAACAGAAAACAAGGACAGGCTTTGACTATTATAAAAGGTACAAAGATAATTCTACAGCTACCATTACATATTACACATACTGCATAAAGTATTTTCTATTCTATTATAGAAATCTTCATACATTCAAATTTCCTGGGGTTTTTTGTTTTGCTACTGCCTCTTTCTGATGATTGATTTCAGTAGTATTACTTCATTTGAGTTGACTGTTTATTCCTCTGCTGCTGGAAACAACAGAAAAGGATGTAAATAGTGCAGGGAAATAATCTAAGCCTGGGGGTCTAAGGACCAGCATTTCTGACTGCTGTTACTTCTCTCCATTTTGGGTCACATATTACCTGTAGTACACAGCCTTAGATACTTTATCCTTATTAGTTAAAATGTCATAGACTTAGAGGCATACACATTACACAGCTAGAGACAAAAGAACGGGTACTAAACATTCACAGACAGACATGAAGATTGAATTATACAAGCAGTTTTGAAGCCTTGGAATAAATGTATACATACACACAGAGAGACACAAACACATAATCTTACATACACTTAAGTGCAAAGTGATATTAATACCGCGTATTGTATTCTAAGTGACAGTAAAAAATAAGTATATGTCTGTTGCATTCAAAAGATAGAATTCAGTTCCTCTAATGAGTTAAAATATAGATACACCAAAAAGTAAAGACCAGCAACAGATTTAACACAGGAAGAATTTAAGAAAACCCAACATCACAAAAATAAAATATATAAAAGTGGATCCAATTATTTAAAAGTTTCTTGATATATATAAAATTCTAAATTATTAATAAATATATCTGATAAATAATGATGATAGTCTCCATATTTCTTTGTTTAATTCTCAGTTTTCTTGCAAGATCTTCTTGAAGTTTGGTTGTAATGGATCATTACGTCCATAATGTGCTCAATGTTGGAGTGAATTTTGAACAGTTTTTCGGCTGCATACTGTTTTCTTCCAGATAATTTACTGGATTAAAATTAGCAGTGTGAAAAGCTGTAGAGAAATCTAAATGCCTGCCAAATCAAAGAAATAATCACATTTTTATGAATATTTAATATCATAGTCATGGCAAATAAGGCAAGTAATTAGTACTTACCATAAATTTGCAAAGTATTATTTTATGTAAATGTTACATTCTACTAGTTTGATATGAATTATTCATTGTATTACCAGACACTGACACAAACCAGCAAACACTAAAATCTATGTGTTATTAGTTTACTTACCTTTAATAATATTGTTTAGAGGGTATTTTTCTGAGGTTACTATTTTTTCCCAAATGGGATGGAAACAAGAAGAAAGTCATTTAAAGTCACCTACTGCACATTCCAATATTGGAGAAACTCAAGATGCAAATCGACAAAATGCAAGTTCTTTCATGTGTACAGATGAAGAGCTCTCAGCTATGTCTCCGATTGCAAAGACTGCACAGGCGATTACTATTAATGAAGTATGGTAAAAGCTGTTTATAAAAATAATGGATGTGGGAGAAAAACACACATCTTTACAGATAACCTCCATAGCCCCTCACAGTCAAGTGGCAGAGTCCTTGGGTCAGGTTACTAAATGATTAAAAGAGAATCTAGCCCTGACTATAACACACAATAGCCAAATAGCATTTCAGCTCAAAAAGATCCCCCTAGTTTGTCTACAGGTGTGGGTTGTCACCTGTCTGTCATGGCTCGATTGCTAAATTTTATTGATTCCTACAAAAATCAGTTCCTTTTCCTGATTTTTGATTGGCACCTACTGACCCCTGAAAATATCAATACTCATCGTGCTTCCAGCGTTAGAGTATATTAAATGGCCAAAGCCACTTAAAACTCTTGCTCCACCTTAAATATAATCTCCTTCTCCTTCTGGTGTTAGTAAAACCTTTCACTTTATTGTAATTGGCAAATTTTCACTGATACCCCTTTAGAATCATCAGTGTAGAGAGTTACTCAACACTAATTTCTAAAACCTACACCCCTGTGCAATTACCTTATGATGTGAAAAATAACCAATCCTCATCTATCTTTCACCTACCAAACTATTTTATTGAATCTTAATGAGCAGCATCTGACTGTTTTTCTCGTACAAAGCAAATCTTCTCCAAACAGTAAATCTTTCCGTCTAAATAAATTACATCCACTGCTTGTCAGCTTGCTCTATAACAAACTTACCAAAATTAAAATCAGCTTATGCAGTACACCCTGTCCATTGGTAAATCCATGCACATTTTCTGCAGACAATTTTGATCTACTCAAGTATTCATCTATCCTAGTATAAACCAATTAATTGTTCATGAGACTTTCAGACTAATTGGTTCTGGAGCCAAATTCTCACCAAAAAAAAAATACGGTATTTCACATACAATAAAAAACACATATTGGTCTTTTGGATCACAATTCAACCTAGACCTACCATAATACACTTGGGATCTAGCAAGGGATAGTATAACTTTCAGTGTCTGCTTCACTCTTCACGTCTCTGGCAGTGTCTTAGGGCAATAGGGTTCACAATACACAGACAAAAAGTAAATGTTCTGTTTCTACTTTTTTTCAAATTTCATCAAAGCAGCAAAGAGTTTTCTTGTCCTAATAGAACTCTGAACAGTGAAAATGTGAACTACCTACATACAGTAAAAAGCAGTATTGCCATCTTTGGACAGAGGTTGGAGACACTGGAGGAGTTTTTTTACTCGTGGTAAGTAAATCAGATTACAGGCTGGTAGAGGTAGTTCTTTCTCAGCCTTTGGCACCTCTGAATCGGGAATTTGCAAGTATGAGCAACACAGGTCTAAATTTTGTTTATTTTATTTGAATACAGCTTTCTTTATGCAATCTTAACTCTTTTTTACTCGTGCTTTTCACTGATTGGTATCTGGAGTTTGTTCAGCAAAGGCAAGCTTTAGCCTTTCATGCTATTACTACAATGTAGGTGTGATTTTGAGTAATGTCATGCTAAGGCATGCACCAACCAGAACATCTCTACAGCTTCTAGTGCATTTCACAAAATTAAAGACATCCCGTTTTCAGAGAACTGGAATACAAGGATTTCAGCTAGGGGAGAAGAAGGATATCAGATGTGGCTTCATAAAATGAACTATTTCAAAGTACAGAGGAAAAGGTGCTGTTACAATAGCTCCTCGCTATGAGTTCATGGCTTCATGCTGTACTTGGGAATACGCATCAAGGAACTGGCAGCTAAGCTTCCAGTATTAGAAGCGGTTTTAGAAACCACAGCTCAGTATCCCCCATTTTAAATAAAAGCTTGCCAGCTGGCAAGTGGGAGAGAAGGAATTTTCTTGTCCTTGTGAGTGGTTTGGACTGTGCACCAGTAAAACATCAGTCTTTACCCTAACAGAACTCTCATCAGTCTTCAGAAGTTGCATGTTTTCCCTTAAAATCACCCTTGTGTAACCTATTTTATTTAGGTTCAAATTTATTTCCACCTCCAAGTAAGCAAGTTAGCAGGCTCTGTAGAAAAGCATAAAGAAACAGATGCGACAATCAAAAGCTCACACTGAAGAATCCTTCAATCCCTGACTCTTTCACCCGTTCGTACGGACTCTCCCTCACTCCTGCATCCCACTCTGGCCTCATCTCCCTTGATCATAATGATCAGCAACATGTGCAAAACATCCAATTAAAAGTAAAATTTGAAGTGATGATAGAGAAGAACACAGCACAATGGACAGCAAAAATGTGGTTCACATAAATGTTTGGGTTTAGCTTTAATATTTTAAACAAACATTTCCTTCCACTTAGACTCATCCTAATCTGCAATCTCCACCTGGTGTTTTTCAAACCAGATGGAAATGTAAATTATTTAAAATCATGAAATTCCATTAGCAGTTGGGCTTAAGTGCTTAAAAAAAAAAAAAAAGAAAGGAGGAAGAAAGATAACTTTTCAGGGTTCCAGAAGGCGACTGCACCACCCATTGTGTGTGGCTGTGGCCACAGAGCAGGGTCTAGGAGTGCTCTGCTCCGTGCTTGCCCTGGCTGAGCTCTCAGCATTGGTGGAGAAGCCCTCGATCCAAGTCGTGGCTGAGATTTGCACTGCAGCAACACCTGCTGCTCACTCATTCCCACAGCAGAAAGAGTGTGACCCCTGGAGAGCCTGCAAAGCAAACATCCATTTCACCTCCCAAACCGCTTCGAGCAATGCTACCTACTTGGCTTCTGTTCAATGGAGAGAAAGAATTTTCAAAAAATGGGGTTTTTTCCAAAGTGCAACAAATGCCCATGGTGATGTCTGTTCATTTCTGTTTGTAGCATAAAAGCCTGTGAGGAAATCCCATATAAAGAGCATGCCTGCATGAACAAATACCACAGTGAATTGAGAAGGACCATGAGGAAGAAAATACAAACTGACTTATCTTTCTATATGCAGGATTTTTGGCCATAATAACTGATAACAAAAATTACATTTGGGGGCATGGTGTTCTTTTCTTTCTCCTCTTTATTGAGGCCTTGTACAAAAGGTGACTAACAAGAAGCAAATGCTGATGTTGTATCAGGTGACTCACAGCTCTCAGGTGCATCACAAGACAGGAGCCTACAGCCACTAACACCAACAGGCTGAGTCACAAGATCTTCCCAGCTCCCACCTCCCCTCCTTTCAATTGACTGGATTCTGCCAACCAACATCACCCTCTGCTGAGCTCCCTATTGCCCTGCACAGCAAGAAATCAAGCAGAGACCTGTTCACCACTGGCTGAAGGACTTTCTTCTTGCACTTTTGATACCAGTTTTTGTGAGATGGGAGCTCTCTGACTGATTACTATTTGCTTGGATTATCTAGTATTTGGCCACATCATACTGTAAAAAATATCTCTAAAGCTCAATCACATTAATTAATGTACAAGAACTTTAAAGAATAAACAAAATGTGTAAGAAGGTACAAGAACATATCCAGTGGTATGGATATATTCTATTCCCACTCAGTGGTATCCTATATACATTTATGGTTTACAAAACCCACACCAGACATACCCATTCTGGCTCTGTTACTGAACCCCAGTTATTAACAAGCATACTACTCTTACCCAATAACTAACCTCCCAGCTTCAGCTAGATGGTAACCACACCTCCATCTTTAATCCCACTTTCACTGAGCAAGCAAGAACCGATGGATTTATTAATTGTTCATGGACCAAATTCACTGAAGGAGACTTAGGCACTGCAACATTATCCTGTCTGTCTTATTATGAATCCAGAACTCTGTGAGGGATGGCAAGGCAGGAGAAGGATTTGGTGCTTGTGAAGGGAATTCACAAGTATCAGCACACCGAACGACTTTTAACACACCTCTTACACCCTAGGTCTCTCAGAGTAGTGACCTGGTGCAAGCATTCCCCTGAGCTGGCACAGATCTCTGTGCTTGGTTTGGACCAGAGGTCTGAATCCACATCTAGTCTAACAGAAAATGACTATATAAGAAGTCTTAAGTCATACAATCAGAGGATACAGCAGATTGTTAAGGGCATTGGATATATGGGTGGCAAGTGAGCAAGGAGCCGGAGTCTCAGGCTTGATTTTAAATTCTTTGGTTGAAGGTGGTGCCAATTCTATGAGTTTGGCCTTCTGTTTGCGCACTTCCTAGTCCAGTACGAGTCCTGTCTGCTGCAAGTTTATACACTCTGTGGAAATCAGGGAAGCTGTGTTTAATAATGTTCATATTTACTGTGGAAACAATCACTTTGGATTTTTTCTTGCTTTGTTCCTTCACACCAACACTTGTGCAAATCCTTTATGCCTTTGGTGCTTGGGCCGATGTAATAGAAAGACTTCCCTAGAAAATCTTGTCCCTTTCTCTTACCTCTAAAATATTGGCATATTGGCTAAGGAAAAAACCTGATTCACGGATATGACCTTCTACAGGGCACTATCTACTTAAAATTCCTGGTGTTTCATACTATTGGAAAAGAAATCTCTTATTCGTAGGGAAAAATCTTATTAAACATTGTAACACTAAAAGAATCCAGAAGTGGCAATGTAATCAACAATCCAAATTTCAGTGTCTCCAATTGAATTTCAGAGCAGCTGCCTTATGGAACAGAGGGCTGGTTGCTTCATACAACTCCACTCTTCTCAGCTCTGCTCCTTTTCCTCATTACATCATTTAAATTCTGGACATGTTCTTGTCATGGCTTTTTCCCTCTCTGATTCCAAAGAACGAACTCGGGGCTTCTGATCAGGATGGTGAAGCAAGGAGGAAAAAAACCTATTCCTATAACAAAGGGAATCCTTTGTTATTCAATATCAGAACACATTTTAAGATAAACAGTGTATACCTATTGTATATAGGTAACACAGGCACACCAACGGTGTATTCGTTGGTGTTGCAGTTTGCACAAACAGAACCACATTCACCACGTGAATCCTGAGGGCAGCAGCTCTTCTTATATCAGACATTGCCAGGACAAAACATCCCCCAGTTTACTGAATTGCCCCAAATAGCGTTGCAGGCTGCACAGAACTCTTTGGTATGCCAGCAGAGTGATTGGGAAGCTGTAGCACCCTAAAACAACTGCAGATGCATAGTGGACCAACTCCAAGGTTTAATATCTTCCTCTAGCTCAGGGTGAGCATCCACAAGCCTGTGCAGTTGTATGTAGATTATCGAGTTCTGGTTGGCCTGTTGGCCCCCCACCCCTCCTTATGCATTTCTCTATCAATATGTATGTCCCCTTATGAATATGTACGTTTTCTAGAATGTTCATTGTACTTCAAAGCTCCATTGGTCCCCGGTTCTCATGTCCCTCCCCTCTCCTTCCCTGTTGGTTCATCAGTTGTCACTCAGTAACCTCTTCACCCCCTGGCCCTCCTCTGATTGGTTGTTCTTCCCCCTATAAAATCCCTGGACACTGCATTATCTTGGTCTGTTGTCCCTGGACCCTCCACCGGGTAAGGTCTGCTGGAACCCATATGAAAGGCCCCTCTGAGTTCCTTTACCTGTGGTTGACATCCTGGACTGTTGCCTGGTTGTGTGACCGTGCCTCTCACCGCACCAGCAGTAGTGGGTGTTTGTGTGCGGGCTCCACAGCCCCTCCTGGGTGTCTTCTACAGGGGATTGGCATCCCTGAGATTGCCGAGTTCCCTGTGGGCTCTAGGGGAGATGCAGCGCTGGTCCTTCAGCTGACACAGAGGGCTGGGTCACACCAGGAAAATCCAAGCAAGCCATTTTAAATCTGGCTAGGATTTGTGTACTGCAGTCAGCTCAGCTGCAGAGTAACTGCAGTGTAGTGTCTCCTCCCATGCAAAACAAGTGACTCTATGTTGTTAATTTTCTATAAGCTTGCATACCCCACAGGTAGTCCAAAATTATCCTGCTGCATGGAAAGAAGTCATCAGCCATCTGCACCAGAGTAAATGGCACTCAGTGTGAGAGAGGTCCCAGCTGGCAGCAAGACTTCCTCTTGTTCTCATCTGAGACTTTCCCTCTTCCCTTAACAAAACCCAGAGAAGCCATCAAAAAGTACTCCGAAGTCCCCATAGGTTTAAAGCCATATAAAGCTTATTTTGTACTCTCTGTGCAGAAGAGCTTGCAATATTTGGGGGTATTTCCCTTTTGGGGATAGGAACCTCCAGAAGTTCAGTCGGTTTGGCCACAGCCTACCGGGACAAACTCTGCTGTGGTTCCTTCATCATCATCCTGCAGATGATGCCAAAGGTAAAAATGTAAAAGGAGGTCTAGCAGGGGTTGTACCATCTATCACTTTGGACTCAGATTTGCAGAAAGAGAAAGCTTCTCTCCACTGCTTTAGGGAGATCAGAACTAGGTAGGGATTCCTCTCCATCCCATGGGAATCAGAGGGCAATACGACTTGGACAGGTCGTCCTTCTTAGAGCAGGCACAGCTATGCGATCAGGTGGTGTTACTCATCCCATGCAAATTCTAACAAGTTCTGTAAACATCTGAGTGAGCAGGTAACCCACCCTCTTCCATGGCTTCACTGTTCTCTTGGTGAAACACTTTTTCCCTGTATCCACTAGGATACAATTTTCCTTTAGTTTCTGTCTTTTCAATGTCTCTTGTCCTTTCAGCATATACTGCTGTAAATTCCTGGTCCCATCACCTTGATAAGCTCCTCATTGATTCTGGTACACTTTTGATAGGTCTCCCAGAAGCTATGTCCTCTCAAGGCTGAATGAGCCCAGTCCCCTCAGCCTCTCTTCACAGGACAGGTCCTCCAGCCCCAGACAACTTCAATGGCCCCCTGCAGAATTTGCTTTGGTTTATTGATGTCTTTCTTGTGTTGGGATGCCCAAAACTGGATTCATTCATTAAGCCACCAGGAAGATGAGAAGGAGCCAAAGCAGCGAGACATTCTGAGAACTTTCTACAGTTTTGACTGGGCATTTCCCTGCCCTGTTTTATATGTTTCAATATGAAATCATAAATGATTACACACTCAGGATGCAATAAGTTATCCCCTTCTGGCTTACAGGAAACTAGGAACCAACAGAATGTACACATCTTTTTCCTGTGTGGCCTAGTTGTGGCCAGTTAGGAACCTGCACACAGCAGGTCTCACCAGTCAGCTAATGGGTAAAGCCTACTAACCTTCAAGTTTAGTTTGTCTACTTAGTCTGGTTTATCTGACCAATGAATGCAAATTAATTTCTGTATTGTCTCCCTGTCTCCTTTTCTGCATTGCCTTTCAGTTCTTTATTCCTCTAAGCTGGCTAAATCTTTTTTTCCTGCTTCCTCTGCCATCTTCCCTTCTGAAACTCTGTGGTAATTCCTGTGGCAATTGTCAGCATCCCCTTACCCTCAACATGCAATTTGAATCTAATCCATTTCAGTGACAGTCTTAGTGGATCTGGGACCGCTAGCCACTTCAGTTTTGGCCAATGTCTAGGGTTGGGGGGCTTCTTGGTTTTCTGATTGTCAGCTCCATAGGAAACACAGTTATTCACAATAATAACAAGAGATGTCACAAATTAAGTGTATATATTACTATGGTTGTATCTTTAAGATAGGTCCAGTACAAGGATGCTAAGGATGGACTCCTATTCAGATTGAGGGACCTGAAGTTAGGTGTTCACAAGTGCCGCACTGACCTAAACTCCCATTACAAAAAGTGGATAGTTGAAATAGTTAAGGTTGTGAGCTTCTCACATACAGCTGCAGGCTGTTTTTCCCACATACCCTGCAGGCTATTTTTATCTCAAATCAAATCCTACCTGAAGAATTAAAAAATGGCTTTATGTAACTTAGAATTTTCTTTTCCTACTACAGACACAGGAAAGAAGAACCAATATTAAGTAGTTACACTTTTTGTGCCAGCTCAGGTCTCCCAGTGGCTTGCTCCAAATACCAAACCTTGCTCCCTTAAGATGTTAAATGCAGCAGATCAGTTCCATTTAAAAATATTTCTCACGGCTCCCACATGATTGGCATTTTGGTACAGGCCAACTGTCGCACAGGGATGCAAGACCCTCCAGAGACCTCCAGCACACCAGGCTCCCCAGTCCTGAGGGCACATCAGTGAACACAGACTCCACCTGGGGAGTCAGTCCCCACCCGGGGCAGTGAGTGGGGATCCCTTCCACCAGCAGGTCCCAAGGAGAACTTTGCCGACAAATGGAGGCAGAAAAGAGCTCCCAGGTGAAGGGGTCTGGCTGAAGCAGTTGGCTGGGGCACAATATCAAGGGGGAAAGAAGGAATCCTCTCCAGCAGTCACTGTGCCATCTTTTTTTGTTTTCTTCTTTGTTTGGGTCCAGGGCAATTCAGGTCCAGATGAGACCAGGTTCAGGGCCAGGAGACTGAAGCAGTTTCCAGTTAAACATAAACCACTCAAAGTTAATAAACAAGTCTCTGCAAATGGGAAGAAATAGATTCATGCATTAAAGCTGCATTAAGAGAGCAAAGAGAAAACAAACAATTCTCTCTGTCTGCCACAAGCTTCCCTTTAACTGAACACTATTGGAAAAGAAATGCTCTTGGTCCCCAGTGCAAAGGTGGAAGGGGTGGGAAGGTTATGTGGGGAGAAGAAGAAATCACTTTATTTCTATCACGATGCAGTAAGATATAAATACAATCAAAAGGGGTTAATCTAATCCTTTTGTGAAGCACTGAGTCAGAGAACAAGACAAAAACAAATCTGTGATCTGGAACTTCCTGAGCACCCACTCAGGGTGGATTAATGAGGAGTACACGGCTGTGAAATTACGTGCCCTCTGAGTCAGGAAAATGGTCCTAGTGGTGCATGACCTTGAAATGAGGGGAAGCAAACTTCACCTGATCCACAATTATAAAGACCTAAAAGGAGGGGGACTAAGGAGGAGAGAGAACACATTAAGAGCCGAGAAAATGTTTCTGAATATGAAACCAACAAAATACTAAACAAACCCAAGACTTGAAAGATGAATTAAATGTAGCAGAAAAAAATCCAGAGGCTTTAAAGGATACTGGCATTAGTGTTTGAGCATTATAAGGAAAGCTTGTCCTCTTTATTTACATGAAGTGGATATTTTGTTGCTGTTGTTATGGACTTAGCGATGTTTGTCTGCCTTCAATTTTCTCTTTGCAATGAAAAATTGTTGTGAGATGATTTCTAGTCTTAGCTGCTTTACATGACAGTATTATCAAGGATTCATCAAGAGGCCATCTGTCGAATTTATGAAAAAAAATGCAAAAACAAAACAGATGAAAAGGAAAGAGCAAGACAGAGACTAGTCCAGGGGACGATAGATGTGGCAGCATGTGCCTCAGTGTGAAAATTACAACATTTAAATACTGTAGAATAAATTACTGTGCCGAAAAATTAGTGATGCTCTCCCACTTCAGATTCTCTCCTTATGATGAGAACATAATGAAATAGATCACAGACCAAATCATTTTTTCCTGTGGCTATTATTATATTCTAATGAAAAATTAAAATGGGGTAAAGACATAAAACCTGTAAGGGAATCAAATAAGCTAAGCTACTGAGTCATTTCTTAGGTACCTCCAAAATGTACAGCTGATGTGGAAACAATAAATTCATAGCTTTTTATGTGTGTAATCAACTGATCTCTCCCTGTTTTTCATATCTTCTTGCATCTTTATTGTTGGTATATGTAGACTCAAATACATGCCTATGACATAGAAAAGATAATGGAAGGGCAAAAAAAAATTATTTGTCTTCATTACAACTGGATAAATTGCATAGCAAAGTAAGTAAAATATAACATCTATTCCCAAACAATATATATTGCATATAAAATTCCCTATCTACTGTTTTCTGGCTACACTGATACCTATGTTTACACACTGTGTATAAGAAATAAATTTGAATCAAACATGTGCCTATTGAAATCAGGCTGTTTGGATTTAATTGGGATCTAAGAGTTTAAATCCAGGTTGTAGTGTATTTTTTAAAATTCCATTTCTTTCTTAGCCTGTTCTTTCTCCTGGCTTCCATAGGGAATATACTTGAACTTCTGTGAAAATTTGTGATAAGCTAAGAAGGACAATACTGCACTGATTATTGTACAAATTCAAAGATTTTCAACAACCTTTCTCCAGGCAAAATTTGTATTTTACTGATTACATTTAAAGTCATGGAAAGCCAGCCAGCGGGTTATACCCATAAAAATGAAAAAAATCGGAATTGTTCATACCATGTATTTTTAAACATAACTGTAATACATAATGAAAAATTTGAGTTCTCTATGTCCACACAGAGAGAAAAACTAAGAGGAAGAAAGGCTGATACTGCTTTTATACCACACTTAGAAAGACACTCACGGTAGTTAACTCCAACTTTCTCCACCAAAATCCCCCCCAAAAGTAGATGGCCTACCAATGACGACCTATCCAATGATGATTTTCTGCACATGAGAGAAGGAGCATGAAAAGAGATGAAATTGCCCTCAAGCTTCATTAAAGACCTTCCTAAACTATTATAGTTTATGTGTCAGAAACCAAATTCTGCACTAATTTCCATGAGTTCCAATTTTTAACTAACAAGTAGAGAAAGGCTACATCTGGAAGTCCGTCAAACAGTCCTCAAGCACACAGTCATTTAAGTTAGATGATGAGCATACTTGGTGCAAGGAGCGGGCAACATCCCGAAATCTTCAGTTGACTTGAAAAAAAACCCACCAAGATAATCATTAATTTTAACATAATTGAATTGGGAAGATCATCTTGATGCATCAGTAATTAAATGACAGCAAACATCATAAAAGTAAACTGTGCATATATCTTAATGGCACAGAGGAAAGCAAAACTACTTACAAGGTCTAAACTCTGTGTCCTTCCAAAACTACAATACAGTTTATGGCTAAAGACTATTATATCATTCACTGTAGCCTGGGGAGACTGCATTAGGGAGAATCTTTAGGTTTAGCCCTGAAAATATATGCTTACTTTTTTAACTTTACTTGTGAGGATAAGCTCACAAATTTCTGTTGTACTTGACCCAACTGTAAGGGCAAGCATATACAAATCCCTCTGAAAGATGGGCCATAAAATTTACATTCTGGAAACTTTTTTTAATACAATTATGCAAATATTACTATCACGTTATTATGCTTTAAGGATCAATTCTTTAATTATATAAGCATCAATATTCACTTGACAACTGTGATGTAATTACAAGCAAAAGAAGAGGTAGTTATGCTGGGTGGGGGCTAATTAAGTAAATACTTATTCTGTGAAGTATTTTCTCTTGAATCTACTCAAATATCTGAATATTAAACAATATTAAAGTTAGGAGAACAATTCTCTGACAAAAATATTGTCTGCAGGACATTCCTTCTGATTTAAAAGAAGATTAGTATGTGAATACCAGACTTGGTACCTTTTCTGAAGAAGGAGCTGTCATGCAAATGCAGTGAACCCAGAGCTTCTCAAGGATCAGTAATCTTGCTTGTGAAAATTAACAGAGAAGAAACCCACAGCAATCATGTATATTCTATCACATATACTCGATTAACATTTATGATATGGCCAAGCATTTAGATAAAGATTGTGCCACAGTAAAAGGGAAATGAAAAACTTGTTGACAGTGATTTTTGATCCTCACTTCACTGCATCTCTAGGAACAGTTCAGAAGCAAAAAATGGCATCAGTGTTCTCTATGACTGGTTTTTAAGAATCCAGTTGCCTTGTTTAGAGCCAGCCGTTTCTTCTTCTCTGCATTTTCGAGGAAAAAAAATTAAAGCCTTTGCCTGCACCAGTGTGAGGACCAGCTCATGCTGAAATAGTGCAAGACTCCTTCAGGTTTCGAGGGAGTGGTGTTTCTCACACAGGTGCAGAATTCTGCAGACGTCCAGCTCAATTCCGGCTATTGATGGATCATTTAAGTGCTTCATCCATGCCAAACCATTATCTCTGTACTGTGCAACAAAACCTAATAGTCATATACAATAACAATCAGCAACAACAAAAATTGTCATACAAGCACTGGAGGTCTGGTTTCATCAGGAGCAGAGAATTCCTGGTAACTCCAATTAATTTACTGGGCTCACAGGCAGTTGTTTCGCTGGCAGCAGATTTACCACAGAGGCTGTGGTCCCACTTTTGGGAAATCAAGAGCTTTTGTGCCACTCTTCACCTGTCCCGAATTGCTGGTGCCCCAAGAGGAGAGTTATGCTGGGGCAGGGCTCTGTGGGAGAACATGAAAACACATTCCATTAAATTAGTTACTCAAGTGTGTAACACTGCCATGCATGGGAGTCAATTACCCTGATAGCCCTGCTCTGCCCCACTCCCTATCACCATATGACTGAAGATCCATTGTATAATAATATCCTGCAATAAGGTGTCAAGAAAGGACATTAAGGGTCTCTGAAGCAATGAGCATTAACTGGGTGCAGTATTTTCCTGGGTCCATTTTATTGGGATAATCCCTGAACTATTCAAATACATGAACTCCCATATGAAACGGGTGTCCCTCCATCTGCACAAGCTCCATTACTGATGAACAGGCTGGAAATATATGGGAAGCTACGATATTTTAAATAACTGTTCCATAAAATAAATAGTAAGCACGCAGCTCAGCATTTCAAGAGCCATAAAATAAACCATCATCAAAAAAGCTTATTTTATGAACCCATTAATCACCTGGGGAAAAAAAAAAAGTTTTCTTCATCTTCCTGTGTTTTAATAAAAAATTCCCTTTTTTACTCACTCAATTACAATATCACTATCAGTTCAAATTACAGGTCAAAGATATGGGGCTTAATGTATGTACAGCCAGTTCTCTTCTCCTAATAACCTGTCATTCCCAGGATTTGAATGTCAGAACAGAGCCTGCCGTGGTAATGCTACCCGGCAGCACGGTGATGAAAACTTTGGACAAATCATGAAGAACATTCCAGATCCAAATCATCAGAAGGTTACTGGGGAGAGCCTTTCATCCCGCTCTGACCCCTTGATCTGACAAGTGACACCTACAAAATGAACAGCTCTCCAGCTTAAATTGTTTAACTGTAGCCTGATCAGTTTTATTATCTTGCTAATCCGGATATCAGCCATTTCATCAGAATGGAAGATATGCATATCATGAATTATTTTGACACCAAGACCTTTTAATTTTTGCCAGCAATATTTCACTACACCAATCAGGGCCTGCAGTCAGTGATGCTGTTCGCCTCCTGGGATGTCAGAGGACAGTGCACTCCTGACAGCACCAAATCATCTGGGAGCTGTAACGAGCTATTGCTGCAATTATTATTATCTCTTGTAGTCATGCATTTCATTACAGTGCAGGCAGACAGAGGTTTCAGTTTCAGGCCGCTCTTATTTAGGAATCTCTGCCATTTTATGGGCTGTAGGGCTCTGTAGTGTAATTTCTTTTCTCCTCGGTAGACAAGGATAGGTGAATTTCTAATAAAAACAAAACACTAGCAAGGTACTGTAGAAAGAGGGAGCACAATACAGTACATTAACCAGCAGTGAAACAGCTTAAATGGCCCACTTGTAGTTTATGAAAGCAGTGGTTAATCAGCAATATGGTTTGCTGCAGAGAGAAATAAAGAACAGTTTATCTTTAAATACATATATATTATCCTTTTCCAAACTACCCACTGCTAAACTTTTTTGAAGGCTAGCACTAAATCTTGAAGGGACAGATCTATGGCTTTTAGTGAATTTTTTTCTGCCGCTTCATAAAAAAAACCCTAAAATAGTTTAGCACATATGCCTGTTGTTTTGGTCTAAGCAGCTTTGTGGCCATTATTGCAAAGCATGGGTATGCAAACAAGCATGTTGGAGAGAAAGGGGAGAGGAGTACTCTCAACTAAAAATTAATAAAAATTATAAAAATTTAAACATGGATATTTACAGGTAGAACACACCATGTCTTATGAGGAACAGCTGTGGGAGCTGGGTTTGTTTATTCTCAAGAAGAGGACGCTCAGTGGGGACCGCATCACTCTCAACAACTCCCTGATAGGAGGTTGTGGTGAGGTGGGGACCTGTCCTTTCTACCACGCCTGCAGCGAGGAGACCAGAGGAAAAGGCCTTAAGCTGAGACAGGGGAGATTCAGATGAGATATAAGAAAAACTTTTTCACTGTTTGGGTGGTCAGGCATTGGAATAGCTTGCCCACAGAGGTGGTGGAGCCAGCATCCCTGAGGATGGTATCTGGATTTGGCACTGGGTGATGGTGTAGTGGTGTAGGGTTACAGTGGTAGTGCTGGGCTGATGGTCGGACTGGATGATCTTAAAGGTCTCTTTCACCTTTGATGCTTCTCTGATTCTAAGACCAAGGGCCCTTCCCAGAGAAAGCACCAACAATCACCATTTCACTTCTTTCTTACATCTAAGGATAAATGGTGGCCCGAATGACCTTGTCCTGCTGACCACGGTGAACATCCTTTAGAGGGTATCACCAGCTTCCACAAGCATTATACAAGAAAAGAAGACGACAAAATGTGAGATTACTCTTTCTCTTCGGGAATTCCTTTATCTCAGTTTCCTGTCTCCTTTTCAAACCCCCTCCTTCTCAATGTTTAAGCCACAAATTACTTAATATCATAATAGAAAAAGAAGCACCAGCAAAAACGGGTAGAAGTCACCAGTTTCATTTCCCCCATGCTTTTTAGTAATGGTATGTAATACAAAGAGTAAAAAACAAATAGGAAATGTTCTATTAAGTGTGAGGGGCATAGCCAAGCACCTGGCTATCTGTGTACAAATGAAAAAACACTGGAAAGTCAACTACACATTCAAAGAATCTAAAACTACATTACTACTGATACAGACAGAAATTGCTGCTATATTAAATAAAAGAATTATTTGAAGAGACAAATTTAAGTGTAAACAATAAAAAAATTACTTCACACCACCTTTCCCAATGAAAACTACATGATGTCTTCTTATGTGCTGAGGTATTTAATTATGCACTTTCTGTATTCAGCTATCTCCTCCACATGTATAGTTTTTTTGACAGCAAGAGAGATGAAGTTCTGAATATTAAACTTAAAGTAACATATTCTGCCTCATCACTTGTGTAAAGACAGCTGATATTGCCTGAGAGTTTGGCACCAGGGGCCAGGCACCATATTTTCAGCCACCCACACATAAACCCTTTCAATACAATCACTAGCAACTTGACTGTGAAATTTCCAGACATTGATGGCTAGCAAAGACTAATAGCAGTGCTCCTGTGATGGACTCCCATCATGAAAACGCAGTTCTTCAGCTTTTTGATCCCATCTGTGTGATGCGAAGAGAGCGGGGAAGACTTTGCCTCAGCAAAGATAGGATAGTGTGTCCAAAAAGGGGCAGAGCAGCACACCAGGGTCTGTAGTGTTGTGTTTATTTACAGATGCCATGCAGTTTTACATAACTCCCTTGTTAGTTAAGGGTTGCTGATCCTACAGACTCTTACACATGTGAGCAGTTCCATCACAGTCACTGGGACGTGCATGAATTAAGATTCCTGTTTCAAGAAAGGCTTAGCAGGATCAAGGCTGGTCCTTGTGGCTGTTGAAATCTTTGAGATTGACTCGAAGGAGAAGCTAAATCCACTCAGCCCTAAACAAACTAGAAGATCCTTTCTGGCTTCTCATGACCCATCTCAGTCTCTCTTTGTCTGGTAAGGCAGTCATTCACACCTCTGAAGGATTGGCTCTGCCAGTCAATGCTCCTGGTATGCAACTATGGAGTGAGAGAGCTGGACCACACCCCCAGAACAGGTAACGTAGGTTAGCACTGGAGAGCATAGAGGCACTGACACGGACAGCACAGGTTGCTTTATTGCCTGAGGGTCATGATGCTCCCTGCCCTGCAAGGGCTGGCCCATGGTTGACTTGGAACTGAAGTCTCCAAGTCACCCGTGGGTGACTTGATTAAAATGGCAAGCATCATCCCCCTCCTCCTCTCTTCGACTGCGAGACTTCAGAAAACAGCTTTTTAAAGTCACTGAACTTTGCAGGTCCTTTAACACGAGATTTACCTCGGCTGTGGCTAGCACAAGTCAATCACAAGTGAAGACATTTAGCATAAAACCAAAGCAAGACAGCTCAGCCAGGTGGATAAAAAAGCATTGCAAACCCAGGCTGGAATTTTCTGGACATTTGCAGCTTTTTCTCTACCTTGAATACAAACTCTATGTTTTACTCCATCACAGCTAAGGACCAGGGAGCAACTGAACCAAAGTCAGACGTGCCGGCTGTGCCAGGCGGCTTCTTTTTGAGAATGGGTGGGAAGGCACAAAATTTCCTTCCAATTACTGCAAATTTTAATGTAGAGAAATTTTAAAAAATCAGAAGAATTACCAATTAATTAGAAAAGTTTAAAAGGGAACCCAGGCAATGGAGCTCTCCCACTCTACAACCTGTCACTGCCTTCAATGTCCTTATTTTATTTATTTTATAATCATTTTTATTCCCTTTAAGACTTTTCCTAAATTACTGTCAAATCCCTTTTAAAAATCAGCTTCAAACTACTATCACCTCCTTATTATTGGTTTATCTAGATAGATTTGATAAAAAATCTTTTTAACTCTTGAAAAGTTGTAATTCTTTCATGTGCATCAGTAAGAAATTAAAAATTCAATACAATAAAAAAAAGAAACATTAAAGTTGCCATTCTTCAGGTCAGTGAGAAGCTCTTCAAACATATTCATACAAACACACAAGAGTACAGACTTCACATGGTGTCTTCTTTAAGATAGTTTTGAATTCCACATTATTGTGAATAAAAATTCCTAGGAAAATATGCTAATAATGTCAAAACCACCTGCGTTTCAAGTATCTTTGTGTGTGTAAGTGGTGTGTTTTTGTTTAACAGAACACAAGAGCACCTGACTATGAGGAAGTTACACAACAGATATAATTACTTAATTAGATCCTCATGATATTTCCAGACAATCAGGTCCAGAATTCTCAGAATCATCTTGGGTCAAATTCCACAACATCCACTAAAGTGAAACAATGTTGTTTATTGATATGACTCAGATCAGACTCCTTATATTTTTCAGGGATTTCAGCATATGTTAGCATGTTGCTTAAATCTTGTAGTGGTTATTACTTCTTGTTTACTACATATTATGTTGCCTTAGTAACATCTTAGCTTGTTTATTTACCTTCAGAGCCAGGTCCTTTGTATTACAGTCTAAAGAGTTTTCTAGCTTATAACATCAGAATTTTAGTTATCTTTAATGGCAACACCACAGATTTGCACTAAAATAAACATAAAGTTCTTCATTAACTTTAGAATGTGTACAGACTCAGCCTTATATTTTTTACAAAATCAAGCATGGCAGATTCTTCACAATACTTCTTAAAACAGTACTTGACTTCCATCTGAATCCTTATGATGAGCTGCAGTATAACATTGCAGCCACCAAATATGGTGCATCAGCATTTACCATCTCAGCTTATAGGCGCATTTAGTCATCTAAATGATCTGACAATAATTAAGCAAAAAAACTGGAGGAATTTTTAAAAATCTGGCTCTCAGCAACCTGTCAAAAGCTATATCCTTAAATTCGAGGCAAGAATTCAATACTTCATAGGTATCATGACTGAGCTTAAGCCATCAATTTGTTCCTTGCTGTAATTCAAGGAAAATTTTTTCCTTCCCCCTTTGCCCTCCTGTAATGTATTGTGTCTTTCATTCTTGCCATGCTAAAAGGTTAAGGATGCAGAGTGTACAGCAGTAAGAGCACTTTTTACTTTTACACTGGTAACATCATGTCCTTGTAGGGAATGTAACACAACCTGCTTAAATTCCATCTGCTTCTACCTTTGGTGAATTTAATATGTTAAATATGCTGCAGTTTATGCCATACTTAAAAGTAAAAAAAACAAATTTAGAGAAAGCTTTCATGGCTCATGCATCACGCAGGCATGAGCACTTATTTTAAAAGCAGAAGCAGAAATCCGCAATCCAAGAATGACCTGATAAAGGCTGGACCAAAGTTTCCAAAGGCAGTTCCTGGTGGCAGGCTTCCAAGCCCATGTTAGGCTCCCAAGCCCACATTAATCTTACAGCTTTCACCCAAAAACAGGGGGTTAAGCCCTTTGAGAAGGAGCCTTACTGCATTTCAGTAGTCACCTGCTGTTTTTGCAGGGAAGGAGCCAAGGATTGCCAAAAACAAGTCTTGCTGGATCTGTGTTGTGCCAAGGTATGGGCTGGGAATGGAGCAGGTCTATTGTCTGTGCCAGGAAGGAGATCACTCTCAGCATCCAGGGAAGAGCTGCAGGCTTTAGGGAGTCAGTAAACCTCAAAAACTAGGTGCTCTGAAATAGCACTCTCAGCAGAAATCTTTAGGGGTATAATGCTGGACATTTAAAGCAAAACTCAGAAATAATTAAGTGACCAGACTCACATTTGGTTTGACTTAAAACCACTAAGTGCCTTTATGTCCCACTAATGCCAAAAGCTACTGTGGCTTTTTTATGGAAGAGACAAATCTGGAATGTAAAATTAAGCAAAATATTTGAAAACTTTGGCCTATAAACCTTGTGTGTGTAGCCAGTCTAAACAAAACTCCTGAATATTTAAAATCTTGTTTCCTTTTTATTGGACATAATTTTGGGTTTAGGAAAAAGAAGAATGGAAATAAAACCTCCCATTTTTATTCACAGGATTCATTTAGATGACTTCATGAGATCACAGTCAGATACATAAACTAAATTAAACCATGCAGATAAGTCTTCCTATGATTGAAAAGAAAGTTAGGGAAGAACAAATGACCATTTTTTCCCCTTCTGTCTGATTCATTTTTAACCGTTCTTCCTTGTGCAGCCACCGCTACCATTCATGGTGAAGTTTAAGGGGATTAAGAAAAAGAATGTATAGCACTCTGATGCATTTACAATCACTTACTTAATTTTAAATATTGCATGTGGAAGTTTTACAATACTAAATCCAAAAGACTAATCTTGAAAACTTGCTAGGAACCCTGAGCAGTGGAGTAACCCCACCACTCTCATTTTTCAGTGGAACTTACAACCCCAAGCTGTAAGTCACTGTAGGGTAATGACATATGTGACTTTCCTCAGAAAACCCACTCTTGGCTGGAAGTTTGGCAAGTTTAAAATCAACCCCTCTGTTGGTGTTTACATGCTGCAGAGAACCTGACATGTTCCAACAAAGCCTGTGTGAAACTTTCAGAATATTTGCTTCCAATATACTGGGTGTGTTCACACTTTTCTTTTAAACCTTAGGCAATAGCACACCTACCTGTGCTGTCAGTTTGTTGTTAAGCCATCACACTGGAGAGAGAAGCCACTGGCTTTTGAAAGAGGGCTTGTTCAGTACAGCTGCTGTCTACTTTATGGAAAGCTTTAGGCTTTCTTTTGCCTTTCTCATTCACACGAGGAAGTTCTCATTTCCAAGCCAGTCTGAATTAACTCATATGCTGCTACACAGACATATTTATAATTTTTTTTTTACCCTGAACAATGTTTCTTGTTAATAATTAAAAAACACTTGGGTTGGTATAAATCAGTAGCTCAGATTTGCTGTTGTCATTCTATAGTAAATAACCTTCTGAGTTACTTGTAAAAGGAACTGTCCCAGAAAGGGGAGAAAATCTCTTCAATTAAATCATAAAAATTTTATAACATATATTGCCATCTTGGGGAAAAAAAGTTCAAATTTTTGTAAAACCATGCAATCAAAGTTGGAAAAAAGTGTAATGCAACTCAAATCCTATGAAAACCATTTAAATAATGCATTTTACTGTGTAAGCAGGTGGGCAACTAGAGATCTCACACGCTATCCATTACAATATGCAGAGGATGGGCTGTTTCTTGTAGAGGTGTTGAAACTCGATGGTGTGTTGAAATGTGTGTTCATATCCAAGTGTAGGTAACCAGTTTTGTTCAGGAACAGACAAAGCTACTTTTAATTACAGCCCTCATATTAAAAGCTGAGCATGTACTTGTCTTTGCAGAACTGTGGCCAAAATGACTTTGCAATGCAAAAGATGAGGCAGGTCACTCATTTCTCTGGTGAATTCTTATGTGCTCCTGGGTTAGATAAGCAAAACAGTACTTCACTCTCAAATTCAGATCAGTCCTAGTTTGCTTTGTTTTGCAATCATTCCGCCATAGGAGGCTTGCAGTTCAGTCTTCACTATTTGTGGGTTTAGAAAGCAAAATTAAAATGTGAAACCCTATCAACATGTGAACTCTGCACCCTCTGACATATGGGGCATGCCCCTCATCCAACACAATCTTTGGTTAACAGCTGTGAGGAGTTTTACCAGGCTAAACAGCTTTTTAGTCTAACCCAGGGGAACTGGCATGTGTTAGTACAGCTACAGAAGGTCTCTGCTGTCCCTAAATGCAAAAACATATTGAGGATTGCAAAGAAAAAGTTACAAGGGGGACAGAGTTCAAATAAAATTTGTTCTCTGCTTCATGGCAAGATCAATCTATGCTCACAAACACATTCAACTCAGCCACAGGTTTGCATTTGTGAATGCTCAGTATGAAGAGCTCTCATTGACATCCCCAGGAACACTGGCACACAGAAACACTGCTCCTCTGTGTAGTGCAGACAATTTGCACCACCTGATGATTCCATTCAAAGTGCTTACAAGATGAGGTTAGAGGGCTGTGTTCCTTTATAAGCAAAATGGGAGGCAGAATCACTTTTGTTTCATTTTTCTGGGGGGATTCTTGCCAGTGGAATATCCTTCAAACTCATCCTGGTATGCAACAATCCATGTGCATAACGAGACCTGAATATGGCAAAGGAAAAAGATTTACCTGGGCAAATTTTTGGTGTGGCCACTGCCCGAAGGTATTCCTCGGAGCAGCATGCATCGAAGTTTTTCCACTCAGAGTAACAATGGAATATTAACAGCATGCCAACTGTTGTCTGTATCTAGGGCTGCCATACTTCTGCACCTGATTCTTCTATAATGCAGATGATGCATACGGATCTTAACAAATCTGTTATGCAAATAGAGGCAGACCAATATATCCTGGAACTTGAGGCTACCTGTACCTTTAAGTTCATGCCCAGTTGCCCTCCAGGGCATGCAGAACCTGGTCAGACCCAGTAGCCTGAGCAGGCACCAGACAGCCTAAAGCACTGAGCAAATGGCAACATGTTCTTTTCCTGCCAGACAAACAAAAAGATAAATTATTTTCAAGGAAAACTGGATATATGGTAGCAGTGTCCACATAATAAAGAATCCAGACTAGTTTAACTAAGTCTGACTGCAGGACAGTCTGTTCAGGCCACTGTAGCCTGTAAAAAGCCCATTGACCACTTCAAATCGCTGCTGTGCTGCGTGGGAGGGGACATGAACACTTAGGTGCCACAGACACATGAGAGTCAGGGAAAGATGGGTGTTTACTCTCTTGTCAGTGTGAAGGGTTGTTTCATTATTCTGGCTTTGTCTGAGTTCCTCTGCCTCTTGCCAAGTTAAACTTCCATTATCACAATAATTCTAGGTGCTGCTAAAGGCGTTTGGCGAAGCATGAGGAAAGCTAATTGACACGGAAAAGGAAAATTTGCAGGCCACGTTTTCTCCCGTGGAAATTATGTTAAATTGTTGCTGCTGCATTGCGCAAATCATATTGATGCATTAACTTGACTATTGCTTGTCTTTACCTCGATCTCACCCAAATACTATGCTTTTTTACGAACCCTTTTTAGTTCTTAGTTGACTGCTTTCTGGAGAACAACTCACAAAGGCATCCTAGAGAGCAGCTTCCTTCGCATCGCTTCAAATGCTGATATGGAACACCAGTTATTCAACAGCACAATTTTTTCCTTAAAAAGGAGGAATACTTGATGAAACCAGCTAACATTTCTCTAAAGGAATTGACAATACTGACTGCAGTCAGGCTCTGCTGTGCCTTGTGCCATGGCATGAGCTGAAGCTCCGCAGTGCAGCAGGGCTGCTGCCAGGTGAAGGTTAAGTCCTTCGTGGCGGCTCTGCCGTGCCCTGCTGAACTATTCTTGCCTGTCATCATCATCCTCATGCACCACCTCAGGTAAAACCCCGACCTAGCCCATGCTGCTTGAAAGTCATATTCACTGCTCCTGTGGTGACAACTTCATGTGACAGCAGGGTTGCCATCCTTCCCCATCAAAGGTACAAAAAGCACCACTGCCAGAAAACAGCAACATTTTTAAGCATTTAGTTCTGCCTTGTCTCTTTGTTCAGTGCTCACCCACGCTGACTCTGTCATTAGTTTCTAACAATTTAAGGCATTCCTGTTTTCAGCTTTCTCTGAAGCAGCATGTAAGCCTCTGACAGTCATATCTCACCGATATTTTTCTGTAATTTAGCAAATCTAAATATGGATCAGAATCTGACTTCAAAAAATTGAATCAACAGACACTTTATAAATTTTACACTATTTTCACCTACCCATTGCAGTGACCAAAGCAAGGACTATTAGTTTTTTATAGTGTTGAAAGTATACAACATTTATAATTCATAACTATTTTATAAATGCATAAAAGCTTAAGTAAATTACTTCACTGCAAAGTGCTGAGATACATGCCCACTAAATTGTGGCCAAATCTGAAGATGGCTATGAATGAGTCCCTCAGAAATATTTAAAAAAAAAAAAAAAGAAGAACAACAAACATTGATGTTAAAATATTTTTAATTATTTACGTCTCTGTTGTTTCATTGTATCTTAGATGTCATTTTAAAAATGAAGTGATATTTTATCTTGATTACTAACAAATATATTATTACTATTTTGCTATGGACTTCACAACACTATCTGTCTTGCTAATAGATATTTTCCTCTTTAGAGAAAGTGAGAACAATTATGTTTTATTTAGAGAACAATAATATTCTTGATTGTTCATCCTCACTGTTCTGGAAGAACAATGAAACAGCGCTTACATGAAGGATTTACTGGTTTACATGCCAGGACAAAAACAGATGGACAAAACAAGTTTAGACAACCGAATCTGAAAAATTGGATGACCTTTATTTCACAAACAAAGTTACAGAAATTCAGAAAAAGCCAAACGTTATTTTATTGCCTTCAATGGAGAAATTCCAGTATTTGTGCTAGAGCCAACCACTTTAATTTAAACCTGACGATGTAAGTTAGTAGCTAGCCCTTATGGCCAATACAACATCACTCCTAAAGCACAAATATCTCAAATGCTTTACAAAAAGCTCCACTCCATCCCCCAAAAGACTTATCATTGTCTTACCTAAGGGTAAGATCAGACCTAATGAAGGAGGTATAGGGGTTTGGGTTTGGTTTGGGGTTTTTTTTTGCATTTGGTAGCATGGACTCATAGCCAAGATCAAGTGACTGGCAGTGACAATGTCAAGTTTGGGTGACAGCTCCTGACTCTGACAGCTCAGGGGTGAGAATAAGGCAGAAATACACCAGGCAGATAAAACAAGAAGTCTGGTAGGCTGTTAAAGAGTTAAGGAGGAAAGAGAAAAACATACCCTTGTTTACAACAAAGCACAAGGTTCAGATTGCTGGTTTTAAGGCATGCAAATGGAAATTACACAAAGGAAGTCTTCCATTGGTGTTTCTAAAATATCCAATATTGCTCTTTGCTGAAATCATAAGAATTGAAGTAATCAAGGTGGGAAGCCAAGATATGGCAAGACCACTGCAACAAGTAAGTTTTGTATCTATGCACATATATTTCAGATTTGGAAGGGGTATTTAAACCCTGTAAAATCTATTAAATACAAATACTGAATTAAAAATATTCCCACACGTATTCTTCACACCCATTTGAGAGCACAAGTGTGAACTGAAATTATCATGAAAAGCTGATGACTGTCCTTTCAGCTTTAAACACAATGTGTTCTAAGAAGCTAGAGCTTCAAACTAAACGAAAGGAAAGTTAACACCTACACAGGAGAATCACCTTATATGGAAGCAAATAGAAAACCTTCGAAAATATGGAATAGCGAAGTTTGGGAATCACAGTCCATTCAACAATCAAGCCCCAGAAACAGCTAGGTATTTGGTAGATTTGCGGGTAGATATAGAAAATTGCTTCCTTTCCATCTACCTACTGTTAAGAGATCAATATATTATTGACACATAACAACACACTAGAAATCAGCTGCTATTGTAGGAAAAAATCAAGGCCACTTCTCATGTCCATGTGGTCTTCCCCAGAGAAGCATCCTACTCACTAAGGATTCCTGTCAATCTTTCTGTCCCTCACTGCACTGATCACACTGGGAACTTATGCTCACACACAGCGAGGGATGAGCTCAGGCTCATGTGAATGGGTAGGTCCTTCCTCCATACAGCTCTTACGCAAAAACCAACTTAATCCGTGACAGAAAGGGCAGCCCTCATGAGAGTACATCAGGCAATGTAGCAGAGGGACAGCCTTGGCCTTACATTTTTGAATGGATACTTACAATCCCACTGTGGGAATATGGGTTTGTTATGTTCTATATGGTTTTGTGCAAATTCCATATCTAGAAAATTCATTTAGTACCATGATTTTTCTAAAAAGAAAGAAATTTATAAGAGCCTGAGGACATTTACCCTTCACTTCATTGCCTGTCCAGGCAGTGTCTCCTCTACAGTCGTGTCATGCACAGAACATGGACTTATGCATCTGCTTGAAGTGGCTGGTATTCTAAACTGTACACTGTCATGTCAGAATATCATTTTTAAGAGACCTCTCTGCCTGGATTTCTGGTGCTTATGATTTTGGTCTTGGCTTAGTCCGTGTACACCCCGATGCCCAAGTTATTCTTCATGGACTTTAATGGGACTCTGCCCTGGCTCAGGAGAGACAGGATCAGGCCCCAGATACAATCTGTGACTGCAATAGAACCAAGCACTTTCGCTTTCATGTGAAAGAGCTTCTCTGCAATCATTTTCCTGACTGCTTGAGTTGCGAGCCAGGAAAGATGCTGAGGCAGACCACATAATATTATGACCTTAAGAATTTTTATTTTCTTTTTTTGGCAGGGATAAAGTGCTCCCTCTTTCTCATCTCTCAGCACTATCAGCCTTTGTTTCTCAGAGCTGTTCAAAGATCCAAAAAGACAGAATCCTCCTGTTCCTCCTTTTGCAAAACAAGCTGCTGTATTCAGAATGAAAATGCTCTGCAAAGATCCAGCTTTTTATTCTCAGTAATTCCGTTTTTCTTTTTTAGCAGAAAGTGGTTTAATTCTGTCTAACAAGCAATTAATATGTTCTTCCAAACAAATCAGAACTGGAGAACCAAATTAACACCCTTCAAGACTGATATATCAACACCGGATTTCACAGAATGCTTTATGACCCTTCCACCTAATCTAATGGATGGATTTTAAACATAAGAAAGCCTTAACATGGCTTGAATTTGAACACTTTGACTTCTTATAAGTGTGTATCACTAATTACAGTGAGACTTTATTAAACCAAGTAGTCGCCTGTGTATTTCAAAGATCAGAAAACCTTTTAAGAAACCAGCGACCATTAAATATTACATTCACTGTTATTTTTATTGAGAAATACCCAGTGAAGGAATATTTACCATTTCAGTACTGCATACATATCAAGATTATTTGTAAATCGAAAATCAACTAAATATTAAACACATAGCAGTATCTAGTCAGAACCAGGGATATCAGCTGCTGATTTTTTTCCACTTGTCTTTCACTTCCTTCAGCTCATAAACAGATTTAATAAAAAAAGAATCATGGAATCAAAACAACATATTCATGGGGAGGTATGTTCATTTAAGCAACAGGCTGTTCCAATGTAGCTTTTAATAAGATAGATGAAATTGAGTAAGTGATAATTTAACCAATGACAGCAATGGTTTTGCATACATTGCAATAATGCCAAGCTTTGAATTCTAATGAATCCTCTGTTTTTCTCATAAAACCTCAGCTCTTATACTCAGTTAATTAAGCAGTAATTTCATTTTTTATTTGGGGGAGTGTGCAGAAAGGTACAATTCTAGGTGTTGTATTTAACAAAGAAAAAGCTGATATGAAGGAAACACCTTAGAAAACAGTGAAGAAAAAAAGGACACAATGTTCAAAATTACACAGGTTTTGTGTTGTATGGCGGGCAGAGCTCATGATTATATATATATTCAAAATATCCACACCAGGATGTAGATGCTGGTAGTCCAGGTGATACCATTGCCGCAGCACCTGCAAAAAAAGATGGAGCAGACTGGGAATATCATTTGTGCTGCTGAGCTGTTCATGGATTAATATCCAGGATAATATCCAGCATCAGAGCATATAGCCCCCATGAGAGTGGTTGAGTTTACACGGAGTTAAATAGCCTAAATAAACAGGCAACAGCAGGGCAAGATCCTAATGATGCCTCACTCACACAGGGTAACTTTGTCCTGAAGAAGTGCCTCTGAAAACAAGACTAAATCAGCCTGCATGCCTGTACAGCTTCTGCACTGCCAAATCTGGCAGCAGAGGTTTCTGCCAATTATTTTTCGTTAAGGGAATTGGACTGCAGCCTGTGATTCATTTTACATATAGTAGAGCAAGGGTTGGCCTACATATAAAAATTCACACTGGTATAACTGTGTCAATTTGGGGTGTGATATTTTGCTGACAGCTTTACCTTTAAAAGACCTAAAGTAGATGTGGTTAAATCTGTGCCCGGATACCTTATACTCACTGAGGTTGTTTGTTGGGTTGGTATTTTTTTCCTGGTTTTCAGCTAGAATAAACAGGCTAAACTATACATCTATAGCACCTTACAGCAGGCTGCATATTTATCTGTTCTTATCAAAATAATACAGATGACACGCAAGTCCAGACATGTACCAGAAGCTCCCCTCCAAAAAAGAGAGGATCATTAATAGGCCCTTTGCACCAGTCATCTCTTTACAGAATCACAGAACTGCTAAGCCTGGAAGGGATCTCCAGAGGTCATCTGGTCCAATCGCCCTGCTCAAGCAGGACCACTCAAAGCTGGTTGTACAGGACCGTGTCCAGACTGCTTTTGAACGTCCTCAAAGACGGAAAATCCACAACCCTCCTGGGCAGCCAGTGCTCAGTCACCCTCACAGAGAAAAAATATTTCCCAATATTCAGACTGAATCTTTACAAGAAGAATAAACTTGTTGGGTACAGATATTTTAAAAATGTACCAAATATACCAAAATTTTAAAGAGGTCGACTAAAATATATAACACCCAGTGTTGCCAGAAATGAGTCCATGTCTTTGTTCTAAAAATGGTATCAATGCAATGGCCTCTTTATTCACACTTTCTAGAGATCAGTGTTTTTTACTGAGTAGGGCAATTCACCATATTTAATTGGAAAGCAAGGAAGTCTGAAACTAAACCCCCCCTTAGATATCAGCAAACTGAGGCTTGTCAGAAATGCACAATCAAAAATGAGCTTAATTTTTAATATGAGTTCCCAGTTTACTTCTCATGTTAGTTGTAGATAGAAGGAGATCATAATATAATACTAAATGTTTTAGAAGTCACGATTGACATGGGGAAAAAATTACTTTGTTAACCAACTACATCTTGTTTTATTAGAATCATTATTTCTAAGAAGACTGAGCAATGAAAAATGAATTGGCTTTCATTTTTAGCATTTCCTTCCCCCATTAATACTCCTCATCAATTGCAGTAATCATTTTCAGTTTGACCCACTGAGACTTCAAATTGTAGGGTCTGGAGGGGGTAGATGGCTTTTGCATCTTTTTCATACACTATTTTCTCTGACAAAACTAGCTTGGCAACCACATGTCAGGCTCTTGGCAAAGTATCTGACCTGACCATTTTAAGCACTGTTTTCTTAATATAATGTTGACATATGGCTATTGTGCTCTTAATGTAGTTATTTTGTGTCTGCTGTGTTGTTGCTATCTCATCTTCTGAATTTTCTTCAGGCAATTACTGTCAGAGGCATTTAATTTCTTCTGCTACATATTAACCAGTTGCCAACATTTCCCTCTTTTTTTGTGTGGAGGGGGTGTTTGTGAGACCAAAGCAATACTATTGCAAGGTGTCCTAGGTGTATCTGTATATTTGCAAGGCCATCTAAAAATATTCTGATCACACACCAAAGAAAGGTAGAGAAGCTCTGGAGAGAATAAAGCTTTTCTTTTAGCCTTCACATGTCGTGAAGGCAGAAAAAAACACGCTATGTTGCTTTCATGTCTAATATGTTGAATAGTTCCCTGTGGTTAATTACACTGCATCGTGAAAGGTGCCACAATCAGGCAGTAGGTTTAAGTCAGTTGAAAGTGATGTGAGGAAACAGATGGAAAATAACTCAGGTAACCATAGAAAGCAAGTACAAGAGCTCTAGTCATAAGTAGCTAAAATACCACATTTAACCATTTTATTCAGTGAAAAAGGAAACACCCCTGAAAGAAAAAACAGTACAAGCTAACACACATTGCTCACTACCACGTGTTGACAATATTTTGACCTTGAGCATTCAAGACCAAAGGTACATATGATAAACTGAGAAATTAAATAGCTGGTAGGCACAGATTTAACACAGGACAGGGGACGGGATGTCCTTCATATTAACTCTTGCTGGTTCACAACACACTCTATATCCTGTGATAGGGAGCAGCTGCCCTCCTGCAATGACGTCCAACATCCATCAAGGCTGCATCCTCCCTAACCAGCCTGTACTATTTATTATAGTGTATGGCTTCTGTTTGGTTCTTATGTCTGGTTCTAATGTCCCTTAACTCTGAACTATGGAAAAGCTACCAAAAGAGGGTGAGATCAGGAAGTTTTTGTCCTACCGGGCTTTACAGGGCTAAGTCTGAATGGTCCTCTGAGAAGCTTCTCTCTCTTTCCATTAACTGTAAATAATTCACCTCACAGGCACCTAAACTGGGCAGTGTGAGGACCTGCTCATCATCACTGCGTTACAGTGCTTTGTTCACATTCCCGTGTATGACGCAACTTCATTTTTCTGTGTCTCTGCTTAGAGAGTGGGGTGGCAAGACCTACTTCACCAGCTGCAAGTATTGCAGCATGTTATCAGGTGATCAGCTTCGCCTTTACAGGCATGATTCGTGGTCGTAATGTTTGCTTTCACAGAACAAATTGCAGATCCCTAGAAAATCAGCGTCTAAATTTGTTGCAGAAACTCATTTTGAATGCAAGCTAAGTCCTATGTTTTCAGATTGTACCCCACAAATACTAAAATAAGCACTTCCTGGGGGCTGGAAAATAAACCTTGAAAAGATATACCCTTGATTTCTCAGAGAAGCAAGAGTAGATATTTGAAGAGAAAGACTGAAAGATATGTTATCTATTCCTATACTTCATAGTTCACCACATTCTGTACTGAAATTCAACCAACCATTAAGTCATAGGATAGCATGTACTATTTACAACAAACTAAATATAACAGTTGGTTTTACTCACAATTGCCCATGCTTTTCTTTAGTGATTTCTAAAGGAATTTTATCATACGACCATAGGTTTCACAAATGCCAGTTAGACAGACATGACAAGGGTACTGATAATATCATAAAAGCAGCAGTTACACTTTACTTGAGCACTTAGAATAAATTGTGTCTGTAGCAGCTAATCAGACAACTGGTTAGCAATTTAGAAACCAGTTTATTCATAAAATTAAATGTAGCATCAAAAACAATGTGGCAATATGACTAAGCTGTGATCATATAGGTTGGAGCATATTGGACAAGAGACCTGTTTGCAAAGTTCATGAGAATTCGGCTGTGCTGCAATATTCTGTCAGCCATCATCATTATCTTGTACAGGTACCTAGTGGACAAAATAACAATCTGAACTACAGAGAAACTGTTAAAATTCACAGTTGAGTGAAATGCTGATTACAGCAGCAACCCTCTTTTCTTCTCCCTGTCACTCCCACCCTTTTGTTCTCTTCCACTTTGCTTTTCTCCTCGGAACAGCAGACAGCGGTACAATGGTGCGGGTAACATGTGGTATATTGGTCTTATTAGCACTCATTTACACCGAGCCACGTAGCTGCACTCCTCCCAAACCCACACTGCTCAGCACCCCTACTGCCAGGGCACACACCTGCCTGCACAAGGGATTGGGACACCTTCTTCTGTCATGGGCTGTCTTCTCATCTGCCCCAGCAAAGAAGAGCTGCTTTCTGCCCCCTTTGTGCATTCAAATGCCTCATTGTTTAAATCAAATTACAAGCTCACATTCTGGCCAATCTCTCTATCCCCCGAAACCAAGTTTGAATGTAAAAGATAATACAGTATTTACCATAAATATTACTCTGTTCCATGACTGTAATTTTTATCTCCTAATTGAAATGTTTCTTATTTTCCTTGCCTCAGTGAGCTATTTTAAGGAATAGCTGAATGAGATTGTGTTGGAAGACACACAGAGTATTGTTCAAAAGAGAGGGGGGGTTTTTTTCAGAGAGCAAAATATACCATTTCCAAAATAAGTTTACCTGACATGTACCTAGATTGTTAAAAAAGGTGGTCCTTTCCACCAGCTTTCATAGCCAAGTCATTATGAAAGCAGAATTTATTAAAAGTTATCTAAAGAACACCAGTATGTCATGGCTGGATGTAATCCTTCTGTGAGGACTAACATAGGCTACAAAAATATCCACCCATCTAAAGCATCCTTTCAAGTGCCACAATGTCCCTGTTGCTTGCTGAAGGAAGGACCTCATTTTTTAAGGGACATTGTAAGACTCCTTAAACCTCAGCAAACCATACTTGGCTCAATATTTTTACTTCAAAATGTAAAGAATTACTTTATGTTTTTCGTGGTTATCTTAAAATAGGAAGCTACAGGAGGAAAAAATAATTTCAGACAACAGCCCAGCACCTGAATGGATTACTTGATGCCATCCCCAAAACCTGGTTCACAAAATATCTGGCTCATTGGTCAGGGAAATGGGAAGTCTGTGCAGTACCTGATCTATTATTCTGGGCTGCTAAATTTTTCTTCTTACCTTTCCATCCCTGATGGATTTTAGCTAGCATAAGTGATTAAGAAGATGTTCTAAGACAGTGCAAGTCACCTGTGAGACAACAGATACATAAAAGGAAGGGTCAGGAAAAGGACCTGCTTTGGGGCTTGGATGGAGTTGCTCCTCCATCATGCAGCAGAGTGAAAAAACAGGTGTCTGCTTTAGGACAAGGGAAACATTAAGAAAAAGAAAGGTATAAAAAAGGAAAAAATACAACTGATCTGTTTCCTTCTTCCTTTTGCTTTCTTGCCCCCCTCACCATCAGCAGAGAGATAATAAATTGAAAGACTTGGTATTGTCAGTGAATCAGGGTCCAGCCTCCATCGGTGTCTAGAATCCAATTTGAAATCATCATGCCATTTTCCAGGTAATAGATATAAAAGTTTCTGTAGGAGACAAAGCACCTGAAGTTGGATCACATCATCAGTTTTGTACTGATGAGACATTGGATGAGTTTTCTATTACATATCCGAAGAGTGAACATCTGTCTTACCAGAAAGCTTATTCAGGCTCAGCCAAAAGCTTTCATATTCAGGGATACATGTCGTAATTCGAGCCTAGTGAACTGGAGATATTCTGGGGGAAGAAATATGCCAGGACAGAATATTTTAACACAGGTGAGATTGGTCTAACATGAAAAGGACACTCAGAAAAAATCCCAGAATCTTGGGGTTTTCTATTCCTGTTTAATTCCGAGTAATTTTTTTTCCTGTAATTCTAGTCTGCTATAGTTAAACTGGACACCCAATAGGAGATAAGGCAACTCTCAAAAAAAAAAAAGGAACATTAAACAAAATAACCGTAAATTTCAAAAGCATTGGCTACAAAATAAATTTGAAGCATGTGGGTTTTTTTTATAATGACATAACAGGAAAATTCTCCCAAGATAAGGCAGACCTCCCGAGATTCAGTAAGCCTCCAGAAAGCGTTTCTGTTTGGCCATCAAGGAGATCAGGGGAATCTTCCTTTAAAGTACATGGGGAAAAGCGGGCTTTGAACATGCATGCTCTGGTTTGCCTCCTGAAGGCAGTGTCTGTGCAGTGACCAACCTCCACACTACACACCTTCCCAGAACACCTAGGGTCAGCTGGGGTAAATATTGCCCAATGTGACTATAAAATAGAACCTTCCTGGAGTCACATCATGCTATAAATCAAGTAGAAAAATTAGAAAAATTATCTTCCCAAGAGGACATTTAGAAGACAATCCATTTTGGATGCTTAGGTATCCAGGTACAAAACAAGAGGAAACAACCTGGAAACAACTTCTTCATACAGGCAGCACCATCAATTTTAGTGTAACTATTTGCATGAGTAAGTCTTTTGCAGACTCATGACTTTATTTCATAAGTACCTTTTGTAGAAATGGCATCCTAAAGCCCCTTACGGAATTAAATAACACTGTCCACTCTCTTATATCTGATATAAATTAAAGAAAACAGCATCATAAAGATATTGCACAGTGAATAAATTAAACCATTCAGTCGTAAGGCCAATGACCGAAGGAAAGAAAAATAAAGAGACATAGGCAAAGGAGGAAAGATATGTTTTAAGATGAGGTTTGAAAAGAGGTAGAGTCGATGAGGCAGAGAGAGATATTCATGCAATGGGACTGAGTACCAAGAAAAACTTTCAGATGTTCTGATGTCCAGACAAACCAACCATGGACAGGTTTGACTAGACACATGGTACATGGAGGCTGTCACACATCTTCCTACACAAACAGCAATTCTCACACCTCACAAATTAATTATAGGGAGAAGCCTGGTTCTTGACTGGTCTATAACTTGTTATGTCTCTAGTTTTGCAGTTCACTGCCCTATAAAAGGCATTTATGCTAGCACAAATCCAGCAAGACACTTGGAATATAGCTTCAACCCATAAACCAGAGACATACGGGATGTTTCCTGAGAGAAAGAACAACATTTGTGAAGGTACTCCAAATGCCTCTGCGGTTACATGCAGCCAACTTGGGATGCTTGCAATCCAAGGTGCTAAATAGGTGGACAAGACTACCGCAGTCACAGCAGTATAATCACAGCAGAAACTCCAGTCAGGTGGCATTGGGTTTGGTTTTCACTTCTATCAGAACTCATGGGCCATACCCACAGTCATGTTTAGGTGTCCTGTGCCACTAGGTTCAATGGAACTTAGATACCTAAATACCTCCATGAGCACAGGTTTTATGCCTGGTCTTCAGCAAGTCATTTAAAGATTGTGTACCTCAAACCCTTCCTTGTCAAGCTGGGATGTTAATACTTGGAACAAGTTAAGCTAGTGAAAAGTTCCTGTAATAACACACAGCACTAGAGCTATAATAGCTGCCTAACACTTTCTGTGTCACATCAACCAAGAGACAAACAACCCAATGCCACAAATAGAAACAGCTGCCACATAGGGCTTACTGCCACTACAGGAAGAGCAAGACACTGTCGGACCCAGAAAGAGATTCTGAAAGAACATTTAAAACCTGCTTGTATGACAGTTTCACTAGAGCTGATGGAATAAAGCTGGAGTCCACAGGAAAACAAACACACATGATTCCTTCCATCAGATACAGAGATAAAAGCTGTGTGCCCTTTTCCCCTCTCTCAGACTGGCTCTTTTCTCTTTAGGGGGGATGGATACACAATTGTAAAAGACTCATTGTTCTATGTACATCTTCACTCCAAGTTCTCTTACCCCTGTTCCCACATGCACCTTTTCCCAGTCATTATGTTGATCAATGTCCCAGCCTTTCTATCCCTGCCACCTTCACCAAGAAGACTCCCAACCCCATATGAATCATCTAAATTTTCTTTTCCCCTACAAAACTTATAATCTGAAGTTTCCCCTCATGACAAACAGCTTAGGTGGAACCTAAGGAGCAGCACTGCAGAAAAGGCCCTGGGGATCCTGGTCAATGGCAAGTTGAATGTGCATCAGCAGTGCCCTGAGAGCCAGGAGGGCCATCCTTGTCTTGGGGGGCATCAGACACAGCATCACCAGCCGGGCAAGGAAAAGGATTGTCCCGCTCTGCTCTGCACTGGGGTGGCCTCACCTTGAGTGCTGTGTGCAGTTTGGGGCACCACAATATAAAAAAGACATTAAGCTATTAACAAGTGTCCAAAGGAAGGCAACAAATATGGTGAAGGGTCAGGAGAGGAAGCATTATGAGAAACAGTTGAGGTCACTTGGTTTGTTCAGTGTGGAGAAGAGGAGACTGAGGGGAGACCTCATTGTTGTTTTCAACATCCTCGTGAGGGGAAGCAGAGAGGCAGGATAAGGCTGTGAATAACCTGGTCTAGTAGACTGCCAGGTAGTAACCTACCTGCCAATGGCAGCAGGGTTGGAACTAGACGATCATCAAAGTCCCTTCAAATTCAAGCCTTTCTGTGATTCTATGACTTAAACTAGGAAACCCTCAAAACCGTTGCATTGTTGAGCTGCTTCTAAAACGTCATGCTAACTTTTAATGCTCTATGGAGACAACTATTGATGAATAATATGGTCTATCCTGCTAAACAGAAAAAAGGGAAAAATTCGTTTTCTTGGTTTTGTCTGAAGACAAGAGAAAAATGTAATCTTGTAGGTCTATCAGTAGAATAGGTAGCGAGCATTTAGGTTCTCAGCTTTGGCAAAGACTTTTCGTGTTTCCCAAGCCCGGTCACACTGGCCTGTGTTTTCCATGGTGCTATCTTTTTTTACATCATGAGACACCATAGGCTTTGACTCATGATGCACTGAACACTTCCAGATTCATAGAATCATAGAAATGTAAAATCATCAAGATTGGAAGAAACCTTTAAGATCAGCAAGCCCAACCATCAACCCAGCACCACCACTGTAATCATACTATTTTATCTGGAGGTACAGCCAAATCGTGCTTCCATGAGCACTGGTTGTGAGGAGACTCAAGTAGATCGAAGAACTCATGAAAGTGCACCACTGCTTTTGAACACTTGGATATTAACAACCCTTCCTCTCAATTTTCTCCCCTTGTGCAGAAATGTTGTACCTGCTCAACACACCAGGGCATAATGAAGCTGAAATCAAAGCTTAGAAATAATATAATACTCTTGGAAGAAGCTGCCTCAGAGTAATGATTGCTTAGCAAATTCCTCCTAGGAAAGGGAAGGGGACACACGTTATGTCTTATTGAGCTTGACGGTTGAAGTGAGACCCCAAAGACTGCATGGTACATGGCAAGGTTAGACATTTGCAAAACAGACACATTCTTAATATGTTCTTTAAGTCACATGGACACTCACTAATTCTTCATTAGGCTGATAATCCCTACGCATGAAAGGACAAAGACTACAGATTTTTCCGTGCAGCCTGGGAGCCATGAGGTCAGCTTTACTGAATGAATTTATCAATAGAGTTAGAGTTTCAATTTATCTAATATGCTTTACCTAATAAGGCAGTTCCTGTCGTAATTGCTGTTGTAGAGATAGGAGGTTAATCTTTTAAGTAATGGCACTGGATACACCTGCTGAGAGATGATCTGGAGCTCTCCAATAAAACATTCATGGCTTCATGCCTCCTCTGCTGCACTTAAATCTATGTTAACAGTTTCAAAGAGCTAAAAAGCCAAGTATATGCTCTGCAGTGATCAGTGGCACCACGGTTAGATATCATTGCATTCAGCTCAGTTGGATAAAAGTTCAGTCTTTGGTAGATTTAGTAGTGGGTGGAAATGACAGATGGAATTTAAGTCTTTGGTTCAAAGGCTTTGTTCTCCTCCTGCATTAGTGCAAAGTTTTCTGTGATGTTTTGCTTTCTTTCCAAAAGACCTGAAGCATCAATCATTTTGCTTTGTTCCCCTTAGAAAATAAAATAAACCAAAAAAATAGTATTTACTGAGTACAGTGCGAGGAGAGGGAAGGGGCAAAAAGGGACACACATCCACCCCTTCCCTACTGAGGTGACCCTGAGAAGAATACATAGGGCAATTGAAGGATTTAGAAAACAATGAACTAGAAGTAACTGGTAAGAATGGCAGAACTTCACAGGAATGACTCTGCCATATAATAAAACTGCCATGTGGTTGAGTAGCACTTAAAAACTAATTACACCATACTATTAAATCCAGGGGACAGAGGTTGTTTTCATCTGTTAATGACAGATTTAAGAAAGACTATGATCATCAGGTGAAGAATGGTATTCAAGTGTGAATCATCAAGCTCCCAAAACTACTGTTTTCTTTCTGAAAAATAAGAAGCATCTCTTGCACAATGGTCATGTTACTAGTGCAGGTCAAGCACAGAGTATGATTTATGGGTATATGTCCTAGGTTACAATGTTAGATGTAACCAAAAGCATGTATTCTATCACCGTCTTCATAAGCTGTTAAAGCAGGTAGGGCAGTGTTCGTTATCTGCTACCATGACTCATCCTTGATAACTCCCTCCGGGAGCTATCTCTGTTTAATGGGCAATCAAGGACCCTGTCGCATGACTCATAGGTAACTCCTACCGACTATCTCCTGTTAATGGGCCCATCAATGCCGTGCCCCGTGACTCACCATCCCATTGTGAGAGGCTCCGCCCAGGAGGAGGGACTGAGCGTTTCCCATCTGTATATAATCAGAGGTTTGGAACAGCACAGCCAGATCTTACCTATGGGACTCCTGGAGGACAAGAGCTACACCACTGGGCCATCAGGCAAAGACCAGACTCTTTTCTACAGGATCATTGCTGCAATAAGACCACTTCATCTGGACTGCTACCAACACCATGGCTAACAGGGTGTCAGGTTGTATTCTGACTCTGTCAGTGGTTTTTTTGTACTATCGCATTTATTTTACTTTTTCCTATTAAATTGTATTTCTGACTTGGAGTCTCTCACTGGTTTGCTTTCAAACCTGCACAGTATCCTATTTATTATCATTAGATGGATGCTAAACTTTCAAATTGCTTTTTATAAAAGTGAGGTAGTTAACAAAGATACAATGAACGTAATTTTGAACTCGTGACCCGGTTAAGGTTGTAGATACCTGCATTCCTAGCAAATACCTGTCTGCAATGGAGAATCAGTAAACTGCCACCAGCCCACCAAAGAATACAGCTGAAGACTTAGAAGAAGAAAAGCAACAAATATAAAAGCTGAAGGTTAATGCCCAGTTACCAGTGACAAGGCCAAATATAGTCCTGGGCAATAATTTCCTCAGGATTTGAAACAAATGTCTCTTACAAGGCCTTTTTCAAGCCACATTCAGAATAGTTTGTTTGATGTGCTTTTTCCCAAAGACAGATAGTCAGATATAGAGGAAGAAGCTAGAGAACAAAGAGTTCAGCAGTAGACTAAAATATAAGGATTAAGATAAAAGAACCAATATTTCAATCCCTAAAAGGAATCCCTTTTGTTTAATCAATAAATTTTCCTATGAACAAAATGGCACTTGAAAATCCTTGAAAAATCCTACTAAAAAAAGGCACACAAGGGTTAGAATAATTTGGAAGATGCAGCATAAGTGGAGCCATACTGAATATGAAGATGAGACACATTTAGTTTAAACCTCAGAAAGGGATTTTCTCAAAGGAGGATGAAACATAATGTTTGCTATGTGCAAAACATAAAGATTGCATCACCATCCTTTTAGATATAGCATATGAACATATCTGCTGAAAGTCAAAAGTGAAAGACTCTAGGAAGCTGCCAGACCTAGGGAAAATGAATATTCTGCAAATATATTTATTTTACATGTAAAGCAAAGCAAAGAAAAATGTTGTTAAATATTTACTCATCACCCGGTAGCTTATTAATCTTTGTTGCAGCAAATACAGCTGACTACAGAGTGTGGGCAGAGATGGTCCTTACCAATAAATAAGTGGAGGATGCACCACCACAGCCTGGGGCTCCTAGGTAAGCAGAAGCCCTAACAGGAGCAGTGACTCAGCTGCATGGAGAGCTTATGCAAACCCGGCCATTACCCTTATATCCTCTTGCTTTTGTTTTTGCTCTGTGATTTCCTTCGTCTGGCCCCCAGAGCTATCCTGCTCTAGCAGACATCTCACAGCTATTACTGCAGCACCACTCCAGCATCACTGGAGTGCATGAAGACATGGACTATATTCTGATTACCTACTTTAGACACTTAATATTGGGGGCTGCAACACCTGAAAATCAAATGCCTTGTTCTAGCCTGATGACTTGGGAGCAAAGGCTCCTCAGCTGGTCTGTGGGGAATCTGATTCATGTCATCAAATGTCTTTTTCTTCCCTTGGTCCTCTAGGTTTCCTGAACATGGAACGTTCTACCTCCACCTGGTAGGAAACACAGGTTCCTAGCAGACCTGCACTGGAGCTTGGTGCAGTTTCACACCACTGCCTGCTGAGAGAGGACTCAGAAGTTCAGGCATTCTGACAGATCAAGCAGCCACAGTGATTACCTGCCTTTGCGTAGCAACATGATGGCAGATTCTCAAATCCAGGAAGGGGAGACTTAAAATCTGAACCCTACTTCAGACTGAGGGCATCAATCCCATCAAAATCCCATTTCCCTGGGAGTACCTGGCTGTACAACTTACACAATAGGAGAGAACATTCCCTTTCCTAAAATTGTGCCTTTTAAAATTGTCCCGCTACACACTCCTAGCCCCAGAGAACAGACAGGGAACCTGCCTGCACCATCCGGTAGAAGTGAAAGGTCTGATTCATGGTTGCTGTCACTCAGTGGTACTCATCAATTCAAAAGAAAAATACCAAGGCTCCTGGATCAGGAAGCAGATGGCCTTGAGAGAGTCTCCTCCTTATGGATGGCATAGAGGAAGTTCCTTGATTAGCTCTTGATCAAAAAAATTTTTAAAAAATAAAATTAACACATCACACATGGAAAAAACCACAAAATAGTTAACAGATAGCTTCATTGGAAAATGTGCTGAGTTGCAGTGGGCTCTGGCAATAAAATCACGACTGGCTGTTTTCCTTGGGGATACACTGGCCTTCAAGTGTGAGTTATTTAGCAAAAGTCCAAAGGTCTGTATTATGCAAGAAGGCAGATTAGATGGTCATAGCAGTCCCTTCTGGTCTTTTGCAATTAATCTCTGACATGATGTCAGAAGGTTGGTTCATCACAGCCTGAAAAAGAGCAATTTCCTTGCTGATAAATGAAAAAGTAAATCAATTTTTAGTCCTAGATGAGGATGGGATTCCACTGGTCCCTAGGGGCTGTTTCCGTGTTCAGGCTCTGAGCAACTGAGCAGGGGACTGCTGGACCAAACAGCATGTGCTCTTGCCAGGACCTGGATTTATTCTCACTGTTTCCAGAAAAATCACAGCCACAAAAAGTGAATTCTGGCTTCTGAAGACACTGATGAGTTTAGATGGGGTCTTGGCTTCCAGAGGAGTACAGAATGCTCAATGATTTGCAGCTAAACAAATGGTGGAAATCAGGGAAGGAAAAAGTGGGCTGATATTTATGCTGCAGGATCACAACCTCACTGCTCTACATTTTCCCCACTAATTCAGTTCTTCAAGTCAAGATTGGACACTGAAACACAGTTTTCAGGAAATGTTACTACAGAAATTGTGCAGGTATTGAGTAACTGATTCTCAGATACTTACATGACACCAGGGGTAATGCTCTTCTTACCTCCAGTTCCCCAGGGAGGGAAGTAAAATGCGAGAGGACACCGCCAAGGGACAAAAACCAAGTAAGTAAAAGAGAAGGGGTTGAAAGTGGAAAAAGTAATGTCCCAGTCCCATATTCCCACCACCAAGTTTCACAATCTCTCAAAGGTCATTCCTTCCATTTCCAAGACTCATACAACTTAAGTCTCCATGTGAATTTAAATCTCAATTTAGATAGCACTGTTTTCTCTTCCCTGTACTGGGATCTTACAAAGTGAGAAAATAGCAGTGGTCAGAGACTGTGCCTTTTTCAGCCGAGGAATGGCTGTAATTCAAAATGGCAGAAGGAAACCAAACCACAAAATGAGTTATACGCCATCATCCTCAAGCACTGAAATTGGGTGGATTTCACTGCCACTACATTCTTAATGATACCACTGCCTAGAGGATTTCTCTACAGCAAATGTAAATGTAAAGTTTTCATTAATGCAGTTGCAGAAATAATATAATTTATTACATTTTTTAATTTTCTCATTGGTTATGTTTAAGTACATAATTGATGTACACATTTGCAAGGGACAGATACAGAGGAACTGCTCAGAAATAATGTGAAGTGGACCCACAGTGTCTTTATTTTGTATTTGAGGCATCTTCCCAGTCAATGAACCTCTGTGAAAGATTAATGTCATTTGAACTTTTATTGTGGAATATCATTCGTGCACTGTCACACTTCGCACAAATGGTGCTTCAGTCACAGTTCGGTAACACTCCAGCATATTATTTCCCAGGCATTTGAGAGTTTAGAGAATTATTGAAGGGCAAACTGTACTCATTTCGTAATAAGGCAGAGTGCAGATGCAGTCTCCATATGAATTCAACAAATGGAATCAATGTTAATTTTACTGAACGTAGCAAAATAGTTGTGATAATAACCCTAGTGAAATATCCACTAGAGAAAAGAGATGGAGAATAGTGTCACAGTGTTTTATATTATCTACACAAGGGATCCTAGAAAAAATACAGAAATGGGTGTGGAAAAAATACCTTAATAATTGCTGAAAAAAATATACTCATTTGAAAATCAAAATTGTTATTTCTCCCTATCTTTATGCTTTGATTTTAAGAATTTGCTCCAGAAGAAAGAATTAAAGAAACCAGCTGAGGTTCACATCCTATTTTCACCAACCACATCCAGCTTTGAGGCAGTCTAGATGTTTCAATTTGGCATTACTGTTTGTGCAAATACGTGTTATACTGATCCTGAAAGTAAACATTTCCCAAAGCCATGATTTGTTAGCACTGTCTTCACATATTATAGTCAATTAGTCAATAATTAGTCAAATAATTAAAAATATAATTATGCAATGATGTTGCCTTATTTTTAAATTAAGGACTCATTCACAAGCTGATTCCTCTTTCTGATTATATGTTTCTATGCTGCTAAGCACAGAAAGTTTAAGCACATAAGCCTTGGTTGCTTTTTCTTCCTTTCAGATTTAAAACAGGATTCTGTTAATAAACAGACAAGTGCTTATTAATATGCTGTCACCAGCAAAGACACAAATGTGCAACTAAATACTTATGCAGCTCCCCCAGATGCAAATATATCTGTAAGAACCATCACTGATGTGTTAGAGACCTCTAGAGCTGTAGCTCTTCTCATGAAACTACAATTGCTGATATTACCAATTACTTTGTTACGGCTACGGTTCAGGTATACAATATCGAGCTTTAATTTAAAAAACTAAACAAACAAACAAAAAACCCCTACAATAAAACAAACAAACTCACTAACTAAAAATGAGACGTCCCTTGCAGAACTATCAAAATATCTCCTATACTCAGTCATAAAGAGCACAACACCCCAGCAACCACCATGGTTTCAGTATCTTTAGATACTTACTTGAAACAGAGGCATATGAGCCTTTAGGAGGACTCTTACATCCTGCAGAGGACATGGCACCATTGTTAGAGAAAGAGAGAAGTGTCAGTGCTGTGTACTGGCACCCAGAAAAGTAACTTCTACGTAAACATCACAGCCATAAGACAACCAAATCAGGAATTCTGTGTGTCTTTAACCATCCATTCTTTTATCTGATTCCCATCTATCTATACCAAGGCTGTGGGACTTCCAGTTTGCAAGGTCTGCAAGGAGGGACTAGGACAGCTTGGAGTGAAGCAAGACACACACTTCACCTCATCCTTCAGGGCTAAATCTATGTTACTAACTTAGAAACAGAAATGTATTACACCAAGGCTCTACAATGACTATATTCACGTTCCTATCTAGCTACCTTTTGTAGTCATGTTAATGACACACTAATATTCTGAGAATTTCTTTCATCTAGGCACATAGCGCCATGCTCCATTGCAGCCACTTCCTTCCTCTTTATACCTTAGGGCTGTGAAGAGACCTTATCTCCCAGCAATCTCAAAAAGTTAGAGTTGGTCACAGAATCAAACAAACACAGGACTATCCATTATTTCACCTGTAGATGGAAATGGAGACTTATGCAGAACACTTACAATTTTAACAAAACTCTTGCCAATCATCTCATGTCTTTAAAAATGCTATTATTTTAGCTGATGCAAGCCACTCCTATCAAAAACTTATAAAAGTCACTTTTCATTATTCTTAAGGTTACTTAAAATCACCACTATGGGCCAAGCCATTCTGAATTGAATCTCAGCCACAAATGTATCCTAATGTTAGAGGGTTAAATACTGAATCACAGAACCACAGAATGGGTCAGGTTGGAAGGGACCACAGTGGGTTGTCTGGCCCAACTTCCCTGCTCAAACAGGGTCATCCCAGAGCACATGGCACAGGATCGCATCCAGATGGTTCTTGAATACCTACAGTGAGGGAGACTCCACAACCTTTCTGGACAATCTGTTCCAGTGCACAGTCACCCACACAGTAAAGAGGTTCCCCATATTCCCGTGGAACTTCCTGTGCATCAGTTTCTGCCCACTGCCTCCTGTTCTATTTCTTGGCAAGAGGAGCCTGGATCCAGCTTCTTGACATCCCCCATTCAGACACCTGTATACACTGATGAGGTCCTCTCTCAGTTGTCTCTTCTCGAGGCTGAACAGGCCCAGCTCCCTCAGGCTTTCTTCATAAGAGGGATGCTCCAGATCTTTATTCACCTTTGTAGCCCTTCACTGGACCTTCTCCAGAAGCTCTGTGTTTCTCTCATACTGAGGAGCCCATAACTGGACACAGCATTCCAGATGTGGCCTCACCAGGGCTGAGTAGGACAGGTACCAGCCACTTCAGACCACTTAGGTGAGTGGGATTCTTGCCTGAATGAGAACTGACTAAAGAGATCAAGACTTGACTATGGTTATGAAGGCAAGTGTGCAATTTCAGTCACGCATAACATAAACTTCTAAACTAAATGCATCCAGTAGACTATCAAAAAGATTCATTTTTGTAATATGGATGTTTTTCCAAGAAAACTCTCAACCATAATTGGTACCAAGATGTGGGCTTGGCAGGTGTATAGAAAACTTCAATTTTTGTCTCTTAATACATGGTACTAGAGATGGGAAACATTTTTGCCTTCATACAGGACCCAGATGGCAAACTGTGAAAGCTTAATTTCAAGAGCATTCAGGCTGACAGCTCTACAAGCAGCAAGCTGAATTTAACTTATGTGATTATGACACATACACAGGACTCTTCAACCAAGTGGTCCAACACTCCACCTATTAGAGGCATGGCTATGAGATCTGTGTGTGCTGCATGAAAGCCTTTACTGTGCAGATCAGGTCTGGATTACTGCAGTAGGAACCACACGTGCACATGCATACAACTTACTTCCATGGTCTAGCTTGTCAACCGGGATATTGGTTCTATTTCTGCTTGTGCAAAGGGTAATGAAGAGTCTCCATGGTCTCAAAGGCAGAATCAATTTTACTCTGTACTTTACCTAAAGGGTTTTACTTGTGTTATGCCTTACTCAACTCCATGCTGGCACATCACCTACTGACAGCCCAGCGTTGTTTTCTGCGTTTCTTAAAATCCTGTCCCTATGTGAGCCCAAGGCCTCTGACCCTGTGATGTATGGCTGTGCAAGCCAGAGCAGCAGCATTTGTCGGGACTCTAAAAAGAGAAGGAATTGAGAGAAAGGGTCTTCAGGCCACTGGTGGTATGTTGATAAAAATTAATAAGCTCAACTGTTCAGCATTTCAAGCCAAGCAGTGGGAAACGAATTGTCTCCCAGCCGAATGAGAAGCAAGCAGTCAGACAGCTTATCAGCAAGCAGTTAATGAGACTCTAGTATTCTGAGAATCTCTTTCATCCAGGCACAAAGTTAGCAAAAGGACTAATAATCGTATGGTAATATCCCATCCTCCATTTCAGGCACCTCCTCGTCTCCCAGGTGCAAAGGTCGGTTTAAGTTTCTTTTGATCCCACATTATTTTAAGGTGTTTGTATATTTAGGGGTTGTAGATATGCAGTCAGATTGTGGTGCACAGAACAGAAGTGCATTAAAGCACCACCTTTTGTCCTTTCTGACATTTCTTTATATACCACTACTTCACAGCTCCATATGGCTGAACTTCCTGTCCCTATTTTTGGCAATGTTTGATGTTCTTTTCCATGTATTTACTTCTATACTCCATAGGTAGCACCCTTGAACCTCACAGGCTATTCTCAGTAAGAGGAAACCATGACAAAATAGTTGATCCTGATAGTGAAATTAAGAATGTCTAGAGAGAATTGACCCCTCTTTCTCCAAGTTGCAGCTGACTGTATGTTAAGTTAACCAAGCACTCCTGAACTTAATAATGCTGGGATTTGACAGATCACATTATCCTGTCATCTTTAACACTGTTTGAGGTATCTGGATCCACTGACTTTGCCTCCTTCAGCAACCCAGTGGTAGCTATTTGTCTCCCTTTCTCCCTGACTTCCCATGACACCTTGATTTGGTCTGGATCTCCAGATCTCAGCCCATCTGTTTTACCTTAACTCACAAAACTTCCTTAAAATCCCTATTTCTGGAACTTTTGGTGCTAGGAAGGCATGAGTGATAAAAAAGGCAGGAGAGGCTATTACATGTCTGACTAAAGAGCTGTGTGATCACCCTCCTTTTCCTCTGCTCACAATATGAAGGGTACACAGTCACACCAGTGGAATTCATGTTCCTCAGTGCCAAGATCATCATTTGTTTGTCCCTAAATAGCCATTAAGAATAATAAAGGGAGGGATATTTCCCATGGAGGTTGCTAGTGTTGCAGTCTCTTAAAAAGATTAGTCTCTGGAAGTATCTGGTGTGTCTAATCATCTCAAGGGTCAGTTGGAAAGAAGATTAGGACTGGTCTGATCCAATTAGCAGGGATTTGAGGAAGAAACAAAAAAAAGTTGTAGATTAACCTTTAATAAGTCCTCAGACACAGGTCTGAGGAATTGATACAGATTCTGCATAGCTGTACAAGTGTGTGTTCATTTTGGTATGTGTGGTCTTAATGGGATCACTGCTGCAAGGGGCTTTGCCCTTCAACTAAAATTTCCCTTTTTGGTGTGGGTACCTGAGTTGAGATGGCACAGAGCATCCAGCTCCCTCTGCATCTACATCCAGACTAGAACACTGCCATTAACCACCCGGGGGGAAAACCTGATGCCTTCATTTGCCCAGGTTAGAGCTGAAGGGTGAAACATTGGGTGACTTCCCTAAGTCACACAGTTACAGCAGAGAACATAGCCCTGGGATCACCAACCAAAAATTACTGCCCACAACAAAGAACTTTTCTACCTGGAGATAGAAGAAGCAGTAAGAGTTAATCCTAAAGTAGTATCACAAAGACCATCAGGAAATGGGCACAGGTTTCTATGGCACAAAAGTATTTTTAGAAAAAGCATCCTCTTTACTTCAGTTTTAAGTGTTGCTGCTAAAATTCCATTAAATCTAACTGTAACACTTAAACTAATGAAGATCCAGCAGATGTTGGATCTATGATATTTTATAGCATTGTTTTAATTGGGGAAAGAATCCAGTTTTGCTAAAATATTAATGAAAGCATGCTCATTTTGCTTCTGGATTTACTAAATGCCTCTGTTCAATAGCTTGTTCCTGTTTCCAGTTCCCACTGTTGCTTCTTTATCTTATGGGTAAGACAGCAATAGGCAAAAACAAAGAACTAATAGTCTTTGTGCACTGAACTGTTGAATGTATGCTGTGAAGAGGACAACATAGAGGCTGACATGAACATATTTTTCCCTCTATGAGTGCACCTTGGAAACATGTCCAATTGAAGCCAAATTGAATTCAGACCCCTCAAATTTCCTTTTGATTATGTCCGTACTGTGTGAAAAAAGTCACAGGAGACCTTCCAAGTCTTGAGCTTCAAACTGCAAATCTCATTTTGGACAAAATACCCCATAGTAAATTGGGAGGCTTTCATATAACAACTATGTTTGACTTACTATGAAAAGATAAAAAATCCTCAAGTTTTACACTCAGCCTAAGTCACAGGATCACAACCATCTAGGCTTGCCATGAGTCCTTGCCACTTGCAACATTTCTAAAGGTCAAGAGTGAATTCTCATTTCTGACTGACTGTCAGGAGAAGTTCTCTTTTCTATCCCCACAACAGAAACCTCAAATTGTGTCATTTCCCTAACAAGCAATCCTGTGCCTTTTTTTTTCCTGAATCACTCTGCTATACGTGCCTCTCTCATGTTATACATCTGCTGTGGCACAAGCTCATTTCCCCACTGTCATTCTCTGAGTCACTATTTGTACTTCTGTCTCATATTATGAAGAAAACATCTCTAGTGGCACTACATTTTAATTGGTATGAAAATATTTGGTAGCATAGTCAGTAACACCCACAAGTTTCATTTGTTGCTTCTCTCTCTATGGAATATTGGTATCATCATCCACTTTTAAATGGCATTACTCTATCCCTATTTTTTATTTCAGCGATGGGACTCCTGGTTTTGAGCAGTCAATTCTACTAATACGTCACAATCTTTTCAGAGAAGTATCCTAGAGACATGAGAAGGGAATAAGATCATGCCACAAACGTCAGTAGACTTTACACAAATACCTTCAGTTGCACTTAGAACCGGGGCCTGACACAAGGTAAGATAGGACCATAACACAAAGCTATTCCTGAAATTTCTATGGGCAGGTCTTCTTGGTCAGCAGCTGTGGCCACAGACCAAGCTGACTTTTGTTGGAAATGTCCCATGAGGGAAATAACTATGATCCTGTGTCCTGTGTATTACACACTGCTAGAATATCAGAGCCTTTACACCTGCAGCAATTTTAGGAAATTTAACTTTTATATATAACGTAGGGTATGGTAATGAATATGCACTGTGTGTGGCAGGAGGAAGTCTATAAACAGACTCTTGTCTATTCACAAACATTCGTGTAACAAGAAGAGCCCTCTGAACTAATACACACAGCATTCCTCTCTCCTACACGTACATGTATCCATATCCACCAGGTCAACTGATCTTCCAGTAACCCATTTTAAATAGGGCCTACAACAAGAAAAAATACTGGTTTCTGCTTGCTGTCCTTTGGAATAAAGTGCATACAGGGCATTGTGAAAAAGATCTTCTAGGTTCTAAATTAAAATGCCTTTTTATGTCTCTTCTATATTGATTGTGTCAATAACAGGGGCACTAGCTTCCTCTAATTTCATAGTTAATTCCTCTATTTTTTAGAAGCTAAGCCAAACAGTATGGAAGGGCATCGCTTTCTAAAGAAGTAACTTGGAGCTCAAATTTTGGCTGCCTTAAGCTGGGCCTAACTTTGCGTATACCAGCATAGCTGAAGGGTGTAGACCTCTCCTTTGCCCAGCTCAACCTTCCACACACCCATGGACCAATCCCACAGCCACAGCAGCCAGGAGGCTCTCATGGTGCCAGCACCATCCTGGCAGGGGAATCAGCTCTCCCTAGGAAGGGAGGAGCCCAGGCTGCCATCCCTGCTGCCATCCCTGCTCCCAATGCTGAATGAGGCACAGCACAGTCCAAAAGAAAAATAAACACGCCGAGACAAAACCTTAGCCACTTCCAGGAAACACTTTTTTGTGCTTCTCACCAATTCCTCATTTAGATGGATGTTCTTTCAACAGGTATCACCATGAGAAACACCAGAAGAGATGAAGAAGAGAGGCACTGCTCACATTCCTGTATTTTAAAGTCAGCCAGAAGCAAGGACAGTGATGGGGCATTGGGTGACCTGTTACAGCAGCCTTAGCCATGTGCTGGGCAGGTCTGAGCACAGGTCACCAGCCTCTGTGACTGTTCATGCAAACTAAACCTGCAAACTCCTGGGCAATACCTGGGGCCCGGCTCAAGCGTGGGTCTGAAGATTGCAGCAAAAGGAATGTCCCTTGATCTGGAACCAAAGCAGGGCCTAGAAGGGGACATTTATTTGCAAAGAACCTGGGCTGAATTCTGGTTCTGTTACATTCAGTATAAAACTAGGATTAAGTTATCCTGTGCTTGCACTGCTGTCAGGTAGGTCAGCTCAAGACTTCTGTCACTCAAGCAGGTGGCACACAGAGCATAAATCTGCAGATATTTACACACAGACATACAAAACCCACAATCCATTCCATTTCATGGGTCATTAAGACTGTCTGTAGTGCTTTATATGCAGTTATGAATAAATTAATTGCAAAAAATAAACAGTGGTCTTTAGTTAGAGACAAAAACTCACTTCCAGGAGTTTTTCTAAAAAAAAAAAAAAAGATGAAATGTAAGCATGAGATCCATATGAGAACAAAGAAAGTGTAATGCTCCATCTATGAAAACCAAGCAAAGTTCGGCAGAAAAGTACAAGAATGCATTTTAAAAGAAACAAAAAACAAAAAGAGTCAAAGATGGGGAAACATCTACAGCCTCGCACCCCAGCCGAGAGGGCGCCGGGGGCTGCGGTGCCAGCATCCCCCGGCGGGCTCCCCGCTCTCTCGTTCCCTGTCTCCCTCCTTCCCTCCCTTCCTCCCTCCCTCCCTGGTTCCCTCGCTCTCTGCCGCCTCCCGGCCATCGGCACGTCCATGCTGCCATCTAGTGCTGCCGCCCCGCCGCGCACCCGCCGCGCCCGACACCGCCCGGCGCCGCGGCACGACCGCAACAGGTGCGCGAGGGACGGGGACCCGCAGCTCGGGAAGGACATTGGGATGCTGGAGCGGCTCCAGAGAAGGGAAAGGGACCTGGTGAAGGGTCTGGAGCACGAGTCCGATGAGGAGCGGCTGAGGCAGCTGGGAGTGTTTAGCCTGGAGAAAAGGAGGCTCAGGAGGGACCTTATCACTCTCTGCAACTCCCTGAGAGGAGGCTGTAGCCAGGTGGGGTTCGGCCTCTTCTCGCAGGCTGTTAAAGAGCACAAGAGGTCACAGTCTTAAGCTGCACTAGGGGAGCTTCTGGTTAGACATTAGGAAGAGTTTCTTCACAGAAGGGTGGTTAGATACTGGAATGGGCTGCCCGGGAAGGTGGTGGAGTCACCATCCCTGGAAGTGTTTAAGGAAAGACTGGATGTGGCACTTTGCCATGGTCTAGTTGAGGTGGTGGTGTTCAGTCACAGGTCAGACTCAGTGATCTCAGAGGTCTTTTCCAGCCTGTGATTCTGTGACTTACTAGCTTTCCATCTTGCTTAATGTGCAGAAGGGGTTTCAACAGAATGACAGAACATCTTCTCAGAGCTGGCAGTACCAACAGCCAGCCAAGGGGAACAGCCCTCAATGGCATTGCTGAGGCCCAGGATACAACTCTGGTGTTTGACAGGGGTCAAGGTAAGCCATAGCGGGAATGGGCACAGGCAGCAGCAGCCAAAAGGGGTGCAAACACCTGAGATACAATACAAGTGGAGTTTCTTCCTAGAGTCTCTTCCCATGCAGCAGGAGACCACTGTGGCCATGCAGTCATTTTAGGACTTTAGGACTCCAAAGGCTGAATTATCTTTAGGTGTTGCTGCAAGCATCTGTTTATGTGGAGACTCAGCCAGCCCCTCCTTCCCGTTGCCCCTTCACGCAGGAGGTTTAGCATGGTCAATGAGATGGAGATGGAGCATCAGGCCAAGCCAGCACTGTGGGTCCAGAGGCTGGCAGAGGAGGAGGTGGGGAGGGTTTTCCCTTTGCATCAGAACTGTCCTTAAAAAGTGCCTCTTTAGAACCTTCACGGCATTTACACAGCCATCAATCACTAAGTAGCAGCTTGGGGAATAAGGCCAGACCAGCAACTACCAAGAATACCTGAACTGGTGGTAGTAGAAGTGCAGGAGTCCTTCCTGCCAGCACTAGTGGGTTGCACTAGCAGCCACCTAGGCCCTTGGCAGGAGGAGAGACCACTACTTTCAAATAGAGAATAAAGGAGTTTCCTGGTATCCCACAGTTTCATTTATACAAGAATCATCCAGGAGGGGAGGTGATACAGCTTCTCTTTATAATCTTCATATCTCAGAGACAATTTCTGTGATTTCATAATATGTGTGGGGTGAGATTTACTAACAGCCCCTTTGTATCTTGTCCCTTACATCCAGTGCTGCTCAGTCAAGTCTCCCTGACTCGGTTCAAATACTTCACTTTACCAAATCCCAAAGGAGGAGAAACTCTCTGCCCTGTTATCCTGCTTTGCCTGGTTGAAAAGTGAGATGCAGAGTTATGGCAAGCAAAGCAGGCAAAAGAAAATAAAGGAAAAACACGAACAACCCAGAAGACTCTGAATGCTTCAAAACCACCAAGCCAGGGAAACAGGAAGAGGTTGCATGAAACAGCAGAATGAAGGTGAGGCCAGTGAGGAATTAGCAAAGTAAGAAGGATGGAAAACTGTTTTAACTTTTTGGTTTGTTTTGTTTTTCTGATGCACACCCCTAATTTGTAAGGAAAGCAATTCTACAAAGTCTCAATTTTCTTTAAAAAAACAAGCATCCCTAATCCTCACAGCTGCAGAGACAATGGGAAAAAAGCTTGGAACTACATTCTAGCATACCCAAACCGCAGGAGAAAACAAGCAAGAAACAAAATTGTTTCGTTTGAATCCTCAGGGAATTTAAGTCCAGTTTCTTGTGGGAACTACATTTCCATATTTAGTATTATAAGGACTGAATGGATGAAAAACTACAATGATGACAACAGGAGTATTGTAATAAGAGCAAAAGCAAGGAACAAAGCGTTTACTAAAAGAAGCAGGTTTATGCAAAAGAAACATACTTACTTGCTTAAGGATCTCACACTCTGTGCTGATAGACGCTGCACCAAGACTGGAAGTTCAAACATCCTTGGATTTCTTTTTTTCTATGAAGGGAACTGTTAATTTTAAGTGTTTGGAGTCAAGGTCCTGAAGAGCAAGAAGCTCAGGTTACAGAACCCAAACCAATTTCCCTGTTTCATGCTGATCAAGCCAGCATTTTGCAGGATGGCCCAGCAGGCAGCACTGCACAATTTTGGTGGGTGTCCAGATTGCTGAACAGCTCTCCCCTTGGCAGGGGACAGATTTGGTTCTTAGTTTTGCCTTTTGATGTCTCACACAGCAACTTTCTTTGTGTAACCAGATACCTTCATCCAATACTTTACAGTATTTCGTAATTCTCAGCATTAGAGACTGGAGGCCCTTGGTTATGCCGGAATTCAGTTAGGTTGTAAGGACAGTCCTTGTTGTACTGCACTCTACTGTAGGAAAATGGGAAAGCTCCTTTATGGAGGCCAGTACTGGTCATTTCTTAAGAGCTGGTGCAAGGAGCAATCACCAGTAACTTTCTTCGGGTTTGTAACTTTTGCCTGCCAGATTTAAGGGCCAGCCTCAGAAGAGTATGAAGGAAATATGTTCCTGCCAAGACACTATTATTAGAAAAGGCTATTCATGGAACAGCCATTGCTTTGGAGTATTACTGTGGCACTGCAAACTGCTACTGATAATTGATAAGTGGCTTATAGGAGCTTTGTCTTAGAAAAGTGAGACCACATTTCCCATGGATGAAATAAAAACATTTTTACATTATTTATTCCTGTCAAAGAAAGTTTCCCACTAATAGCAGGGGAAGATGTTGATCAGCTCACAGACTTCTTTAAAATCAGCTTAAGGACAACATTGCAATCACAACAGCATTATGTGGGGGCATTTTTGTCAGCATTGACAATTTTTATCCTGTACAAATGGTGGTGTTTAACAAAGACATATGTTTACACAGATGGAGGAGGGAGGTTGTAGTAATGGTGTGATTGAAAGTAAATTGGATTGGTTGAGTAGCTGATGCCAGCTGCCGTTTCAGTCTAGGAGTAGGTGGGTACTCGAGATGGGCTGTAGTCACTGGGACCAGATATTGGAAGTTTGCTGGGTACCTGTTATCATCCATTTAGATGATCCTAAACCCATCACTCAGCAGCTGAGAGCTGGCTCAGGATTCAGTGAGGCATTTTGGGTTTGGGTGTTCCTACCCTGAAGGAAGGAATGGTATTTAAGTACACATCTCTTTAGAGGCGGGCACACAGCCCATAGGTGAAGGCTAGACTTAAGTATGCTTACAGCTCTCCAAAAGGAGAATTTAAAAAGACCACCCTCTCTCTTCCTGATGGTGGCTGACTGTCCAACAGGCCAGACACACAGACAACTGTACTGTTGTTTAGCCAAAATAGCATAACATTGACCTTGCAGAAGAAACACTGGTCCTAGAGCGCTACTGTTTTGGCTGGTCAAAGAGGGGTTTCTAAAGACAGAAGCTCATTTTCAGAATTTGGGTCTTTATGAGCTACAATTACTGGAATATTGAAGTACCCCAGAGCCAATGGGAACGACAACTTTTTCCACTTAGTGCCAGTCTCACATGAGCAAAAGGTCTGCTCCTCCTCACATCTCTGTTTACGGCCTGGTGGTGATGGTGTTGGGACAAGGGACAGAAAAGGACCAGGGAGGGCTGGGCTACATTCAAGTTTTCACTTCATTTTGTGGCATTAGGTTTTTTCCTTCTCTTCTTCCTACTCAATTAATTTAAATAATGCAGGAAAGTTTTACACACTCAGGGTCTTCACAAATAAGTCAGGTGTAGCTCTCACTGTAGTCAAGCAGATGTCCATCCATTCTACAGAAAGGTCTGCATCATGCTTCCCTATGTATTACCCTGTATGTTATGAACAGTGACTCAAAAAAACATTTTTTTAAATGTAGACACATTACAATTTTTAAAAATTCTAAAGCTATTTTTGGTGCTTTACCCAAATAACTGCTATTTCCTTTTCATAAGATATAGACCCTTGATTTACTGAATTGCAACAGACTAGCTTTGCCTGCATCAGGTTCATTATACTGGGGGTGGTGTGTGTGTAAGGCTGAAGAAAAAGGAAAACAGCACAATATGAAATTCTTAACTTCTTTAGCCAGTCATACAAATGTGAATTACAAACATAATATTAGAGAGGGCATGACTTCTGAGACATCCCATGTGAAGAACCATCCAGCTCCCATTTACAGGTTCCTAGCTTTGAAGAGGGTAAAACACACCTATTTGATAAGAACTGTGAAATTACATTTCAAGAAGCTGTTTTCACAGTGAAGGCTTATATACAAAAACACTATTTACTTTTTTTCTTAGAACAGAATTTTGCAGAATTGCACAGAGAATTTTCATTGTTGAAGCTATAACAGCAAAAAAGGTTTCAAAAACCAGTCATTATTTATTTTATATTTGCTTAGTCGGTTGAAAGGTTCAGATATAACTTAATTTAAACAGCAGGAGTATCCTTCGAGCACGTGTAATTTACTATTACAAACAGCAATGCATTTTATACACCAGAACATCTACACATATGGAGAAACAAAACCAGCTACATTGACTATAACAATAAGATTGCTTCAGCAGCCTAAATGACAGAGTTAATGCTCACCTATGTTAAATGGCTGCTATTTCCCTATTATAGTGGGTGATATATCTTCATTGTTTCAGTAATGTAGCCAACAATTGAGAGCTAAGTAGTAGCCACTCTTCACCTTCAGTAAGCTTTACAGGTATTTTATATGCAAAGAAATAGACTCCTTAAAATACACCATTTACTACATCCCACTGAATTACAGTGTATAAACAATAATGGTTATTTGCTAAAACATTACAGCACATATTTGTTGTAGCAAAGGAGGTAAAGCCATGAAACCCAAGGACAATGTATAAGCTTCTAGTTTTATACCCAGATTATGAACCTGAATGGCATTGTCAATATTGAATATGGGACTTCCATATGAATAATACAGGGATTTACAATCAAAAATCTATTGCGGCAGTTGAAGTTTTTATTAAAAAAAAAATTAGCCTTGCAGTAAAACAGATTAAATCCTCACCTTTGGACAGTCTCATGTAATGCTGAATTAGTGCTGTTTCTCTGGCCAGGAGGAGCAGCATTGTGCTGATGGAAAGTCTCTTTCTTTGAGAATTGTCTTCCAGCTTCTTTCCACTCCCTCCCAGCCTTCCCCAAAACAGGACTGCCTGTGCTGGATCGTTTACCTACCCTTTAAAGTTAAATACAAAACAATGCACCATGGGTACTTGCCCAGTGAAGGAACCATGGCCAAAAGATCACATCACAAAAGGGACACCTTGGTGTGCTATCACTTTCCACCTGTGCTATACACAGGGGCGGGGAGTTTAACCAAAACCTTGACAAGTAATTAAAAAGAAACACATTTATATAAGATATATACTGTTGTGTATATTGGAAGTCTAGAAAGGAGACAACAGCTCCTTAGAGAAATGTGAAAGATCAAAACCCACTAATAACATTAATTGCTGGAAAGAGCACAAATACCACGGTCAGGGTGGTGTTTAACTCCAGTTAAGGCAGCAGATGCCTCGGGCACCTTATGCAGGCAGCCCTGCTGAAATAGATCATGTTGTGCAAAGCTTTTGAAACGTAACATATGCAAAGAAAGCTGATTTTTTTTGTTTTTAAACAATTCAAAAGGGTATTTGTTAGCAAAAGTTCTTTGCTGCCTAGAACTTCAACAAATCAGTAAGGACTATTTTGAGATGAAAACTGGCTTTTGATCGTGCCTTTCAACATGGTGATGCAGCCAACGTATAACTCAGTAAGGAAAGTTGCTTGTGACAGGTTTGACTTTCCTACTCCAGCCCAGAGAAATTGACAGTGCAAAGGTCCCTCTTAAAATGGAAAGCGTTTCAGCTTATTTATGAAGTGAAGCATGAACTAAGAATCAGAGACAGCTCACAATATTTTGCACTTCCCAGGATTCCTGAGCAATTTAGGTAAACAGACTCAGTTATGAAGTCTGTAAAGTGAAGCCAGTAGAAAAACCCTTTTTAAAAGACCTTGTGTTACGTATGTTCACGTGTCTGTGGAATGGTAGGTGTGAACAGTGTGCCAGCTGCTCCCTGCTAGCTCGCCATGGGCTCATGGGATCTCGCCCTCCCCTTTCACCAGCAAACATCCAGAGGGGCAGTTCCCATGCAGAAGCTGATACAGCAATTCCCTGCAGCGGTGGGTTAGCACGCCACGTCCCTGAAGGCCCTCCAAGAGAAGAGGTCTGAAACAGCAAAGTATTACCTCAAACAGTACCTCCTTAGCTTTCAGTATTTAAACTTGGTGCTCCGATAGGAAACTAAAGCAACAACTCTGTCATATGGTGGGTTTGTGGTATTCAGATTTTTGTATCTGCTACTTAAAAGACCTTTGTTATGCCAGTCAGACATATTGCCATGCACTGCTGGCACAGAAGTGCTTTTGACATATGAAGTTTGGTTCTGCTCGTGATTTTACTCGGCTCCTTGGAAACAGTGGTCAGACTAGCACAAGCAGCACTGGCTAATCAACCTGAACTGTAGCCACTGGGCAAGTATTAAACACTGCAGAAATTATTTAGCTACCAAGTTCTGTAGCTTGGTAGCCACAAAGAGAGAGAGCTGCTGGGAACTTGATCCAGATAGCAGCCTTCAGATCCTAACATAATAAACAACTTCTACCATGACAACTGGCACAAAAATCTGTTAACAGTGTGCATGTCCTCTGAGATGTGTTTGTATCTAGAGACTTTAACTGCTTTAAGGGATCTTAATTTATTCCACAGCGGAAGCTCTAACTCTTGCAGTCACTAAAAAGCATGGTGCAACATGCACATAAATGAACAGTAACATGAAGAAACTTTAAAATAATGTAATTCTGATGAGTCAGCTTACAGAGGTAGACCTTGCTCTCCATGTGTTAATCTATATATATGCAAAGTACCGCAAATTTAAATCAGCTTTTTCCAACCCTATTCAAAACCCACAACACAGGCTAAACAAAGACCCATTGCCTGCTCTGTGTAAACTACAAATAGGACAATTTCTTTTTCTAACAGCTTTATACTAAGCTTTAGAGCAGGAATCTCAACAGGCAATCACCCCTGGGGCTAATTAGATGCTGTACCTCACTGAAGAAGTCTCCAGTGACCCCTCCACTCACTCCCTTTTGCCAAATCATGTGCTTTTAACTTTTCCCAAAGTATTACAATCAGCATCAGAGATGGGTTGAGAGGTTATTCTCATCTCTATGTTTTCAACCCTTAATTTTAACAGACAGGGTTGTTAAGGTTTTAGGAACTCAGAATAAATAGGTACAGACACAGAAACAGGAAAGACTATATGATCCAGCCTTCTGCCAAAGGAATATGGCAAGGAATGCTGCTGCTAATTTTTATTAGGTGTGTTTTTAAACTCTGCTAGCTGACAGCTAGAATGCTGTCACAGGCAAAAAGGCATACCCACATTTTATTTTATGTTGCAGGCAGTTACAGGAGTACTTCACACCTGCCAGTTTGCATCTGCCTAGGTATTCAATGTTTTCTTCCAAATTAGTCCCACACAGTACTCCCCTCACTAGCTTACACAGCCTGTGGCAAAACTCAGCCACATCAGCTATTTTTGTACAGAATAAGCCATAGGTGATGTGGAGTGGGAAAGCCAGAGTATAATGTATTTCACTGTACTGCAGAATGCTTACAGTGCTTTGACAGCTGCTCACAGAGGCACAGCTATGAGCCTCAATTTTGCCTCTACCTATCCCATCAGCATTTACTCTTATTATGAGGAAACATGGTAGTGATTATTCCCATTACGCTGTACACAGCCCATAACCCTAGGACAATTCAGGAGATTCCACCATGATGTAAGCAGTGACTTCCTTGGCAACTGAGTACTTTGCAACTTTGCAATGCAATACCAGTGCCGTGTCTCCCAGTTCAGCTTCTTTTTAGAAGGCTCTAATTTTGAGGTAATTTTTTTTGGTCATATCCTCAGGTCAGAGCAAAAGGGTTTTCTTATTCTTCATCTGACCTCTGAAAAAGCACAAGCATAAAATTAATAAGTCTGTGCCGTGAGTTACCCCCCACCCTGTTTTTTCAAATAAATTTCTCCAGAAGTGTTGATTCTTCTTAATTTCCCTAATGAAATATGACCTACATAGCATCAGTTATTAAAAAAAAAAAAAACCTAATGTCCAAAAAAAACCCCCTAAGAATGAATTTGAGATAATATCCTCAAGTATCTTTTGCTTACCCACTTTTCACAAAAACTTTGTTTGAAATGTAAGCATGTTCTACACAAATACAAAAGCCCTGCTGTGATATACAGCAAAAGACTCACTATGATTGGACATCTGCATTCCTCTCAGTTAAATTAAAGATGAATAAATTCACTTCTAAAACCACAAATAGCTTAAAAGAATGTCAGAACATTTAAAAAGGTACCAGGTTTTCTTTAGACATTTAAAAAGGCACCAGTCATGCTTTGTTTAGTTATATTATCCTTTATTATTTTACAATGTATTTCAAAAACTTTTACAGATGCCTTAAACTGTTCTACAAGAGCTGCAATACTGTCATAAAAGCACACCTACAGACCGAATGCACAAACAAACTGTAATACCTACTGGTATTGAACCATTAATATCCAAAGGGTGTAGTCTTTTAGTAAATAGATGTGCAGTAATGCAAATGCAAACAGATGTTAATGCAGAAAAACAAAAACTCTGCATTCATGGCTATAGAACAGAGGACTTTTCAAACACATTTGGTACTGTAACATTCTAGACAGCAATATGAGTAGTATTACATATTTAAAGCAATACATGCCCTGAAAAGCCTGTATTTTCAATCTGTGCGTGTAAACCTGAATCAAAAATAAACTAGATATATTAAAAAACATGAGACATCTAGTCTGCCAACAAGATTTTGTTGCTTCTTTTTTTTTTTTCCTAGAATGACAATTAACCTGGGTGGGTGAACTCTGACCTGCATTATTATTATTATTACTTTACATTATCACATTCTCAGCATTTCCGTAGTACTATGACAGCCTGTGGGTTTTTTTATTTATTCCTTGTGCATAGGCACAGGAGAATAACTCTGATGTGTTGAATTTCTCCTCTGAGTCTCCAAGTGGTAAGTATGATTCATATTATAGCAAATACATTACCACAAAAAAGCACTGTATAACAACGTTTATAACATGTTTCAAAGTTCTCAGCTGTATTTCTCTGGTGCAACAAAGCAGGGGCACTGCAGTTTTCAAGCACTGTGTATTGAATCCTCTCACACAGTGTTTACTAACAGCTCAGATATATGTTATTCTCTACCTACAGAAGTTTTGCTTCTATTATCACTTCTGCTCACAGGAATTACTAAGACATCTTTAAACTTATACTGTCTGTAAGTTACAGGGCAAAGCCAATTGTTTGCACATGTTTTTAAGCCAAGCTGATGTACTTTCATGGGAGTCTCATGAAAGACACTGGGAGGAAACAGTAATTGCATATCAGAATTGTTAGGGGAAAACAAACAAAAAAAGAGTTAAAGTCAAAATTTACGAGTGTGGCACTGTGGCAAAAGAGGCATTCTGTCCTGCTTTATACTTCAAGTTTAAAGTTTTAGTTACCATTAAATACTTCCTAACAGTAAACACCATTTCTTAATCAAATATAGTCTACATTCCTCTATGTTCTGCAGGCAGAGCTGCAATGGGTCATCACTACATTAGACCACAGGTTTTTCTGCTAGTCTTCCCAGCTAGCCTAAACAGCAGTCAGTGGTATTTATTAGTTATATATATGTATGTATATATATATATAGATATATCAGTCAGTCACACCCATCATTACAAATATGTTCTAGTTTATTTACTGTACAATGTATGTATACATATTTGTGTTTATTCAGTCCCTTTTTTCTTATCTTAAGCACTCCAATGGTTAAGGGCAGGCTGGGAAAAAAATCGATACACATAAAAGGGTTACACATTTCAAGTCTGTAGTGATTCTAGTTTAACAGCAAAAGGGGATCCTCGTATTCATGCTGTGAACACAGCTGGCAAAAACAAAGGCAAAAAAAAAGAGGCAGACTGTATTTTTTCTGGAGTCAAAATCTAGAAAATTGAACAAAATCACATCAGCCCAAAGGGATGTAGAAATGAAAAGGGCATTTCATTTAATGTACAACTGGAGCTATTAGGAATTTTCTTTCACAGAGGCCCTGAGACTTGAGTTGAACGGGTTCTCCCTACCATGTGTTTCACGTGAAGTCAAACTTAACTTAAAGCTCTATACGTATAGCATAAACATTTGGTATATAACAGTGGACCCATTTTTAAAAAGTGAAGCAATAAAATCTACATGAAAAACTAATGAAAGAACAATTTGATTGGAGGCCTCTGTCCTTTGACCCCTGCCCTATCAGGCTAAATGTCCAATAAAATGTAAAATGCAGCATACATTTGCTTAATCTAAAATTTTCGTGATGATTTATTGCAAATTGCACTTGGCAGTTCACCACACCAATGGAAAACTGGCCCCCTTGTTGGTTCATTCACACAGTCTTTAAACACCAAATACAAGTCACCAGTAGAAAGATCTTGATAGAAAGTTTGCTGCTGTGCTGAGCCAGCTTGCTGCACCTTCTGGGTGTGACCCAACACGAGACACTGCTTTGTCCTGTTCCTTAGTAGGGCTCTCGTCTTCTGGCAAATACTCAGGTAGATCTGTGTTCTGCTCTACTTCCACTGGAGTATCTTGGAACGGAACTAGCATCTGGTAAAACACAACAGATTAAAATTATGTTGAATGTTGTAACTTAAAAGAATAAATCAAAGTTATAATATATACATGTTCAGGGTGACAGGCATGCACATTGTGAGACTCCTCCCCATCGCCCTATAGAGCGAGAACATAAATGGAACCTACTATGCTTAGAAGATACACAAGAAAAGCTTCAGCTTAACAGGGAAGAGAAAGTATCAAATAAATACAGACTACCTTTTAGTGTAGTGGTGAAACAAAAGCACATCAGCAACTCCAACCAAGAAAACCCACCATGTTCATTGTGACCCTTTTCGTATCATTATGGAGGGAATCAATTACAGTACTTTTGTCCTTCTTCTGAACAATAATTTCTGTATAACTATTCTATGGATTCATATCCTGACATAGGATACCCTTGACTCCCCTTGTACTGTTGCACTCATGCTTAAAAAATTTTGCCTACCATCAGATGTTACAGGCACAGAGGTGCTGATATTAAAGATACACCTGAGCTGTAACAATTGGTATTTAGAAAGATACAGATCCTACCTCCTCACCACTTTCACTTTTCACAACTTGCTGTGCCTTCATAACTTTGGTTGATGCTATTGCCGTTGCCAGCGCCTACAAAAAAAGCAAGAGCTCAGTGCAACAGAATGCAATAATGTGAGGACCTGAAGGGTTACCAAGCACTTACCTCTGCTTTTAAATCTGAGCGAATTCGGACCACACACCTTTGAACAGCCATTTGAAAGGTAAAACTAATAACGCCTTTAATTTTCAACAAGGCTTCTTCACAAAGATTCCTTCGAGACTGAAAAACAAACAAAAGTCCCACAACTAAAAAACATACCATGTGAAAATGCTCATAATTAATTGTTAAGGTGTTCCTGGATGTCTCAAAGCACATGGTTACAAAAGTGTGGTTGAGTAACAGAAAAACTAAGACTTACATTTTAGTGCACAAATATTAGACTCTCTTGCCACAAACAAAATTTGCTTACACTTTAGAAGTCAAAGAAGGATGGAATCAACTGTAAATAATTAGAGAAAAGTGCTGAAAAGCAAAGAATGTTTTTCTCCATGTGATCAGCTAAACAGTCCCCTCTGGTTAAGTTCTGATTGACTGAAGTGCTCATTGATGAGTAGTTAGTGTTTAAGTTGCTATTTATCAGACACCTTGGCGCCATACTGACTGAATGCATCAAAGCAGCTGTTGTGTCTTTCAGCTGCTTCAGCTGCGGCAGCTCACAGACATCATGGCACAGCATACACTTAATTCTTATTTTAAAGGCAAAATATTTGGTTGATAACCCACAGAATGGTATGTTTAAAGCAAGTGACATCACCTACTGTGCTGTAAGATTACATTGACCCATACTAGTTGCATCTGCTACATTACCTTAGAATGTTCTATTTTTGTTTCCTTTTAATATTTGCACAAGATGATTGTAACAAAAAATTAAAGTATACTTCTGCTAGCTCAGAAGGGGATGAAAAAAGATGGACTGTATCAGAAATAAACTGTCAGCCTTTACATGGGTTTAAAATAATTATATACTTAACTTTTTTTCCTGCAAGGTTTTAAATAATTAGTTATTTCAAAGCATATTTACATTAGTTACCAAATAATCACTGGTCAGTATTCACTGTATGCACAACAAGCAAATTAAATTCTTTTAATCTCTGAAGAACCAACTGAAGCAGTATGGGGGTTTTTTTTAGCAGTTTAGCACTTCATTTGTGTAAGCTTATGTATTGAAATCATTAACATTTTTGCATTTTACAAAAAATAGCTTTGTCAGATAGGCTACCTCTACTATACAAAGGAAATATGTGATGCAAAGATTATAGGCTGCCTTACAAAAGTGAAAGTTGAAACCTACTTCTGGACACAGGAAGCAACACATTCATAGCTTCTTAGCCTAAAGAAATAAATTTATACATGGGTGTATAGCAATTCTGTGACAGAATTCGGCTTTTTACTCTTAAGATCCCAGGTGAATCACAGATACCTCAGTTTAATTCAAAATGAGGCTTTCAGTGATCAGATAACAGGTGAATCATTTCTTAAAAAGACAAAACTTATTAAGGTCCATGCAAACTCCTTAAAAAGTTGGCAGCTTGGCGGCCACCAGCTTTGCTGCACGGACATACTTTGCAAAAGACATTTGACTGGCAAGCAGTCACAAGCCCCAGCAATACACAACTAAACATCTTTCTGCATGGTACTCCTGAAGCACGGGCACAGGCAAAATTTAGATTATTTCCTTGCGCACCAAACCCTGATTAACATGCCCCTCAAAAATACTACTAAAATGTACAGACCAGAAAACTGAGGGACATGCCACAAACTCCTGAATTACTGCCTTGTGTTTTACCTTTATCACCAAATTTGCTAATTAGATCTTAAAATTAAAACACCTGACCCCACATTAAACAACAAACGACCTTTCCCCTCTCTTCCTAAAACAATCAATATCTACTATTTGAGGTTTTGAAATCCACAAGCATTGGTAGGATCTGCAACCATTCATAACAGCAGTTTCCATTTACAAATGTAAATAACTGAGAACACCATGTCTAAAGATCTGTGTTTACACTATATGCCTTTTCAAACTCATATATGCAACCTAATATTCTCTGCTACTTAAGTCAGGAATAAACTACTGAATGAAACTAAATGGCTTTTGTTGCTCACAAGCTTTATCACCCTCCCAGTCCCAACTTATCATAACATTTGAAAACGCATTACAGGGTTGTTTAACTTCTGGTGAGCTCCTCCAGTATCACTAACATTTCTTTAATCATCTGATGAAATACAGAGCTATATAACAACAGCTATCTCAGTCTCTGCACAGCCAGATTTTCCTTTAACAATGAGCTAGGAAAACATGCTGCCGTGATCTACCTGCAGTTTTGCTCTCTAGAGATGAATATCTAAATATTCTATGCTTTTTCACAATACTTTTACCTCAGCACTGCAGAGAGAAAACCCCACAAATATTGCTAAGTTCCATCTGTTGAAAACAAAGACAGGCTTTTCAGATGGAATTGGACTACAGGCAAAATACCTAAACTCATGAAGTAGAAGTGGATAAAATTTCTTGCTTGGAGATACCTGTGAACAAACACATCAACTACAAGCTTAAAAACAACAACCTATTGGACTGAATTAAAAAATTTTCACAGAGTAGAAAAGCCAATGGTGTTGACAAAGCACCGCCTTTCTAGATAGAGCAAGTGCTGGAAGGACAAAACTGTAAAAAATATTTGTATAAAGTGAGCTAGAGCAGCATGTTATTTCTAAAGGAATTAACTATGGTCTTATGAAAACAGAACAGTGGGTATGCTGTTGGTAAACTGGGCCCGTGGACATGCTTACTTGGCAGAATGTAAAGCAACAAAGCAAAGGATCAGGTTTGATCATTTAAAATGGGTACAAAACTGAAAGATACAGAGTCCGGAGGGCACTTGTGGATAACATGCTTAAACAGCCTACATGCTGTTTGGCAGCCGTAAAAAGGCAAACATGGCCCTGGGGTGTTATCTACAGGGGTATGGTAGATAAATCTGTAGAAGTTATTCTGACGTTACATAAAGACTCAGTGAGACCTCATTAATTCAAATGCCATTCTGGTCACTACAGTAGAAGAGATCTCATAGACAATGAAAAGATGCAGGGAAACCAACTCAAAGAAAATACAGCACTTCTAAATTAAGAATACTAAAAGAAATCCCTAGTGTCTTAAATCTCTCATAACTAAAAGGAAACTTTTTTTAGACAAACACAATTATACAACCACAAGATATCCTTAAGTGAAAAATGCTGAAGGCATCTTGTTTATTCTGTTCTTTCTTGAAAAAAGAAAGAAAATTAGGAGTGGTGGATACAGAATAGTTTTTTAGAGTAATTAAAAAACCATCACAAAAACTGCCTTAAAACATCATCTTTAGGTATTCTGAGTAAGCTCAATTTATGCAAGATTTTATACATATCTCATGATTCAAAATACAATTCACAGAAGTGGCTGACAATTGATGATGTCACACAAGTAGCCTGACTGGGTTTCTGCGGTTAAAATACATCTCAGTACAGCATGCCTTATTTACACAAACTCCAAAGGTTTCCTTACCGAATCATCAAGGCCATCTATATGCAAAACCACTGTCTTGGCACGCTTATTTGTGCTGCCGAGGAAAAACTGTGCTTTCCGCCGACGATAATTCATCTCATTCACACTGTCCATGTCTGACATGTTGGAAGACTGAAGGATATCATAGACTTCAGAAGCCAGAAGTTTAGTCTCTCCTGGTGTAGTGGTCCTTAAAGAAAAAAAGGGACTAAGATTTCCAAGTATTTGTTTTCACATTAGTACTCCAAAGAGCTATTGACTACATCCTTGCAACTGGAATACTCCATGTGGTACAGTCAAAACATGGCAAAAATGTTAAGTGGGGAGAGCAGAAATTGGGTAAAACTATTTTCTTTTCCTGACTCCAATTTTTATGTCAATTTGTTGATTCCATGATCATATAAACAAGTCTGTTTATAAACATGAACAGTTTATATCAGTTTGACAACTACAAACCAAACACGGTAGTAGATGGTCAGTGCTCCAGGGTTACTTTGTGTTGAGCTTTATTCTTTTATAATGAAACTTCTCCAATTGCCTTGTGACATGTTTTGTTTCCCACTTTCCTTGCTACATAATAAAAATAATTTCCCTGTAGAACTGGCATCTTTCCAAACGTTTTCTTCTCCAAAGTTACCGAGCATCAGCAGCATAGAAGAAACACAAATTTTCTTGAAGAATCCAAAGGTTACTCCTGATTAGACTAAAATTTATGGCATGAATTTTATTATGATATTATGAATTATCATAATATGAATTATGATAGCATTTTTTTAGATAGAAAAAAAAGTAGATAATAGACTCAACATATATTAAATTCTTATGATTAATTAAAACTAATTTTAATAAGGTGCTAATATAAATCTGTTGTCCAAATTCAGCCCTGTTTTAATTATGCCAGTGATTTAAAGCTTTGCGTAGAAACAAAATTATTACTGCATCAACTTGCAATTAATCTTAAAATGATGAATGACAGCTTTGCTGCTTTGTTTAGCAAACACTAAGTAAGTAACAAGTACCTTTAGATTTATTTTTTTTCCATTTGACTTCCTTAATTACCAGACATTAAACACATTTTCCATCCTGCCATATGGACAAGAGAGAGCACTAAAGCAAGCATGTTGGGAGTTCTCGGCTTGTGGGGGTCTCAGCTGGCCTTTTTTTTTTTTACTTCTCTGCACCTTGTTTTGAACAGCACCCATTTGGAAAGGAAAATGTCAGTTCAGTAGATTAACAACATTCAAAGGGGAAAAAAAAAAAAGAAAAAGAAAGAAAAGAAAAAAGTGGTAATAGGAAAATAACCAAGACCTAAAAAGGGAAAGCATTCCAACATATGTTCGGTTTTAAATACACGCTTATGTTCTGCTTTCCTATACCAAAAAATCACTTATGTTAATTCACAGAAATAAGTGCTGGGAACTCAAAGATTTCAACTTCATCCTTCCATAATTTATTAGATAAAGTAATAGAACTGATGATAAAGCCACGCAACTGGATGTCTTGAGGTAGTAATAAATCAGCTTTTACTAAAGTGACATCAAGAGACTAAGAAATTAACCCACCTATTAGTTTTGCCAGTTTCTTTCAACAACAATCCTGTCCATATCAAGTGATTTACAATAGAGGAGTTTTATTTTTTGATAAGTTTAAATACAGCTCACTAAGCAAAGTATTGAAAATGTCCCTATTCCACCTACAGCATCCACTATGCTGCTGGCAAGGGGTTTTGCTTGAAAACAATTGTACTATTACATCACAGAGTTAAAAAAAAAGTCAGGAAGACAAATGAGAAATAAAGCATCCTTAATATTTTCCATAATATACATGTATATATAGGCATATATTTACATACCTACACAAAAGAAAGATAATTTAAAGCTGACAGTATGTCAGCAAATATAAAATATTCAAGTGCCTAAAAGCAAAAAAAAAATCAACAGTGATTTTCATATGTGTTTTATTCTCCCAACATTACAGTTGGCACAGCTCTTGGAAAACTAATGACTTGCTATTAACTGCACTACTGGAACAACCTGTTGACTTTAAAACACAAAAGTAAATTGGGTCTTATTTGCCACAGTTATCCCAAGATTTTCCTAAAACAAGTCTATACTGGTAATTTTTATGTGTATACACACATATGCACACATACACACTCAAACAAGACACTCAGATAAGTTCCTGCATTTTTCCAAACAGAGGATTACTATCACTAAGTTATCCCTATTACCTTTAAAAAAAAAATCCAAATGCAAGACTTTAATCTTATATAAAGAGAATCTGTAATAAGCAACTGACTGTGTAATAAAAAGCATCAAGAAACTCAGACACTACACTACAGGGGCAAGGGCAATGTCTGGCACATAATACTGGATTGCAAAACAATCCCAAGTAAAGGTATACACCAGTTTTATTCTGCAGAAACAAAATACTACACTTTCAGCAACTCAGTTAAACAAAGATGCTCAAAATTCCTGACAAAACCTTCTACAATTTCAAGTGTACTGGTAAAATGAGTGAATACAACTTTTCAGCAACCTGTTATTCTTTCATTAAAGCAATTTCTGCAACAGTTGTAAAAATAATAGAAACCTTTATATCTTAATATCAGATTAGATAAAAGGAAATTTCTTATGATGAGGGTGGTGAAACATGGGCACAGATTGCCCACAGAAACAGCAGATGCCCTATCCCTGGAACCATTCAATGTCAAATTGGGCGATTCAGTTGCAGATATCCCTACTCATAGCAGGCGGTTTGGACTAGAGGATCTTTAAAGGCCCTTTCCAACCCAAACTATTCTATGATCCTATGATCTTTAAGGAAAAAAACTGCCTATCTGGAAGCAAGTATAATAAACCCTCTTTATTGCAAAACCAAGGTGATGTTCAGTGCTGAGTCTGTTTCTTTATCTACTATATTGCTAATAAAAACAAATACAATGAAACTGTACGTAAAATAAAACCATAGACCAGTGGAAGTTTTTCTTAGAAAACTCCTGTAACTCATCGGCTGTGGTTTTGTTGCCTAAAATGAAAAAAACTTTAGGAGAAGAGTTCTGAGGGCACTGACACCAGCCCTCCCAGCACCTGCGTGTCAGCAGTTTGAGATAATACTGCCCACAGCTGTCTGACCCAGCCTCCTGCCACCAACAGAGCTGCACAAGGGAACTCTTGCTCTCTCTCCAGCTCCAGTATAGCACTTTAGTCACCACTGAACGTGCAGGTACATACTATAAAGTCACAGTGCTGCTAGAGCTTGTTTGAGAACAATCAATCACTGGAACAATCTCACCAAGGGACATGGTACAGCCCCCACTGCTGAAGGTTTTCAAGACACAGTTGGACAGGGCACAAGATGGTCTCATCTAGGCCCCCTTTCCCAGGAAAGGTTGAACCAGATGATCTTTTGAGGTCCCTTCCAACCTGGGCTGTTCTGTGATTCTATGACTAGTGTTCTGCTACCCTGCTAGGGAAATGGTAGCATCTACTTAGAGCAGAGTAACAGTTGGCAAGAGTTGGTTACCATCTCTTTCAGAGGCGGTAACATCTTACATTACTTCAGCAAGATTCAGAAGATGCCTGTCAGAAACACAACCCTTTAGTTTTCACTGTCTTCCTGAATTCCTGTCATCCTAGATTGCTGCCTGTCCTTCCATCATGTTCACCCAAGGCTGGCTGAATAAGTAACATGAACACAGAATCCAAGTGACATGTGCTGTATCTGTCAGAAGAGGATACAAAAAATAGTTCTCACTTTCTACACAATTAAAAATAACTTTTTAAACATGGTCCAAGTGCTGCAGAGGTTTTATTAGCATAGCTTTTTAAGTTTTAGCTGACCTTAAAGGACATGAAAACTAATGGCTATAACTCCAAAGGTGTGTGTGATGTTGGCAGAGTACAGATGGAAAGAATGTGTAAGCAGTGTACAGCATTACAGCTGTACATCTAGCACGTGACTTAAGTACACACACAGAATCATAAATGATAATAGAAGGGCATGACAACCTTCCTAGCATAGCTTCATCTGATGCAAAGGTAACAAAGACTTAGTTTCTTCCTTTAAAAGAAGCACAAAGACTGAGAAAGACTAATATAGTGGATTTTCCCCTTTAAGAGAAGGGCAAAACATAAATAAGTTTATAAATATATACATGGGGGGGGGGTGAGTGTGTAAAAGAATCTCATACTTTTTTAAGCTATAATATTTTACGCATCTTTTTAAAAAAACCCGTGTATATACATGTACATTACATACAAACTCCTGCATCAGAGGAAACATGCAACTGTAACCCTGCTCAAAGTAGAGCAGATCCTGTGCACAAACACAGGAACTATTACATGCCTTTCCTTAGTGGCACCCATTGTGCTCTAAAGACACATGAGCCAAACATGTAACAAACACATTAAAACAGCATTTCATCATCATGTTTCTACTGAGTTTATAACCTTGACACAGGAGGTTTCCAAATAAAAGAGGGGATTTTTCTTTACCCAAGCCTCAGCCACATCCCAGACTCTCTCAAAAGGACATGTCATTTATGTCATTTAACTCCAAAAGTTTCACTTCTGTAGTAATTCTGCTTTTGGATGTACTTGCTCAGTTTGTCCACTACCCACAACATGATGACAAAGTTAATTGTCCATTCATGAAATGTCAAGGCTCTGATAATCCCTGAACCCCTGGGAAGGTGATGGAACAAATCTGAAGGTGCCCAGGAAGCGCAAGCATGGATTCATAAAGAGAAAGTTATGCCTGAGCACCCTAGGAACCTTCTACAATGAAACGACTGGTTTCACTAGGGTGGGAGAGCAAACGTGTACTGTCTGTTGACATTGGCCCTTATACAATCCCCACAGAGAAGCTGATAAAGGATGGATTGGCTGAGAGATCATGATGTGGATTGAAAACTGGCTAGATGGCCAGGCCCAGAAGGTGGTGATTGAGGCCATGAAATCTAGCTGGAGGTCAGTATCTAGGAGTGTACATCAGGGGTCAATACCTGGTCCCATTCTGTTCAGTATTTTCATTAAAGATCTGGGGCACAATGGACCCTTAACAAGTCTGCAGATGACACAAAACAGGAAGGAGTGACAGATACATCAGACAGCTGTGCCAGAGAGACCTCAACAGGCTGGAGAAATGAGCTGACAGGCACCTCATTAAGTTTAACAAGGGCAAGTGCAAAGTCCCACACCTGGGGAGGAACAGCCCCAGGCATCACGCAGATCAGGCACAATCCCAGAACAACCAGCTGGAAAGTAGCTTTCTAAAGAACCTGCTGGACATGAAGATCAGCATCAGCCAGCAATGTGCCCTTGCAGCAAAGAAGGTTACTGGTTATCCTGGGCTGCATTAGCAGGAGTGCTGCCAGCAGGCAGAGGGAGGTTATCCTGACCCTTTCATCAGCACTGGTGAGGCCTCACCTGGAGTGCTGCATCCAGGTCTGGGCTCCCCAGTACACAAGATGTATGAACATGCTGCAGAGTCCAGCAAAGGGTCAGGAAGATGATTACAGGGCTGACAAGAGAAGAGAGAGAGACCTGGGACTGTTGAGTCCAGAGAAGGCTCAGGGGGAGCTTATCAATATATATAAATACCTGAAGGGGGTGCAAAGAGGAAAAGTCCAGCTCTTTTCAGCGGTGCCCAGTGCCAGGACCAGAGGCAATGGGCACAAACTGAAAAATCAGAAAACACTTTTCCACTGTGAAGGTGACTGAGCACTGGCAGAAGCTGTCCAGACAGGTTGTAGAGTCTCCATCCTTGGAGATACTCAAATGCTGTCTGGACATGGTTCTGGGCAATGTGGTTTAGGTGTCTACGCCTGAGTAGACAGGAGCTGGACCAGACGACCTGCAGAGGTCCTTTCCAACCTCAATCACCCTGTGAGTCAGTGAACACCTATTGAGAAGTTATTAAGTAAATTCAAACAACAATATACATGGAGCACATCCATTTTTATCTACTTGTGGATCTTTAATTTTTCAGGTTAAGAACATTTTAGAAGACAGGCTTTTACATAAGCAAAGCAAAAAATTATTTCATTTTCCTGCCAATTATTTTCCTTACACATTGTCTTCAAAAGAGTTCTGCATGACAGCGTACATAATTCTAATGTATTTGGTAATTACAAAGACTGATTTCAGAAATTTCCTGCTCTTATACTTAGATTTACAGTTCACTGCTCAGTCCTAAATTGTTTTATCTTAAGGCATCATGAACTCGAGGCAAGACTAGATGCAAAAAGGAAGGCATCATTCTCAAAGTCATTAGAACTTGTCACTTGGTATTTCAGATGTTTTCACCTTCATAGAATCACCTTTGAATGGTTAAGGTTGGAAGAGGACCCTGAAGATAGTCTAGTTCCAACCCCCTGCCGTGGGCAGCAACACCTTCAACTAGACCAGGTTGCTCAGAGCTGCATCCAACCTGGCCTTGAACACCTTCAGGTGTTCACAACTTCCCTAGGCAACCTGTTCCACCTTAGCTTATAGCAGGATCTTATCACACATTGTCATCACAGAAAAACTATTGAGATTATTACACCTTGTAGTAACAACTTAGAAACTTTTAATACAAAACTTAAAAATCCAATAGTTCACTGGTTCAAAGATGACATTGATTTTAGGAGAACACTGTTCCCAGTTTTCTCACTCAAAACAGCTAATTTCTTTACAATTCTATTTAGAGAAATAATTGCATTTTGTAAATACAGTATAAAGCCAAAGATGAGATCACACAAGCAAACTAAAGAAATACTTTGATCTAGAGTGGATCAAAAAGTCAGTGCATATAAGCTCACTCAGCAGTTTACATTGTTACTCTCTTATCTGAATCTGATGTAGCTCAAGAGTATTCACTTTGTAATCTATGGACCAATCTCAGCCTTGTACTGATGGACCTTTTTTCCCCAGGGTTGCTCATGAGCAAGAGAACCAAAGACAGACAGAGAGACCATTCTCAGCTTCTAGATTTAGAATGAGGCATCACTTACAACTCACGGCTGACCTGTGGGGCTGTCCTGTGCAGGGCCAGGAGCTGGACTAGATGGTCCTTGTGGATCCCTTCCAACCCAGGATATTTTACGATTTCTCAGGATACACGGAGAAGAGATACAGCTCATTTCTCTAAACTGAGAAACCTCTGTGAGAAGAGGGCAAGCAGAGGTAGACTCTATGATAGAACTCACACCCCAGAACTCTGTTAAGATCTAAGCAAGGAAAATGATACATGAGAATGGTGTATTTGCAGTACGCCACTTACATAACAACACTTTCACATAGAGAGTGTCTGCACTATATGTATTTTCAGTTGGCATGGCCCATAAGTAAGGGGACATGACACACAGCCTTACAAATCATGGACAAAGGCTGTGGTACAGCCAAACAGAAAAGGTGGATGTGCACTGTACGGTTCGTCACTGTGCTCTTGCTCACTAATACTTGGGAAACCAACACAAAGAAAAGAGCAGGTCTGTAAAAGCAAAATAAAAAAGTGCCCAACAGTGGTGAAGGAAAGATAAACTCTAAACACAAAATTAAGGAAACAGATCTTGACATTTTAAAGTTAGCTCAGGTAAAGTTTCCTGTATTGACATCCCAAGGATTTTACATAGTAATGGAAAGTAGTACCTTAAAGCACAGATCTTTAAAAATAATCCACTATACAATTCAAGTCTAACAAGTATGAAGAGTTTGGAGAAGAAAAGTGTCTTCATTATCCAAGTTAAGGCTCCGATATTTGTCAAGACCTTGGCTGAATGTCATCCTAAATAACCTACGCATAAATTAAAAGTAAAAACAACTCTCTGACTTAACTTACAGTCACAGAAGAATCCTAAATCAGTGAACGTAATTAAGGACTGAATGCACAATTTTTCCTTCAAAATACTAGTTTGAGAGACTCCATCTACAGAGTGACACAAACATCTTTCCAAAAAGTGAGAGAAAACCTATCATCACATAGAAGCAGGTATTTTCATTAGATCCCAATCCTCTTCATACATGCAAGTACTGTCCCTATAAGGCAGAGCTAATATTTTTCCCTAGGATCCTAAGTAGTGATATTTTCAACCAACATTTTATTTCCGTAATAAACTTCATTCACTGCAATGAATATAGTAGCCCATATGACACAAAAAGCACAAGTAAGAATTTCATGGATTGAAATGAATTCTATCATTCTATTCTATCATTGCTGGGCAAGTGCACGCATATCAGAATGTTTAAAGTATATACATGGTAGAGATTTATCATTTAGTTATGGGTACCAAATGGCTCATCAGCATACACTCAGATCACTATGCATTAAGACCACTGATGTTTTTGTTTCCAGGTGAACAATTTCTTTTGGAACCCATTCTTCCTATACTTAAAGACAGAAATTGTTTCCAGCAACTAAAGGGACCAGTAAGCTGCAAAGAGTTCTGTAATAGGGGGGGTGGGAAATCAGTAATCCTTGATTTTAGAAGTGAGACACAGTGATTGACACGGTTTTGATGAACACTTTGAGCATGAATGACAAGCCTAAAGAAAGAGCATGGTATTAGAGAAAAAGCAATCTGTTTCAAGACAGTTATCTGATCTAGCTGCTTTTCTGCCTGTTCTGCTCCAGTGCCAGGGCAAGATTCTTTCTTATCTCCAAGAATGCTGCTCTTTCTTGTAAGCTTTTAGTGCATCCCGTGATACAGTGGGCTCACTCACAAGCACATGACTGCTCTCCTGACTCGTTCCAGGCAACAGGCACGTTATTTGAAAACAACTTGAAGAACCAGCATTACTTCAGTGCACACCTTCTCAGAATCCCAGTATGGTGCTTTTACCATGCTACATCTCAGTTACCTCTAGCCCCAAAACACAGCAAAGACCAGATAATATTATAGAGCAGTTGAAAAAATGATTACCACCTGCTTTCTGAAAACAAAAAAGTCAAAATCCTGAAGAATACAGATAGCAGGATCCTTATGTTGGTCAATAACAATACATTAAGCATAGTAACAGGTTAAGAACAGGAAAAACAATTTGTAGGTGTAGAACAGGAAAAACAAGAGAAGCTGTAGGACTGGGCAAGCCTTCAGTGACAGAACAAGCAGCAGCACTATGGATCTCCAAACCCCAAAACAAAGCAGGTGGACTGCTCAATGAACCTATGGACAGCCTGAGTACAGTTGTGTTATGTGACTACACTCCAGTGATATCAACCACATGCTCCAAAGTTGTTGCACCATGGAAACAAAGCAAGGTCACACAGATTTTCCTAGAATGCTCTCTAGAACTGCAAGATGCCTGTCACTTGGCAAGCCTTCCAGACTCTACTCATGCTACTAACTGTGAGAATTTGACCAGGAGACACTAAACTAAAGAGCTTGCAAAGAACGAGGAAACCTGATGTCTTAAGGTTGACTTTGTACTTAACAAGACATACTCCACTGAAATTAGGAGTGAGGATTGGCTTTCCCAATGCCACTTCCAGTTCAATTTACGTCATATACCTACTGACCCTGAAAATTTACAGAAACTCCATGTAAATACTGGGATGTTCTGAAGACTGTTGAAAACAAACAAACAAACAAGCCTAAATATTAAATGAGTTGTAAATAAGAGTAAAATCACAGTACAATCCCATTAACTCCTGTAAAATCAGCGACTGTGATATAATCTAAACATTTGGGAAATTGATTAATTACCCATACTTTGAACACTTTCCTGATTCATTCTATTGTCCTCTGATCACAAGAAGAGAATGAACTTTCAAGAATGGGATAACAGATTTGAACATATGCCATATGCTTAACCCAGCTATTCATCCAATTTTGTTTAACTCTTGCTATTTATACACTAAATGGAAAATCAACTTTTGATCTCCCACAGCTTGGTATCTACCATATGGACATACTCTACATTAAAAAAAAAGCAGGGCCTGTTAACTCAACTAAACTCAAAAGGCTCCATAGTAGCATTTGCTAGACAAGACTCCACATAACAGACAAACTCCATGTTGAATTTCACAGTAGCTAATTCCAACATCTTGCCTGCTAATGAACAGTAATAATTTCATGGATGGCAAAAATCATGTTTATTATATGGTTTCAACAAATTGCATCAGTGTTAAAAAAAAAAATCTTAAGAGCAACAACTGTCTCTGGTCCTTTACAATGAAAGATATAAAATGTTGGCATTAAAAAGCCAGCTCTTCCTGGGAATGATGCTATAGTGACCAGGCAGAAGAATTGGCAGTGCTGAAATCAGGCTCAGCACAGAAGCATTTTAGAAACATCTTGAAGGAAGCCTAATACCACTTCCTTGAATTATCAGCATCCTAACAGCACTAAGTATATAACATAATAATAGATTCATAGTCTATAATTATCTGGAAAATCCCACCATTTATTTTAGTTTTTAAAACTAAGGTTCGTCTGATTATTTCCCTGAAATTTACTGGAGAAAGTAAGGAAAAAAAAAAAGGTTTGCAAGCTTACAGACACATGCTTCCCTAAACAAAGCCTGTATGAATAATAAGAATTAAACTGCAGCAGCAACCTGTCCCAGAGAAAAAAAATGCAGGTTTAATCTATGTAGGCATATCTATGTCTAAGCTTTGTATTTGATTAATTTGCTAATATAGTTAATATCAACGCAGCAGAGACTTAAAGGAGGTAACTATTGAAACATCTTGTTTTCCTACTCTTCAACTACTTATTTATTAGCAAGGAACTAATTTTTTTTTTTTAAGCAAGCCAGTACGAGCAGCTTCACTTCTAGTCAAAAGGACTGCAGTCCCCACGCAAAATAGGTTGAAGCATACAACAAGGTTTAAAGAAAATGTTGTGGGAACTTGATGATGTACTGTATAAATACAGCATGTGCTAGCAATTTTAATTTGTTTCAAGTTATTAGATAGGACTTTCTACTGCAATATTCAATGGCACTCCTGCTGAAAGATATTGTAGCAGGTACTGCAAAACAACGAAGTATCAAAACATATTCCTGGATAGAAATACATGTAATTGAGAAGAACATGCTTTTACATTAATTATTCCAGAATAAAATTCACTGTCTTCTGAAATAACAGCTGCATCTAGAAACTACTAATGAAAGCTGTTTCATCACTAGTATCTTTTCAGGCATTTCCCTTTCTAGCATTTATTGCTTGTAATACCCATGTGAAACTATGTAAGTTCTAATCACGCACCTGCACCATACTACATTTATTGATCAAGCAGACTCAGAAAAAAAAGAGTAATAAAAGGGTAATCCACTTATGGTTTATTACAAAAAAAAAAACGCAATTTTTTGGGGATGCTTACCATGAAGGTCAAAAACCAGGGACAAATACCACCTGTGGACAAGGTCACTGTAAACCAAATGTAGACATTTGACACTGGCAGGGGAAGATGAGAAACCTCACAGTGTTAAGCGTGTATCAACTCCCTTTTCATAAGCAAATGAATACAGCCTACAATACTGTCAATCCACACCTGCACTAGTATTAAATACTTCACCACACAATGTTTCACTTTGATTTCAAAGCCTCTTAAGCCTTCTTAGCTCTTAATTTTAGTAAGCATCAGTAAAAGTCAACATATTGAAGAACCTACCTCAGCACTTTTTCTTGTGAACTCAATAGTAACCAGAGAAGGTCACTGTATTCCTGAAATGCTTTCAACACCAGCGATGATGAGGTTTATCGAGCATTAAAGGCATCCTGTGTTGTCATTACTAATCCTGACTCTTCTGCCAATCCACTCAAATCTCTACCCTTCCACATAGGTACAGAACTGCACCACAAAAAGAAAAGAAGTTGCCTTTTTGCACACCATGTCAGGCAGAACTCAAAGCACTAAGTTCAGCATTATAGTATTTGTTTCCTATGCTACAGTCAGAAGTCATTTAAATAGCAACTCAGATTCTATTATTTTTTAACATAATATTGTGTCTCATTCTGCAAACCACTTCATTTTTTTAATAATCAACATTTCTCAGTTCCCTATTTGTTTTAATATAAAGTCTGCAAAAAAATAGGAAGTAAAAACATCTTAAGCTTAAATTACGTTCTAAAATATTTAATTCCCTGTTTCAGCCAATTTCTAAATAAAGAAGAAACTGGCTAAGACATTGTGCACAAAAAGCTTTTGAACAGATGTGATTTTATTAAAGTTATTTTATGCTTTATAACCTTTTCTCAGGGTTTCAAAGTTCTCTATTTTTTTAATTCTGCAATACTTACCATAGTATTTCTTGCCTACAGTGAAAAGCAACGAGTTCATTTTAAACTTCCCAACTGATTTTTTTTCCCCCACTTAAACAGAAAGCACTCAAAGCAATTATGATTGTGGCCCTCCCTCTGACAGAAAATCAACACCAGAATAATGCCTATTTACTCAGTAACAGGTACTAAAAATTCTTTTCCAGGTTTAGGAACCTACGATTTGGTAATTGTACATAAATCACCACTGTAGAACTTACACACCTCAATGGATAAGTAACTACTTCCATTGCTTGTTATCATATTCTTAAGCCAGTAATTGTAAACCAACCAAAGGCCATGATTTTGAAGAACTTGCAAGTACTCCTTAAATCTTACACTACATAAAAACACTGCATTAATAACTACTTAATTTGTTACCTCACTATTTGTCAATTAGTTAACATGAAATTCTCAAAATGCCAAGAAAAGGAAAGATTTATATGAAAGAAAAGAGGCAAAAGAAACTGTTGAAATGCAAGCACTGTTGTGTCAGAGAAAGTTTTGCATTAACCGCAAGTGCTGCACAGAAACCAGTAACAAAAGTTCTGCTGTTTCATGGAGCGTGCAAATGCTATGACATAGCATAGTAAAGGCTGGTCTATTGAACCAGTATGCACTGAACTGGTACTCTGAAGTCCATGGAAGCACAGCACCTGGATTAAACTGAGATAGACATCAGGCAATGTAAAGCTGCATAAAAAACAGTCCTGACAGAAATGCCAGACACCGAGTGAAACATCGTGAGGTAAAAGCAGTAGCTTGGAGAACAAAGAGCAAAACTAAACTGTATTTCTGACTGTCAAAAATATTGCAATAGGAATTATGCGCAACCGACAGAATGAAACACAAACACAGAAAATCCCAAACCAGAGATAAACAAACACCTAAACTGTTGAGTACAGAAATAGTACTGATCATATAGAGCTCACTAAGCAAGTCGCACACAAGTAGAAATGATGACTATGCAATGTCTCTGACTACAGAGAGGTCCTGAGATAAACAAAAAACCAAAAAAAAACCTCACTAACATCAAAAGTACATCTTGTAGGGCACAGAGCAGACCCTTCCACTGGGTCATGCTTTTGTATTTTTTGGGATCAATTCTACATACACAAACAGTAAGCTTATCCTAAATTGTACCTCTCATAACAAACCTTTAGAACAGTTATTTACATCACTGCTAATCTCTATTAACCTAAAATACAAAGTCACAGTAGTATTTCAACATGTAAATTACTAGTTACATTTGAATTGCCAATGATCCAGCCTTTGACTAGTCTTACAAATGACATCCAACTTTCCAAGACTTTAAGTCTTATTTTCTTATCGCACAGCAGCCATAAGAGTCTCCCAGAAAGCCTATCACATCATGACTAAAGTCTAGATTAACAGCAATTTAATAACACTAGGATTTTAACTAACGCTTTTTGTGTTTTATTTGTTATCATTTGTCCCTGTGCCTGCACCTCTGTGTTGAGATCATAACTTGCTATATGGTTACCAACACTGAAATACACTAGAGGAACCAAAGACTGCTGAACCAAAGTCTGAACTTTTGTTGGTTTGCCATGATCCACAAACAAAAAAGAGTAGGAACTTGGACTGAGAACATGCTTAACTAAATGAGGTAGCTCACTACATTAAACCCTCTCCCCCAGATATAACCTCCTTCAAGTACCAGAAAGCCTTTGACAGACAAAAGGAGCTTTCAGTTATTTAGAATAAATAATGTGGTGTATTTAAAGAGGACATACTCATGGTCTCCTACATTTTGTAATATTTCATTGTTTTGGTTGGGGGGGGAAGGGGGCAGAGGATACTTTCTCAAGAAACAATCTATTTCCAAAACTTGTAACATTTAGAAAATACACAATAAAAACATTCTTTAAAGAAACTCGGGGTATCTAGGAGAGAGGGAGATATTAAACTACTCTGCTTAACAATGCTGAATAGAACAGCCTGCAGGCGTCTTCCTGCTTTGACCTTCTATTATTATCAAGCACATTGCTTCAGCAATAAATACACTGGAGCCCCAAAGCCCAGAGATGCACCAGCAACCAAGGGTGTCGTCTTCTAAGGAAAAATAACAGGAAAGCAAAGGCCAGGAAAGTTAACATGGAACAGAGATGTTTGTATTACTCCTCCCCCAGGTGATACACTACAATTCAGAAATAACTACTAAAACCAAAGTTTTTGAAACCTACTGCTCACATGAAAATCTAAGACCTAGGATTATCATATTTTTCTCCAAAAGCACTTCTCAGTGCAGAATCACAAGTACTGTTCAAAAAATAATCACGCAACAGAATCATGTTTCCCATTACCCAATCTCAACTGTTTCTCAACTTTGACGAGTTAAAAAACCCCACATGCCAAGGATTACAAAAACAGCATTACTAAGTGATTCAGGTAGAGAAAATATCTATAGTCTATGAAAAGCTGTTTCCTTCTCCTTTGCAGATCAGAATTTAAGTATTCCAATTAATAATATAAATGCACTAAACGTAAGAAGTTTACAGAGTTTTTTAGCTGTAATTTCTCACAAAGTATTATCTTGAAGCTAGTTATATGGCAACATCCCTTTAATCATCAGGTATCCCTTGAAATACATGGCTTGCCTTCTTGCTAATTAATATATGGCCTTTGCCCTGTCTTTCCCCAACCATTCATCCTCTCACAAAGAAGAAAAAACAGTATGCCACACAACAAAAAAAAGGCAAAACTATTGTGATGCTACATCCCTATTTTAATTTCAACAAATACTATCTGAAATACTTGGCTTTTGCTTTTTTTTTTTTTTGGTCAGACATCATAAATTTAAACTTTGCTGGTTTCAATGAATAATTAAATTTTCAGAAAGTGCAGGTAATTAAGACTATCAAAAATTAAAATTGAGTAAGAAGTCAGCAATTACAGACTGCATGTATTTTACTAGATCTGCAAGGGACTCTAATTAAACACATATTAATTGCCCTAATCTTCTTAGGCAAGTAATAAATTGGAAGAGCTGATTAATGCACTGGATTTAGTTCAGCTTGTTAAATCTGACAACCTGGCAAAGGAAGACTATCTTGAAAAGCTCTTTTAGCTAAGTAATTGGAATTTTACTCTCAGTAATTTGCCATTCCATAATAAGAGCTATTTAGTATATTGACTCTTCATCCGTGTTTTTTTTTTAAATACATACTAGTTATATTGAAACAATACCATTATGCTGCTCATAAAAATTATGAAAAATTATGAACTTTGACCTTTATTGTCCATCAAAAGACACTTTCACTCTGAACACAAATTAGTATATTTCCTTGTAGGCAATAAATCCTAATTAATTTTAATTCCAGAAGCTGCTAATAACATTTTAGAAAGTCCATATGGACCCATTAAGTCCTCTATACAATTCATAAAGCCAGCAACTAAACCAGTTTTCAGTATTAAATAACTGCTGATGACTGCTGGAATACAACGAAACACCAGTATCCTAAGAGCTACAATCTCTCCTCTCTTTTTTACCTATTTATGCAAACACTTCTGCATATACAGATGACAAGGGAGTGTAACATTTTTGTAGCATCAGCCATTAAAAAACAAATAGAGAAGTTTAGAAACCTGCAGATAGAGATTTTAAAGGTTTGATATCTCTCCAACACAGTTGCTTACTCCCAGCTTATAACATGGAAAAATGCATCAAGTTTCACTTAAAAATAAGCAGATGTAGATGAACCTAAGAAAAAAAAATCTCCCTTGCTAAGGAAAAAAGCAGCAAGTAAAGAACAAGGAATCAGAAATTTTTATACTTGAAAAATGTTTTGAAGTATTCCATGAAAGTTGAAACAACTTTTCATACGTCCTAGAAAATGCGAAGGTATATAAAGTCTTTCACATGAAGAAGCTTAGAAAGTCATGTGTTCCAAACCAAGTTCAGTCAGAAAAAAATCCTAAATATAAAAATATCTCGCTGCCTTCCAACTTTTATTCTGTACTCCTCAGAACTGACATTCCATATTTCTCTTAAGAACCCCTAACTTCCAGGATCTAAATTTAAAATTTGTTACTCTTCTGTTAGAAAAATCTAGTGCTCATACACCTTGAAAATCAGTCATAGTGAACCTGAAATCTATCCTTTGTTCCTTAAGTGTAGTATCAACTAAGGAGTCAGCCAGTCATCAGTTTTGAGCAGCAACATGATTTTCACAACTGAGCTTTAACACTTAAAATAAGCAAAATACCAAAAAGTTGATCAGATAATACTAGAGGACTGATAAGCCATGGAAGGAGACATGAAGGTACCTTAAAGAACTGTCAAACTCAGATGTCTCAAATATTTCCTACCCATTCTTCATGATGCAGTGCAATGTACTGCTTATCACTGAGGTCCCTAGCACAGGAGAAATTCTTTACTGTGAGGGTGGTAAGGCACTGGAACAGGTTGCCCATAGAAGCTGTGGATGCCCCATCTCTGGCAGTGTTCAAGGCCAGGTTGGATGGAGCTCTAAGAAACCTGGTCTAGTGGAAGGTGTCCCTGTCCAAGGCAGCAGGGTTGGAACAAGATAATCTTTAAGGTCCCTTCCAAGCCAGGCCATTCTATGACTGGATAAAGAGGTGACACTCAATTTCAACTCTCATCCTCAGTAGTCTTTATGAAGGAAACAGTACTTTACCATCATGACCCTGAGTTTAAATAAGGGGTATATTCTTTTTCCATTGGTTGTGTATTACTTGCAACAAAAGGGTTGGGGCTTGTGCCTGAGGCTCCCATGTACTACTACAGGAAGTCCTCAGTAGAAAACCAATTCCAACTACTTTCCAGTTGATGGCATTGACCATTTAAAGATCTGTTACATTCATTAGTTGCACCTAGGTTATGAGAAGAAATTCCATATGTGAACTTGAGGTCTCTAACAGAGACCTTCAAGGCTTATAAAAATACACATGACGAGAAAAGCCCTGAAATTTCAGGATTTGCGTAACTGAAAGCAAAAGAGAACTGGAATTCTAAAAAACCTCAACTTCCCAGCACAGTGTCAGTTCAGCACTGCTGAACATAAACTTAAGTTTGAAATATGACAAATATTCAGTTTGTGATTTGCCTGCGCTTCATTTCATTGCTTGAGAAGACATACCACAGCTTTATCAGTGGCAGAATACAGTTTGTCATAAATCAGTACTGAACGGGGAAAGGCACTGAATGTTACTTAGTTAAGTGAGAAAATGAAGTGGACAGTGAGAGTTGAAAAATCCTTGGTGAAAAGGAACTATGACAGGATATGCTTCATCTGTCAGGAGCAAAAAGCCAGAGACTACAACTTCTGGTCCAGAAGTTGCTGGGTTCTGTCTCACTTGAAAGAAAGAAACAATAAGTGGAAAAGCAGAATTCTAACAGAAGTTCCTATCTTTTTTGTATGATTTGTTTGCATTTTCATTACACATTACCAAAAAAAATTTAATCCCAAGTTAAATTCTGAAAATAATAAAAAAGTATTTTATATAGAGCAATGAGTTAAATACACAGATTCTGGGAAGTACACAGGAACAGAGAGCATGAAGTCATTTAGACCAAAGCATCTATTAACCTTTAGCTTCAGTTCAACAGACTACAATATCTTCTGGTAAACTGAAATCAATTAAAAGCTTGAACCTGCATTTCGTAAAGCAAATCAAAGACAGTAGAGACCTTGTTTTCTGCCCTACAGACTTTCTAACAAAAAAACCCACAGCCCAAAACCATTGGGTTTTGTGATAAAAATAAGTCTACATTTATCTTCTCGGCACTTTTCTACCATCTTTCTCCCTATTTATGCAGGCAGTACAAAACTTAACTTCAGCATTTCCTGTCAACATTAAAACCTAAAATCCTGACAAGCACATGACAAAGTCTTGTGGTTGAAGATGCTATGTATTTAAATTTTCATGATATCACACTTTCCAAATGTTACAAGCATACAAATCAAACGTATGTTCTTACTGTTGCCAAAGAGCTTTCTAGAAAAAAAAAAACCACCTACAAGATTTCCAGTTTTCATTGACTTAGCTCTCATTTTCTGCACATATCTGAACTTTGCTCTTTTGACCTTTGAAATTGAAACCTAGAAAAAAACATTGTTGAAGAGATTTTTATAAAATTCTTTTGTTTACGAAGTAATATTTGCAAGCTACAGAGACTGATAATGAACTACCCGTCCCCTCTCAGCAACTTCTTCAGGATGTTTCTGCACTCTAAATAGACACATAATCTATACTAAAAGTGAGTTCTTCTGAAATACATGCTTTTGTTATTACCTAAATGTTTCAGGTCTTATTGTTATTATAAAAGTCGCAAGCAAAGACTTCTGTATATTTCGTCTTAATTATGCTTGTCCTTAGAAAAGGTGAATATTTTAAGACTTAATTCCATTTTTCTCTCCATACCTCATATTAGAACACCTATCATTTCAAAAGCTGTAATTATTACATTATTTTTAAAATATTGACACATTTTCTCTTCTGAATTTTAGTAATTTCATTCATTTTTCTTTTTAAGACACGTTTTAAATCCTTGTGTTTTGCGTAACTGGTGAATCACAAGATGATATTCAGGCATAATGCTGAATTCCATGCCAATACGTAATCATCTTCAGCACTATCAATGAAGTACTTAGAGGTAAACAGTAGTAATATTTCCTAGATCACATAGAACTTGAGCACAGACCATAATTTCCCCTCCTTCAGGTTCACACGTATAGATAAGTAGTGTCAGACAGAGGGAAATACAACAATCCTGTAATATCCAATAATAATCCTGAATCCTGGGCTGCATCAAAAGGAGCATGGCCAGCAGGTCAAAGGAGACGATTCTCCCCCTCTACTCTGGTTTTGTGAGACCTCACCTGAACTGCTGAGCACAGTTCCAGTGCCCCCAACATAAGAAGGACACAGAAATGTTGGGGCAAGTCCAGAGGAGGGCCACAGAGTTGATAAGAGGACTGAAGCACCTCCCTTACAAAGACAGGCTGAGGAAGTTGGGGCTGTTCAGCCTGGAGAAGAGAAGGTTGCATGGAGGCCTCATTGCAACCCTTTGGTATCTGAAGGGGCCTACAGGGAAGCCAGAGAGGGACTCTTCATCAGGAGCTGTAGTGATAGGACAAGGAGCAATGGGTACCAATTGAAAGAGGTTAGATATAAGGGAGAAGTTCTCTACCATAAGGGTGGTTAGGCACTGGAACAGGTTGCCCAGGGAGGTTGTATGTGCTCCAACCCTGGCAGTGTTCAAAGCCAGGTTGGATAAGGCCTTAAGCAACTTGGTGCAGTGGGTAGGGACTAGATGATCCTTAAGGTCCATTCCAACCCCTTAACATTCTATGGTAAGACGACACACTGCCAAGAACTGGTGGGGCTGTGGGATGAAGGAACTAGCAAAGTCTGGCCTTGGGTTTTTTCTAAAAGAAATTTGTAAATCTACAGCACAAGTGACAGAGGTTCAACTAACACATTAAAAAGCTCAAAACCTTGCTACTTGAATATTTAATATACAATTTCACTTCTGTTTTACCCTTTTCTAAATAACTGTTTTAAACATTCATCTGAGACATCTCAATGCAGCAACATGACTTTTCTCCTCCCCCATGGAACAGTTCCTCACATCTGCAAAGTCCAGAGCTTTGACAGAGCACTAACAAACTGTGTGTAAAATAATCACCTTCAGACAGTTTGATGGCAAGTTAATTTTGCTATGATAGACTAACCTTTGAAAGAGGATGTTGGGGTTTTTTTTGAGTAGTGATTCACCTTAGTTCATCCCATCAATTTCTATTGATTAAGTGCACACGTGCACCATCTCCAGTGTGCATGTACACAGACGTCTTCCAGTATTCAAGACTCAACAGTTAGAAATCTTGACAAAATCCAACAATCACAAATTTTAAGAGACATAATCCATTTGACACATTGTACAAAGATATCAGAAACCACTACAAACCTCATTAATTTCTACTCTATCTGCAAGATGTTTTCTCAACACAGAACTGCAGATACTTACTTCCAAAACTACATTGAAACAAATTCCCTACCCAAAGGTGGGATTCAAAGAATAAATGTGGCAGACGCCAAGCAATTTCTTCAAATGCACTACTGCAAGGCAACCATATACAATGATGAGAAGGATTATAAGAGAACCTAAAGGAAAGGGACAAAATTAGTTATCTTGTAACAAGGCAAAGAAAACTTGTTGTTTGGTAAATGACCTGCAAATTAGTATTTCTTGTAGGCTACAGTCTGACTACTTTGAAATAGCGTAAAATGAAAATCATTAATTGTTTGCAGCCACATGACTGCAACAAGGAAATATTAGAAACTCAGTATAAAAATTCAGTCAAAACTTTTACTTTGTATCACAATGATATGTTTACACTGTTTGGATCCAACAGCCCGTTGAAAACTTACTTTTGTATTACATTCTGTAAGCTGAGCATCATACCCAATTCACTTTTCATCTTTTCTCTGTTGACACGGCACTCAGCCAAATATCGGAGAGCCTAAAAGAAAGAGAACCACAGCAGATCAGCAAAACATCCAGTATGTAATCATTCATTTCTGTTAGTGCACATCAGCAACCAGTCACAGAGGCAGTTCAAAGTAGGAAGAGAAAGAATTATCACCTACTATGAACATCAAAAAATTATTCTTACAGATACACAGAAAGCACAGAATATCTAATCTATGAGAAAAGGCTGAGAGACTGGGTTTGTTTATACCAGCTGAGAGCCTAAGGGACAATCTAACAGCTGTCTACAGCTATGCAAGAAGCCTTTACAAAGATGGTCAAGCCCAACTTTCCTCTACAGCAGCAGACAAGGGGGAGCAGCCACAAATTGTAGCTTGTGTTCAAATCAGGTATTACAAAAAGCTTTTCTCCTCTGAAGGTAGTACAACACTGGAATAGATGACCTAGTGGAACTGCAGAATGAACGAGACAAAGCTACAACTGACCTGATTGAGCGCTGGTGACAGTCCCAATTCAAACAGGAAACTGAAGTGAATGACTTCCAGAAGTCCCTTCCTATAAACATTTATGTGACCTGAGATCTAAAGTAAATTTTATACATGATGCTTCCAGAATAATTTCCACCAATTCTGTGGGCTTCTCCAGTACTAGAAACCTCATTATCACCAAGTTCCTACTGTCCACAGAAAGAGGTCTAGCACATGTGTAAGCTTTTGAAGACTAACTGCAATTTCATCATTCCATGAAGAAATAAGAATACAAGCAGCAGCAAGCTTCTTAGCTTACTCTGACCTAAACTGGGAATTTATACTTATTTGTTGCCCAAGATTTTGTGTACTTGACTTTCAAGGCAGATTCCTTGCACAATTTTACACTGTTGACTCCAGTCAGTAACTGTATATTCATATGATCCTCCTAACATAACACTCTTCCAATTAAAATGTCAGTCCTCCTTTCCATGAGACATTTCTCCATTGTTTGTGCTGAGAAAGTTTTCTTAGAAGGAAACTCCAAATGTGTTTTACTGATGTAGGTACAAGAACTGCACTTGAAAAATCCTGCAATACACAAATGCAATGATTTATAAAATGGGGTTTGTGACACAAGGTTTAATATAGTCATGTAGTAGCTATGCTGCTCCATAACTGCTTTAAAAATAACATGCTCCTTAATCCCTTCAGAAACAGAGGACTAATCATCAGGGTTTGTTTTTTCCAAGTCATCTTCAGCACATTTTAGGTAAAATTCACAAGACAGTTTTATTGCCTTTCAAGAAACTCTGGATGCTGTCTGGCATGATAAGAACTTTAGATGTGATTTTTGTTATTTCCTGATGTGGACCAGTATCAACAGCTGCAGCTTATAAATGCGGTATATCCATTTATTATCTTACTTTTCAATGACGGGGAAATACTTGAATGACAGCTCTCAACTAACTTGCATGCTATGAAATGTATCCTTGCTGGTGTAACAAGTTTCTCACTTTTATTACTCTGGTTCTGGCCATTCAGTAAGGGTGCAACTCAGCTGGACAAAGAAAAACCTATTCTCTTAACAGCTTGTTTTTTGAGTCTCAACTCAGGCAGTCTCCATCTGTTACATACTCTTACCATACAAATGCAACTTCCACTAAAATAAGACTAAAGTCACGAGACCAACTTAATTGACCTAACTTTTCAACACTAAGAAGTTCCCATTCTTCCCGCCTCTCATGGGAGATACAAAGGTCTGAACTTCCAGTGAAGTGAGATAATTCACACTTATTAAATCAAATATACTGAAAGCATAGGGAAGGTTATTGTTATGAACTTTGGCTCTGCTTCTGTTCAGCTAAACACCTACCAATGTTAGCTTTAAGGTTCACAAGTAAGTTCATCATAATCAATAGGAGTACCTGCATACTTTAATATAAAATATACTGTTGCCAATCTCAATAAAAAGACATCTTTGATGGTTTTTATGTGAAATTCTAAAGTAGTTCCTTAACTTCAGGGTTCTATTTTATAAAATTTTAGTCCAAATATAAGAGGAAAAATAAAGAGGTAGTATTGCCTGAGTTACTTCTAATTTTTTAAATTTAAATCATTCAAAACTTTTAGCATTTGAAGTGTATCATAAAGAATTCCTGAAATCAAGACTAGAGAAAACTATAAATAGAAATATATAGAAAATATATATCACTTCTTCATCAGATACAAAAAATGACTGAGCTGAAACTGCACGAGGAAAAAACCACCCTCCCTGAAAAGTTCTACAACATATCAAACATTTTAAATATGGAACTATTATGATTCATATAGATCATTACAATTTCAGGTACAGGAACCACTGAGTAGTACAAGAAGAAATTTAAAGTCAGTGCTGCACATCCCTTTATTAGGTACACATTTAACTGAAGATCATTACATTTAATGATTCCCATTCAAATGGAAGCACTTTTTGACCAACAGGGTGACTACAAAAACAAAAAGACCTTTCAGAATGGAAAAATACAAAACATGAAGTCTAAAAAGTTGTCAGCAAAGATATTTAAACCTTCAGAACCAAAGCAGTTCAAGAACTCACGAACACAAGGAGTCTGAGTAGCAGACCAGAACATGTCTTCATAGTTAACTGATCCATTTCTCACTGCAGCCACGTCCTGGTCTCCTCTAAATCCTGATTCTTAATCCACTCTAACTGTAGGCTATCACTACATGGAACAACCCATCTACCTCCCATCCTCACCCAAGGAGATCTCCTTTCAACACAAGCTGAGTACTATCAGGGGCTGTGGAACCACACTGCAGACTGGATTAGTCCTCATCACTCTTGACAAAGGCAGTCCTTTTATGTAGAACTAATTTTTGTAACACGATCAGAGACTGATTTCTGAATCTCATGCAGGCAGTGAGAATACACAACCCAACATAATAAAGGAAGAAAAAAGACAGTTGAACATCCAAACGAGATCTGCTGTTAAGATCACAGCCTAAGGAAACTGCACTGGGAAAAAAACCAATGCAACACACTCCCAAGAACAATTAACTCAACTCTGAGTTCTCCTACTGAAGAAAATGATAGCCTGCCAAGAGCTGGGGCAAGGCTAACCTAAAAAACAATTAGCAGGACATAGGTTTCCCGCCTTATGGGACCTCCTTCCCCAAACCCAGAAGAAATTGGAGTCACTAAAGTAATTTCAAGAAGTCTGCTAATATCCACTATGAAAGCAACACAAATGAAAAAGAAAGAATTATGGTACAGATAGGTCTCAGTGATATAAAGAATAATGTACACTTTCATGTATAAGCCAGAGCTCTTTGTTCTTTCACATTCTTTACAATTCAATAATGACGTAATTGAAAAAAAGAAGCACCACATGAACTTCAATAACTTAAAATCTAATTCAACTCTTGAAATCACTACATTCTGATTTTCATTTCTCCCATTTCTAAGCAAGAAATAAATTTTTAAAGCTAATACTACAATTCAGGATAAGAAATCAGGACTTCAGCATTTATGATTTAGAACGAGAAGAAACGGGCAAAAGCTGAAACAAGTTGTATTAGATATTGATAGATTTTGAGTTGGTTGGTTCTTTTGGTTTTGAGAGGGTTTTGTTTGTTTTTAATACCATGACACTGGTCAAACACTGGAGCAGCGTGCCAGAGAGGTTACGGAATCTTCATCCTTCAAGGTGCTCAAGATCAAGTGGACACAATCAACCACAAGCTGTGATCTGAGTGCAACTAATTTTGAGCATGGGATTGGACTACATCACCTCAGAAGGTTGTTTCTAACCTAAGTTATGCCATGACTGGATTTTGGTTTTTATAAAATGAATATCAAATCACCGTCCATATTTACCAAGTTCTATGACCTCACCTTAGGAAAGAGATTTAAGGGTCCTTACCTCCCTCCACACAAAAAGTGAAATAGCTGCATTAGGGAAAAAATGCAAAGTAAATTAATATCTTAAAAAAAAAAAAAAATCCCCTGGAACAACGTGTCATTTTTGAAATACATGGTTTAAAAAAAACCACATGTAATGAATATCAACATAACATAAAACCAGACATTATTTTTCACATTTTTATTTATTTAAACAAATTGTTTAAACAGCTTTGTTTGTAAACTGCTTGTTTAAACAACTTGTTTAGCAAAGTTTAAAAATGCCCTACCAACACAGAAATTTATCTCCAGAATACTCACTAGTAAAGCTGAATGAACAACTGGAGGGTTGGGATGGTCCAAAAACAGAATAAGACCTGGCAGGCATCCTTGATCCTGAACAATGGCCCGTCTGTTCAATGGATCAGCTGCTAGATCTCGGAGTTGGTTAACCACAGACAGTGCATCAGGCTCCTCACTCATAGCAGAATTCATCTTTTCTGCACCATTCATACAAAATATCTGCTGAAAAAAAATTTATTACCACCACAACATTTATCATCAATTAAAACACAGACAAGAAAAAGCACAAAGGCACTCATTTGTTCTAAACAAAAAGGTATAAAAAACCCAAGGACTAAACTTCATGGAAGGTGGATGGAATTGATAAAGATGTGGGTCTTGAAATTTATAAACTGGAAATCTAAACTTCCTATGCAGAAAACAGGTATATTTGGCTATTAGGATTTTATTTGTTTCCTACATGTCATTTCAGACCAGTCACTCTTTATGAGAGTATTGTGTGCTGTTGTTTTTTCCTTACACTAGTGACAAATGTTTTCAATAAATCCAGTTTACTCACAAGGCACCCTAGAAGTCTGTAAACATCCTTCTGTGTAAACGTGTAAAATCAAAGTAAGTATTTTCAGAGTAGCTTTGGCAATCAAGAAATTTTACAGAAAAATGAACCACAAAAGTCAACAAAATATTAACAGTGCATCAAGAACAGCGAACATTAAGCTTTATTCTTCATCTGTATATCAAATAACTAGTGTAATGCCATACATTCAAAGGCAGAAAGGGCTTTAGAGGCTGGGTTTGAGTTGTTTTTTCTCCTTTTCACGAGTAACCCTGGGTAAAAAGAGAGCAAGCAGGTCACGCCTTGCTCCAGTCGAAGTCCAAGCCACCAGATCATTTTCAAAGGAGACACGTGTTAGCTTGAGAGTATAATATTTCAGAGTTGTTTAATAATAACTACTTCACAGGCAACAAAAGCATAGGTTTGCTCAGAGGAAATGCTAAAATCTTGGTGCAAAAAAAAAAAGTTTCTTTGTGCCTCTGAAACTACTAAATGCTAACTTGTAGTCCTGGTTGTTGCCAGTACCAACTCAGCCAAGTAATTTAAGGCACAAAAGTGGGAGTGAATGGATATTGTTAATTTGTTAAATCACTCATTTTCCCCCAAATAAAAAACAAATAAAATTTTTAAGTGGTCACATTCTTTTAACATCATTTGCCAACATTACATAGTTTTCCCTCACTGAAGGTCGGCCTCTGAAGAACATAAATTTATCGAACTCATCAAAAACAATGAACCATAAACATGGATTTGGATTATAATAATTTCTGACATTTTCACAGAGAAAATGCTGTTAACCTCTAAGTCAACGCTTTTTACTTCAGGAAAGAGAGTGCTAGAATGAAAAGCACAGGGCAATGATTAGTTTCCAGACTATTCTTCTTGACTATCAGAAATCAAAAAGATATCAGCGGGGAGATACAGCAGCTCAATCAATAAAAGTTTGTGTTTCCAAAGGAAAAAAACTCTAAATTAAAAAACAAAACAAAAAAAATCCCCAAACAATCAACAAAAAAACAAACCTCAGCAAACAAAGCCACCAAACAAACCCAAAGCAACTCTGTTGAGTATTATTAACTATTTTCCATAGTACACAAAGGAACTAATTCAAAACTTAAAAATCAAGTCAGGTGTTGAGCTGATGCTAATCAGGGTCTCTGACTTCCAGGTCTGTGTCCCAAGCACCAGATCATTCCTACAACTCTCTCCACCCTGATCACCCTTTGCCTTTTTCATTCTAATCCTCCTAAAACTCCCCGTACAAAACCAGGTTGTTCTACCCTCTCCTATTCCATTAGGCCACTCACCTGAAGGGAACTACAAAAAAAAGATGGAGAGGAACATTTTACAAAGGCATATAGTGACAGGACAAGGGGCAATGGCTTTAAAATGAAAGGGGGGAGGTTTGGATTAAATATTGGAAGAAATTCCTGTAAGGGTGGCAATGCACTGGAAGTTTGCCCAGAGGAGTTGTGGATCCCCCCCCCCAGAAGTGTTCGAGGCCAGGTTGGATGGAGCTCTGAGAAACCTGATCTAGTGGAAGGTGTCCCTGCCCAAGGCAGGGGGGTTGGAACTAGATGCTCTTTAAGGTCCCTTCCAACCCAGACCCTTCTCCATCTCTCCTAAGCCCCAGCTCCAGAGACCCCTGAAATCCTCATCTTCTTCCATGACCTGCAACAACCACTTCCAACAAAACTCACGCCCCTGCCCTCCTGCCGGAGTTTATTAATCAAAAACATTAGGTGGTCTAAAAAGTTATAGTAAAATATCTAGAATACAGGAGTCCGGCAGAGCAGCGAGCCAGGTGCCTGCTCCTGCCTCCTCTTCGTAGCTTTGAGATCACAGCCTAACCCAGGCACCGCAGCTCTAGCTCTCTGCCGCTCTCCCCCTCCGCTCTGTGCCCTCGTCGGGGCGGCCCTGGAAAGGAACCTCCACAGCCCCGCTGCCAGCCCTCCCCAGGCGGCCGAGGCCCCAGCTCAACTGGGACCAGGCCCCGGGACTCAGCTCCCAGGCCCCGTGGTCGACGGAGACTCAGCCCCGCAGCCACCGGGCAACATGAGCTCCGGGATGTATGTGGAAAGCAGGGGGGATCTCGGCCGCACACGCCGCCCCCTCACGGCCTTTCCCGGCGCGGCCTGTTCCCCTCCCCGGCAGAGCCGTACCGTCGCAGAAGCCGTCCCTGGGCGGGCTAGCAGCTCAGCCCCGCGCCCCCATGTCCCGCGGGGCGGCGCGGCCTGCGGAGAGCGGCGGGGGGAGGCGAGGGAAGAGCGGTGGGATGAGCACCGGGGCGAGCGCGGCCGCACCACCCACCGGAGCCCGCTCTGACCCGGCACCGCGCAACACCGCGCAGCGCGATTGGCGCGTGCCGAGTGTGTCTCTCCGCCAATCGCGGAGTGCTTTCTTCCTTTAACGGGCGCTGTGCAGGCTGGGAGATGTAGTCCGAGGGTTGTAGTCCAGAAACACACCCCCTCGTGCAGCTCCATTTGTTTCGTTTTTTTTTTTTTTTTCTCCAAAGACGCTTACCGCCAGAAGTTGAATTTACTGCTCAAATAAAGTGTAGCGTGTACTGTAAAACAATATAGTGTGAACCACACCTGATGCTGCACGGACAGAGAGTGCCCATCCCCTGGTTTGAAACCCGAAGGGCGTATTCCCCACCCCATGAGACACCGACAGTTAAATTTGGTTTAATATAGAACCAAGGCATCGTTAAGGCTGAAAAAAACCTCCAACAGCACCAGGTTCAACATCTTGATCCTTTAGGAAGGTTTGGGTCCCATCCCCCTCCAAGTCGCAAAGGTTTTCCGTTTCCTCGTTCCTCCACGTCACACTCGCACCTTATTTTGAAATGCTTGAGTAGAGTTTTCAGTGAAGTTTCTAAAGCTAAAAACACCCGCTAAGTAATCCTTAAATCAATTCAGCACGAAGAAAATCTCCGAGTTCCTCTCTATCCCGCAGCTCTCCCTCTGCGCCCTCTGCCCCACAGTGATCCCGACTTCCCGCCCGGTTCCCACAGCCGTCCTGGCCGGTCCTTTGCACAACGTTTTAATGGGACACAGCCGACACCACCCAAGCAGCCACCGGCGGTGCCGCAGCCGACAGTCCCACCCCAAGGAGCCGCAAGCCGCCAGCAGCCGCCGGGCAGCGCCAGCAGCCACCGCTGGGACTGCAGAGCCCAGGAAGAGCGGCCCAGCCACCAGTCGGGCGCTGCTCCAGGCGGACACGGCAGCGCGGGCTCGGCGGTGACAAGGGAGGGCCGCTGCAGTTCCCCACCGCCTCGGAATCACGGAACCAGTGAGGCTGGAAAAGACCTCTGAGATCATGGAGTCCAGCCCGTGACCGAGCACCAACTTGTCAATGAGTGCCACATCCAGTCTTTCTTAAACACCTGCAGGGACGGTGACTTCACCACCTCCCTGGGCAGCCCACTCCAACGTTTGATCACCCTTTTTGTGAACAAATTCCTCCTGACGTCCAACCTGAACCTCCCCTGGCACAGCTTGAGGCTGTGTCCTTTGTCCTGTTCGCTAGCTGCCCGGGCGATGAGAGCCATCCCCAAGCGCCTGAGGCACCGGCACCGAAACTCCACAGCCCGGGCTGCACTCCCGGGGTCCCGCCTCTATTGGAGGGTCCCGGTCACGTGACCACGCGAGGGGGCGGAGCCGCTCCCCCGCCCGCTGCCGGCTCGGCGCCTGCCGGGTAGCGCCTCACCCCCGCAGCGCGCGTCATGTCCCGCCTCCCGCG